>OZ017766.1:6273416-6357435 GCA_963969345.1 Turbatrix aceti | reverse complement strand
AGGATTCCCGGTTGTGGGGCCCAGTGTACGAGTTTGATGTTTTGAATGTTCTCTGCTAAAGGTGTGATGTCTGGGTCGTCTTCGTCTACCTTGACGATAAAGTGATAATCCGGAAACTGAGAAAACGCAGCGATAAGATTTTTCCTCATCGTAAGCGGCATAAACTTTGTTTTCATGACGGAGCCCATGGAGAAGAAGACGACACCTTTCTTGCCTTTTTGCATCTCGGATACATACGGCTCTTCGAGTTCGGTATTAGCGTTGTCGATGCCTCCGCCGCCGATGTAGATGACATTGTGCAATACAGGTCGGGGAAAAGCGAGAAACTCGTCCGCCAATACAAATACCAGCGAAACATTATGCAAGATATCGATCATTTTTGGAAATGTTGGACCATAATGTTTTTGGAAAAGGATATCTGCTTCCTCTTCGCTGAGTTCGAGCATTCGTTTTCCATTGTAGACATCGATGATGTTGCGTAGACGCTGATACATTGTCATCTTATCAGTCAGATTAGGATATTCAGAAAACACTGCCGGAACAAAGCTTGGTGTGATCGGGATACCCAAAATACCAGTCATATACTCCACCAACGGACAACTGGACACCCAGATAAATGATTTTGCACCCATGAGATGCCTCAACCCTGGTGCGCACAAATCAAACTGTTCGGCGATAAAAATGTCGAATTCTTCGGATTTTAGGTTTTCCCAGAATTTGCTGTGCTTTTCTAACATGACTGAAAATTGTGGACTGAAGGAGTACAAAAAGTTCGACTCGAGCTTACCTTTGCAATTTCTCCTCACAAAATCACCCATCATTTTGTATCGATCATTAGTCAGTGCATCATAGATCGACGGATCTGGCTTGAAGATATTCGAAAAGAATGATTTCATACGGGTATCGGAATCAGATGCATCCCAGCCACTAAGTACTACTTTGTTCGAAAGTTTGGTTGTTTTTATTGAGTTTGCCGGAATCATAAATTCGGCCTCAACGATGGTCTATAAATGATTCATTTGAGCTTTACACAATAGAACACAAAGTAGCATACCACATTGTGACCGTCAGCAGCAAGTGTATCGGCGATACGCCCATTAGACAACATATGACTTTTGCTGATCGTCGGACTGTAAACCAAAATCTTCAAAGCCGTGGAAGAACATAGCAGCGTGCAGAACAGCACCAGCAAGGGTTGAAAAAGAATCATGTCTGTCAACCGGCCAGGTCGACGTTATCGATAGTCGCTTTATAAGGTCTGGTGAACCCATTGGAGCACAAGGTAAGCACATTGTCATCGCATAACTTTGTACTGATCGAATCAGAGGTTAAGGTGAACTCACACGTCAAATTCCCACGTGTTTGCAGTAAGAGCAGGACGGACTACACGAAGAACTTGTGCATCCTTGTTTGACTGAAACTTGATTTGACAACTTTTTATCAAACGCATGCGTACATAACATTTAAAAAAAAGATGTAGTAAAACATGAAAAACGATTTGCTCATGTGCGTATAAATAAACGCAAATAAAGGCGCGTAAAATTTACGAGCGATAAAAAATTCACAATTGATAAGCGACCGATTCACCTTTTAAAAGGCAAAATAAGTATTAGCTCAATCTGACAGTCTTAATGATAGTATTTATGCAACAATAATCCAAGTCAATCAAAAATTCACTTGACTTGTAAATCCAAGTACGCTCCCTGGATGAGATCCTTTTCCCCAATGCCAAGAGCAACCATCAGCCCCTGTGCCACCTTCTCCGCCTGTTCCATGGACTGATCATCGTCAACCGGCACTTCAAGCTCCATAAAAGTTCCCAGTCCTTCGACGTCATCGATGTGGATCCTGGTTCTGCCAGCCAAGACCAGGTAACGGCGCTTCGCGACGGTTCCAATGATGCCGAGAGCCGCGATGAGCGCTTCTTTGAGAGCTGGAACGTCGTCGACAGCCGAGATGCGAGCCTTGACGAAGTCCGACACCTTGGGACCCTGTTGATCAGGTCGATCGTAGGCAATGAGCTCGGCAGGTGTGCCGTCGAGGAATTCGCGGAGTTTGAGACGACGCTGTGAGGCGGCGAAAAAGGTGTCGCGCTGATCGATGACAGTTGGCTCGACGTTGCCGGCAACACGCTTCGCCAACGAAAGAAAACTGTCCAAGTCTTCTATTCGGGCTTTTATTTCCACGTTTTTTGACATTGGACACTGAAAAAGTTGGCATTACTGATGTTTTTAGACGAAATGTTTTCAACAGAAACAATTTTTAATCACCAACATCCGAACTCACAACATTCAATATTTATTCATGCCCTTTTTTCTTTTACACTTATCGCCAACAATGGCAAAACAACATTTCTAATAACAAAAACGGTAACTACAGTTATAGAAGTCAACGCAACAGTTGATCCAATCAACAAAAGCGCAAAGATGTCCAAATTGTAATAAACAATCGTGGACATCTTTCTTCCCTCGAGATGAAATTCCGGAAATTCCCTATTTTCCCCCACAAATTTTATGTACTTCAGAAGTCGTTCAGTGGCACCCATTGGCTTCGATCGAATGAGTTTCCGAATTCGAAGTGCGTGTTCTCGTAAGTTTTGTCTGTTTTCCAGTGTGAAATTGAGAAGATCGTGGAACTCGTTAGGAGAGTCCACCAGAAGTCGCTTGTCAAACACCCTTCCGAAGCCATTTCGCTGCGCTACGTTAGCGTTGTACCACTGATCTGCGATAATGGGGATTGCTATGACGGGCTTAGCAGCGTAAACGACTTCTAGTAAACTGTTATATCCGCCATGGGTGATGAACAGTTTCAATCGATCGTGTTCCAAGATTGCCGGTTGTGGGGCCCAATGCACAATCTTGATGTTATTCACGTTCTCGGCCAGAAACAAGAAATCCGGATCATCTTCATCGACTTTGACAATGAAAGTGGTAATTTGGAAACTGTGAAAGAGCCGCGATTATGTTCTGCTTCATTGTGAGCGGCATGAGTTTTGTCTGCATAACGGTACCCATGGAGAAAAAAACTACTCCGCTCATACCCTTCTGCATTTCAGACACATACTTTCCCTGAAGCTGATGCTTGGCGTTGTCGATGCCTCCGCCGCCAACGTAAACGACATTATGCAATATCGGTCTCGGGAAAGCGAGAAACTCGTCAGCCAATACAAAAACCAGGGATACATTATGCAAGATATCGATCATCTTAGGAAAGCTCGTGCCATATTGTTTCTGATATACCATATCCGCTTCCGTTTCGCAGATCTCCATCATCCGTTTTGAATTGTAAACCTCAACAATATTTCGCAGACGCTGATACATCGTCATCTGATCCGTAAGGCGAGGATATTCGGACATCACTGACGGAACAAAACTCGGTGTGCTTGGAATGCCCAAAACTCCGGTCATGTATTCAACCAGGGGCCGACTGGATACCCAGATAAAGGATTTGGCACCCATGAGATGCTTCAGGCCAGGTGCGCACAGATCAAGTTGTTCGGCGATAAAGATGTCGAAGTGTTCGGACTTCAGACTTTCCCAGAACGCTCCGTGTTTCTCTAACATGACTAAAAGTTCAGGTTCACGCGGGGCAAAGCGTACGCTTCTGACTTACCTGTGCACATCTCCCTCACGAGCAGACCAAACACTTCATATCGATCTGAAGTCAATGCAGAGTAGATAGAGGGATCTGGTTGAAATACATTTTGGAAGAACTTTCCAACGCGATTTCTTACAAAAGACATATCAAAGCCGCTGAGCACTATTCTGTTGGAAAGCTTTGTTGACACAACTGAATCCGCAGGAAGGGTTGTTTCTGCTTCAACGATGGTCTGCAAAAGATTCAGTTCAACCGTATTTGGCTGCCCAAACCCCAGATCATACCACATTGTGCCCGGCGGCCGCGAGTGTATCGGCAATACGTCCATTTGACAACATGTGGCTTTTGCTGGCTGTTGGGCTGTAGACCAGAATCTTCAAAGCCGTGGAAGCGCATATCAGTGAGCAGAAGAGCAGATGAAGATGTTGAACCATCTTTACTGTCAACTTGCAGGGTTGACTATACTGACAATGTTCGGCGTTCGGCCTTTATAAGGCTGGAGATACAGTATGCTCATCGTAACTATACGACTTGATAGTGATGAAACCACGTGAAAATGTCACAAGTATGTCCGACTTCCGATGATAGTAATAAAAACTGCGTGAACAATTCGTGAGCTGTTGTATCATTGCTGTTAAAAAAACTGGATTGGACAAAACTAAAATAGATACAATAACGATAACTTATTAAGACTGAAGATCATAGTCATCGTTCGAGCGTTCCAATTTGAGAGAGCACCGAACAAAGTCGAGGTGTTCGCAAGGTCGATTTGAGATGAGTTTTTCTTTGATTGACTTAAAAAATGTTCATCCAAGCAAGAAAATTCATAAGATTAGGTAAGTGTGCTGCTTGATGTCGAAACTCGTGCAAATCAAAACAGATTCTCGGATCGAAACTTTGGTTCGTTTGACTTCAGTAACCGAGCGTTTTTTCAAAAAGTTGGAATCAGTATAGTTTGCATGTTTTGATTTGTGTGCCATTGACGGATTGTAAAATTTCTCGGCTTGAAGACTGTCAAATATCGCCAAAAAATTCAAAACTCACAATTTTTGCTTATCACGTTAACATTTTTTCAGTTTCAGAAAAAATCGAGTTTGTATACGATGACCATAATGTTACAAAATACCAACACATAACAAAAAAATCCATTGTTCCATTCAATTATTTAACCTGTCAATCAAACACATCAGATTATTAATGATGCAAAAAATAAAGAGAACGCTTTATCAAATGTTGTAACAATATGCGCAAAAAAATGCGCGTTCATGAATGAGTTCTATGAACAAGAAAGAATGCGCTTTGCTCTTTCCTAGAATCAATCAACCCTGAATCATTTGCCAATTGCCAAGGTCGAGAACGTTAATATGAACGTGAACGCAAACGAGAACAATAGGCAAGGTTCAACGGGTTCAAGGGTCAGTTTCTCTCTCAAATGTACAGAAAACGGATGATTAACCGTAAAACTCATCAATAGACTCTTTTTCTCAAAAACCTCAAATTTTATTATTCAACGTCTAAAAAACCCAAAAAACAGTTGCGTGTTTACTCGCCCTGTTCTTCCTTTCTCCGTCGATTTCTTTCTTCCCGACTGTATCGATGCTGCCTCTTCGGTCGGGGTCCTTGCTCGCCTGCCGGTTTCTGCCTCCTATTAGGCCCCCTCGTCTGGGCTTCGACTTCGGAGATTCTCACTTTGTTGACCAGGATCTCGCTGAGGGCTTTTTTGACAACCAGCATTTTTTCTTCCTTGGCTTTGCGGTTCACTTCGACTTCGTGGGGTATCGGACGAGGTTCGCTGTAGGGGACCAGGTGCCACGCAGGGACGTTACCTTTGATGGCATCGGACCAGGTGCTTCGGCCCTGGAGTACTTCTTTGAGGATCGCAGCGGTCCGGGCAAAGGACAGATTTTTGGATCCACGGGTCCAGGAAACGTATTTCTCGATCGGGAGCCGATAAGATGTGAATCCGTCATCCGAAGCAGCGATGGAGGACGTGTGGAACGAATTGGCTTCATCGAGGCTCGTGGAGAGGACAAAGGCTTTGAACCTGCTCAGATCGTCCGGGAGAAATCTCGATGCGCTCCGGCCTATGACTGCGACTTCTTCTAAAAAAACATTTTTTTTATCACAAAAATAAATTTTAAAAAATAAATTTAATTAAAAAAATTAAAAAAAAAATTAAAAAAGGTACCGTTCCTAATTCCAGGATCCAGAGCATCTCGAATAGACCTAGACGTAATCCGTGGCGCGAAGACCTGCTTGCCAGGACCAGCGACCGGAAAAAGGTCCTCAAAATCCTCAAATTCAGCCAGGTCAAAGTCGTCGCTCGGCGCATCATCGTCGGTCTCGTTTCTGACAGCGTTGCCGAACGCAAAGTGCCAATACATTTTGACGAGTCGGGCCACGTATTGGTCCATGAAGAGATTGGTGATCGTAATACGGTAGGGATCGGGGTGGAACCAATTGTAGTCGTAGAGCGTTTTTACCTGCCTAAATCGCACATTTTCATGGGACAAAATTGAAAATCGAGTTACGGAATTTTTTTTTTGGAAAAAACTTACTTGACAAAATTGTTAGTATGCCGTTCGCTGTTCTTTTGCAAATATCGACAGTCAACGATGAGCTGCGGCATGGGATCAGCTACACGCTCTCTGGCTATTAGCTGAGCTCCGTGGTAGTTGTCGACTTGTCCTAAACAGATAAATCGAACGGTCGAGGATTTTTTTTATCCAAAAATTTTTTTGAATAGAAATTTTTTTTTTAATTTAAATTTTTTTTCCTAATGACGACAATGGAAATAAAAATGCCATTGTTTTTCGAAAATGTAAAATTTGCACAAAAAACCTAAAATTGTACATTTTTTAGGTTAATTTTTGGGTCACTTTTTCGAGCTTCCGAAAAACAAACTAATTTCGAACATTTTCATGTCCAAATCAGAACACAAAAAAAATTGTTCGTTTGTTGCAAAAACCAAAAAAAAAGTGAAAGTGATGTAATTTCTTTTTTTTAGAAATTTTAGAACTCAAAATTTCCAAAAATAAATTAATTAAAAAAATTATTTTTAGATTTTTTTTTTCAAAAATAAATTTCAAAAATTATTTTTAGACCTTTTTTTATAAAAAAACTCACTCCTAAATTCCGATCCTCTCAAATCGATGAAATCGTAAAATCCCCTGCCGTAGACCATCTCGCCCGCATCGTACCTGACCTGTTTGTCCGCGAGTACCGCGGATTTTGTATGATTGGCCTCTGCATTTGCCTGCGACGTTTTTTCCCGACTAATTTCAGAGTAATACGCGGATCTCAAAAATTCGTGTCTTTCATCTGCACGCCGAATTGCCAGAAGCATGTCCCACTGGGCGTCCGTCAGTCTGCTTGGCACCTCGTGGGTCAGTTCTTTGATCACCTACCAATAAATTTTTTTTTTTACCTGGATAAATCATCCCAGGTGACTCACCTCAACCTCAGCGATAAGAATAGAAAGTCGATCGAAGAGTCGCCTTCGCTGGATTTTCCTCAAAAATCCTTCAGAGGGGTAGAGCTGTGAGTTGTCCACTGTCTCGATGGTGGCACCGTCCTCCGGATTCTGATGGTCGGATTCAGATGATGGTACAGGTTCATGGATCACCGCCGTTGGCTTTTTCGCTCCACGCTGATTAGAAAAATTTTGGGCGTGGGGAGAAGAAAATCGGCGCCAGGGTGTCAAAAACCTGATTCCTTGGATATACCTCAGCATACTGTAATTTAAACTTTTCACAAAATTAATATGAATTTTTTCGTTAAAAATTAAAAAATAAAAATTCAAGAAAAATAAGAAAAAATGATTATAATTTGTTTTTAAAATTTAAAAGAATGCAAAACATTAAAAAAAACACTGAAAAAATAAAAATGTATTTTTTTTTGTTTAAAAAAATAATCTAAAAAATAAAAAATTAGGAATTTTTTTAATTCGAAAATAAAATCTTTTAATGAAAAAATATAAAAAAACGAAAACCAAAACAAAGGTTTTGTTCAATTTTGCAAATCATATTTTTTCTTAAATTTAAAAATAAAAAATAAAAAAAATACATTTTTATTTTTTAATTTTAAAATTTTAAAAATTAAATTTTTTGAAGTTGTTTTAATTAAAAAATTAAATTAATTTAAAAAAATTAAATTAATTAAAAAATTTGCATTCCAAAACATTTTTTAATAAAAAAAATTTACATTCCAAAAAAAATGTTTTTTTTTGCCAAAAATACAAAGACGCCAAGGCGACGTGTGCAACACCACTTTCAACCTTCGTTCCTTCAAATTTATTATTCCAAACAACAACAAAAAAATCAACAACAACATCGATCTCATTCCCGACCTTCCTCACTAATCCACAGGAGGCCAGATAAGCCGGACCTTATCATGATGGGCCGCGGGCAGCCATTCCAGGTACTCTTCCACAAGGTAGTCGTCCTTCTTTGCGAACACTTCCAGCAGTCTGTCCCTCGACGTGACGTCTTCCGCGATGAGAGCATCCAGGAGACGATCAGTCTTCTTCTGGAGCTTCGCCCAGGGCTTGATCATCGTCTCCGGTGACGCGAGAAGCAGGGAGACAAATGGAACGAGTTTGGGACAGACAAAGCCGGCGAGGAAGAGGCGGGCAAAGTGCTTGACGTAATCGATCGACATTGGCATCGGTCGATCTATCGATTCCAGCTTCCATCCGCGTTCTCCGAATGTGACGGTCGCGGTTTGTACGACGACGCCTGTTTTCTGGCAGAATCTTGGAGGATCCTTTTCGGCGTCCTGGAACGAGAATTGGCAGTAGGGCTCGGCGAGTTGGGGCAGCCATTCGGGTTCAACCATGCAGACGGCCTGGAGGCACTTTTTGGCACCGAATTGAACGATTTCCTGGTAGAGGACGTAGTCTGGCTGGTCTTTGAAGAGCATGGACGATGAATCGATAAACACGTACTCCTGAAATAATTTTTGAAAAATTGAAAAATGAAGTTTGAAAAAAATTAAAAAACGAAAATTTTTAAAAATTTTTTTATAAATACATTAAAAAATGATTGGAAAAAAAACTATTTTTTCTAAAAAATGTTGAAATCGTACGCAACAACCAACAATTTTAGAAAAAAACGTAATAAATCGTCTGAAAAAAACCATCGAAAAAAATGAAAAAAAAACCGCTGATAATTTTTTAATTGTATTTTTTAATTTATTAAAAAACGCTTTTTTTGTTATTTCTCATTTTTATTAATTTAAAAAAATGTTTTTTACTCGTTTTTCAATTTTTTGAATATAAAAATTGTAAAAAATAAAAATTAAATTTAAAAAAAATTTAAAATTTTTTATGGGGCTCGTCTTAAAAATTTTTTAGATAAAAATTTTTTTAATGAATTAAATTTTTTTTAAATTGTGAAAAAAACCCACTTCAAGAAGCTGACACTGGTAAGCGCCCTTCGGAACGGGCGTGCCATCCTCGCTGACATCCACCCTCTTTGCAATCTGATTCGGCAGACAGGCGACGACAATCTGCCTCAGAAGCCTGCATTGCTCATCACTCGGCGGCTGGAGCGAGTTATCCAGTGCCAGTTCGGTCTTCAGCGAGCACGACGCGTTGATCAGGTTGACAAGTTGTCGTCGCATCTTTCGAATTTCAATGACCGCCTTGAATCGAAGACCCATCGCTTCGCACTGCGCCCGGGGCATTCGGCCAAAATCCGCAGCGCCCAACGCTTTCAGCAAAACCGTCAGATCTCCGAGGCGACGGGCCTGTCCGATGCCGCACCACGCCTGGCGCTGACGGAGTTGCTCGGTCATGTCCTTCTGCGCTTTCAGACGATCCCGGCCCGCCTCGACGCCGGTCTGCGCGACGTGGACCATCGGCTCGCGGACGGAGAGCGCAGAGACGAGGTAGATCACGTACGGCATGAGCGCGTGCTGGTTCGCCATGGCGAGCATCTTGGCGAAGGGTGGGGCGAGGGGGAAGAGGGAAAGGGTCTTTCCGAGGGGGGTCACCTTCGCTTCCTGAAAAAAAAAAGTTTGAAACTTTTAACGTGAAAAATGGTGGTAAATCTTCGAAATTTAAAAAATGCAGTTTTGACAAAAATTTCGACGCGTGATTACAAAAATGATAGAAACTAAATTTGTAATTGCGTTCAAATTTTAGATGGAAAAAAAAGGAGCAAAAAAATTAAAAATGGGCGAAAAATAACAAAAATGTGCTGTTTTTTGGTTACGTTATTTTTGCAATTTGAAATATTTTCATTGTAAAAATTCTCCGAAGTGAAAAAACGGAAATAAAAATTCAATAGTCGGCGGAAAAAAACTTTTAGCCAAAATCGGTCCTGATAGGTTAAAAAAAATTTCTATGGAAAAAAATAGCATTAAAAATATTGAATATTACGGCAAAATTGTTTTTACCGTCAAAAAGTTTCAAAAATTAGGTATTGAAAAAATAAATATCGTATTTACATTTTTTTCTGCGAAAAACAAAATTTTAATGAAAAAAAAATGAATATCACCGATTAAAATAAAAAATTACGAAAAAAAGTGTCAAAAATTTTTTTACGTCAAAAATAGAATTTTAGCAACAGTACTTTCCCAGAAAACGTTAGCAACTTACATTCGCTCCCGGAGGCACAGCAAGCGCGCCGAGTCGAACGAGTCTCTTTTCCGCGACATCCAGCTGATCCGAGTTCGGAGGCGTCGGAAAAGGAAAATTCTTGACCTTGACAATGTTCATAGCCTTGAGATGCAGCACCAGCTGATCCACCGGCTTGTTCAGAATTTCAGGTGCCGAGAAAGTCGGCAGGTCGTCAAACACAGCGGAGGAGTACATCCGGTAGGCGTGGCCTGCCTGGACACGACCCGCGCGACCGGATCTCTGCGCAG
Source organism: Turbatrix aceti (assembly GCA_963969345.1). Taxonomy (NCBI): domain Eukaryota; kingdom Metazoa; phylum Nematoda; class Chromadorea; order Rhabditida; family Panagrolaimidae; genus Turbatrix; species Turbatrix aceti. Next base: position 6,346,968 of record OZ017766.1, on the reverse strand, counting down.
CGGATGCCTGACTGATCCAGTGAACGCGAAATTGGGAAACACCGGTAATGGGGTCGTAATCCCTGCGTTTTTCACGTCCGCTGTCAACGACGTATCTGATATCGGGGATCGTGAGTGACGTTTCTGCGACGTTGGTTGCGATGACGCAGAGCCGCGTTCCGGGAGGCGGAGGGTCGAAGACGCGTTTCTGCTTCGCCGACGGCAGCAGAGAGTACAGGGGCAGGCAGAAGAGAGGTGACATGCCGGGAGGAGGCGGGGCCAGACTGCCGCGGATCGCAAAGGGGTTGGTGTCGTCGTCATCTTCGTCGAGGCCATCAAAGTCTTCGTCCAGGATGGCAGCGTCTGCAGCTCCGAGTTCGTCGATGTCGGGCTTGTTTTCCTTTTCTGCGGTGGATTTGCCCGATAACACGTCCTTGGCTTGACGGGCGAAATCTGACAACTTCACGGCATCTGCCTAAAAAAAAAAGGTATGAGCAAAAAAAACAGGAAAACCGCAAAAATTATTCGGAAAAAACTAATTTCGTTCTTAACACGAAAATTATTTAGGAAAAATTCACTTTCGGTCTCAAAACGAAAATGTTCGAAAATAACAACTTTGGTCTCGACACGACAGATATTCGACAAAACAGAAAATTCCGGTATGAACACGAAAATTTTTCGAAATTATGTAACTTCGGTTTCAACACGAAAATTATTCTAAAAACCTAATTTTAGAATCAACATGAAAATTATTCTTAAAAAAACGTAATTTTTGTTTCAACTTGAAAATTATTCTAAAACCTAGTTTTGGTCGCAACACAAAAATATTGAAAAATGCCACTTTTTGTTTTTTTAACAAAAAATATTTAAAAAACTATTTACCTTGACAGGTTTCTGCTTCTTGGTCAGATGCCCGGCGTACTCCTTCCCCTTCATCGGGTACCTCCCTATGAGCAGCCTCATGAGTCTCCGCACTTCGCTCTGTCCGCTGAGAAACACGAGCATCGCTCCATCGGGAAGCTTTTCATGGATGTTGCAGACCTTTTTAAACACCGCCTCCATGTAGTCCTCGGGTGTGCGTCGCTCAAAGTGAATCTGCACTGGGAATTGCCGAGCTTCGACTGTCACCACTTTTGGCGTCAGAACAGGGAATAATCTGTAAACAACGGTCACAAATGCAAAAAAATTATGTCCAACCTTTTCTGTGTGAAATCAGCGAGTCTCAAAGTAGCCGACATGATTATCAACTTCAGCGGAAATTCCTTCTTCGCCCTGAGGAAGCAGATACGAGAAAGGAGTCCGATGAGGACGTCCGAGTACATTGAGCGCTCATGGGCTTCGTCGATGATGATGACTGAGTATTTGGTCAGTAAAAGATCAGTTTGAAGCTCTTTGAGAAGGACTCCATCGGTCATGAAGAGAATTTTGGTGTCATCTGTTCGGTTTCCTTCGAAACGAATCTAAAAACACAAAATACGGATTGAAAATGGCAAAAAATCGACCAAAAACATCAAATTTAGGGAAAAAAGATTTTTGAAACGAAAATACATGTTACTTTTTACTGTACAACTAACCAAATAATGTTACATTTGAAACACAAAATCTTACAACGAAAAATAAATATTACTTCATACGGTAGTATCAGTAGAAGAACGTTACTTTTCATCCTGTCTCAGACACCAAATCTTGCAACGAAAAAAAATAACGTTACTTTCTACGGTAGAATTACCAAAACAACGTTACTTTTCACGTTTTTCTTGCAACGAAAAACGAAAGATAACCAACCTGAAACGACACCGTTTTCGGTTCATTGAGTTCGACACCGACGCGTTTACTCATGCTCATGGCAGCGACTCGTCGAGGTTCCGTAATGCCAATCAGGTGCCCATTAGACGTGTAACCCGCTTCGTAGAGAAATTGAGGAATCTGGGTGGTCTTGCCGGATCCAGTTTCGCTGCAAACCACCGTAACCTGCAAAAAATGAGCGTTTTTGACAGTTTTTTTTCATCTCGCCTAAAAAAACCCACGGCATTTTCGTTAATAGCCTCAACGATGTTCATTTCTTCAGCAAAGATGGGCAGCTGCGACCTTTTGAGTTGTATCTCAGCATCGCGGTGAACCTGAACCATGGCTCCCTTGACTTTTGAGAGAATGGCGTAAAACTTCTTCAGTCGAGCTTTTTTTGCTTTGGTTGTTTCGTCGTCATCCGAATCAGGAGCTGTCAAAATTCGTGGATTGGCCTTGACTGGGGATGCGATGGGTTTTGGCTCCTCGACAACCGTCGGTTCTGGTTCATCCGTCTCCGACTCATCTTTGACAAATCCAGGCGGGGGTCCATCGTCGTCGGTTGACGAGTCAGTTTCGTAGTAATTCTTCTGGATACGTTGTTTATCGCCGGAGAGGACCGAACCCTTGACGGAACGAACTTTGGAAGGAAAAATCGGGTCACGAACGACTTCTTGGCTGTAAAAATTGGCGTTTTATCATATTAGTTTACAAACAATTTGTTAGGTGACTTTTTGGAAATTCTTCATGAAATTTTTCCTAAAAATAGATTTTTGCTGTAAAATGTAGCAGGCAGAATTACAGCAGTCAGAAATCGAGTTTTTGCAATCTTTAACGACTTTTGGCACGTTGGAGCTGAAAAAATCTACGGTATTTCCAAATCCAGGGTAAAAATTGATCGACGTGATTTTTGGTAGAGAATTCGAGAAAAATATAAAAATGTAGGGTTATCACCTTGAAAAATGCCGAAACAAATGTGCCATTCTAAACATTTTTTAAATTCAATTTTCGGCAATTTTCAAGGTGATAACCCCATATTTTTTATATTTTTCTAAAATTCTCTATCAAAAATCACATCGATCAAATTGTACCCCAGCTTTGAAAACGCCGTAGTTTTTTCAGCTACAAATGCCAAAGTCGCCAAAAATGGAAAAACGCGATTTCCGGCGAGCGCATCATGAAGAATTTTCAAAATGTAATTTTCCTGGTTAGAAACTTCATAAAAGCCCTATTTTAACGCCAAAAAACAAGAACTCACCTTCTGCCTTTGTCGTTACGAACATCCTTGTCGTTACGATGTTTGGACGAAATTAGGCCACTGGTAGTGCTAGCATCGATCTGGTACTCCTTGAGTGCCTCGAACAGGCTTTCAAGCTAAAAAACAGTCCCTAAATTGTCAATTTCAGCGCCAAAGCGAAAACTAACCGTCTGTTTTTTCTCCTTTCTCGTTTGAAGGGTCGCGAGAGCTTTTTCCTTTGTTTTGGACAGTTTTTTTACCTTGGCAGCCTCGATTTCCGCTCTTCGCTCGAGTTTCTTCTTGTTCAGTTTTTTCTCAGGCGCAGCAAGTTCTTCCTTCGTCTTCCGAGCCTTCTTCTTCTTTTTCGCGCCTGGTAGGACGAGTTCGTTGCCGCCGGTCGTTGTTTTGTAGTCGTCAGCGTCGGCTGCCTCCTCAACTACGACCACCGCCTCGGATTTCCGCTTTTTTGTCTTCCGTACTTCTGGCGTCATCCTGCAAGAAAAAAAGAATCCAAAATGGCATCCACAAAAATAAAACACGAGTGATGTCCTAAAAAAACCAACGCAAACATAAAATTTTTCAGTTCTTGGCAAAATGTTCATCGCCTGATGATGGAAAAAATCTGGCAAAGTGTCTCGACTGGATTTTTTTCATTCGCGTTGAAAAAAGCAAAAAAGTTTTATTTATTTCCACCTTTTTCATTGTTGTACGTTTTTTAGGGCATTTTCCCTCTCTCTTATCCCATCGATTTATTTTTTTTTCAGAACTGTCGTATGTCAGACGCATTAGAACCGGAAGAAGCGACCGAGTCGGTGGAGAATGTGCCAGAGACCGGTGAACCGCCGAACGAAGAAGACGACTTGAAAACCGCAGTCGAGGATGAGCCAACGTCTTCGGTGGCTCCGGAAGCCTCAGATCCGGTAGAAGCGCTAAAGCCTGCGGTTGAATTGCCGGAGGCGACTGAAAACGCTCAAACGAACGAGGAAGCCACGGAAAAGTCAGCGAAGGGCGACGATGATTCCGAGGACGATGGCGTCAAGTTTGACGACGATGATGACAGCGACGAGGACGACGTCGTGGTCACTATTGGTGAAATTGTGAGTTTTTTGATGAGGTTACGATATTTCGGGGGGTTTTGGAACGAAAATTACATTTTTTGAAGGATTTTTACGTTTTTTTTGGTCGTTTTTGTTCGTTGAAGCGTGATTTGCGGTTTTTTGTGATGAACTGGGTGGAATTAGGTTCAACGCGATAGAAAGACTTTATTTGGGATAAATAGGGTTTATTCTGACGATTTTTGGTCATTTATCGTCTCAAAACCGTAAAAAATGACAAAATTGGGGGTTTTTGGTGAAATTTGGGTTTTTTTAGGCTTTTTACGGTTTTTTATGACGTTTTTTGGTTGTTATTTCATAATTTGCGTTTTTTATGCTTAACTGGAGTAAAATTAGACCAAAAGGCCTAATTTTGACGATTTTTTGCATATTTATCATCTCAAAACCTCAAAAAAACATCTTTCAGCGCCGAGGTTACGCCAAACTAGACCCAAATGTTGTTCCCCTGGTCAACGGCAAGCCAATCTACGACGTTAACCCCAACGAGGAAAAGGAAAAGCCCTGGCTCAAGCCAGGTGCGAATATCACGGATTACTTCAACTTTGGCTTCGACGAACAATCCTGGAATGAATACGCGGAAAAGCAGCGTCTCTACCGCCTCGAATACCCCTCGCAGGCGGATGTCAATCGACGCATCATGAATGAGTTTCGCGATCGGCACGGCAATAAGGAAGCCAACGCTGCCATCATTCAGCCTGTCTACAGTACTTCTGGTCGTAATCTGTTGACTATCGATCCATTCAAGCAACCCGTAAAAATTGGATTTGGCGGAAACAACGCGCAGGGCGGTAATGTTCCTGAATCTGTGGTATGTGATTTTTTTGGGCCCTGCAAGGTTGTTTGACACTCTTTTTTAGCCTGATGTGGTCAGAAATGCCATTGCGGCAGAAACTGGAGCTCCAATTCCCACGACAATGGCGCCATCTGTGCTTCCGACTGTCAACTTTTCCTTTCCTGATGTGAGTTACATTTTTTCCTTTCAAGACCAATTTTTTTTCTTTTACTGTAATTTGTCTTTCTGAGACCCATTTTTTACGTTTCACCACAATATTTCCCTTCGGGACCCGTTTTTAGCTTTTTCACTATAAATTTTCGTTACAAGACCCATTTTCTGCTTTCTCACCGTAATTTTTCTCTTCGGGACCCATTTTTGTCTTTTTACCGTAATTTTTCCTTTCAACATCCGTTTTTTGCAATTTCACCGTAATTTATCTTTTTTTCATTCTGGGTTTACAATTTTTCTTTACAAGACACATTTTTTAACTTCCACCGTAATTTTTCCCTTCAAAACCCATTTTTTTGTTTTTTTACCGTAAAGTAACCCATTTCCCATTTTTCAGCCCGATTCTCCGAAAGTCCTACCTCCAGTGGATCTCACAAAGCCTCCACCGATACTCTTCAACCCCAGCCAACCACCTCCAGGCTTCGGCGGTGACATGAGTGCCACATTCAACCTGGGCATGCCTCCGCCGTCATACAAGATGCCACCGACGGATCTCACCGCGATGTTCCGTCCTCCACCCCTGTCTTCTGGTATCGCAGGTTTCTCGAACAATGGACACGCCGGAGGCGGCGGCGGTGGCGGTTCGTATTACAATTCCTCGTACAACTCTGGTGGTGTCGGTGGTGGTGGACGCAGGAGAGAATCCAACGACATTCCACCCGGCATGGGCGACGCTCCACCGGGCACAACCGATATCGTATCCCTCGGAGGCAGTGGAGATTACGATTTTGGACGACGTGATCGGGATCGTGATCGGAGGAGAGACGATGAGTGGGTTTTTTTTTCGTTGGCGCGTTTTTTTATTGAATTTTTTTACGGGTTTTTTAGCAATGACGATCGCCGCCGGAGAAGGTACGACCGCGGTGGCAGTGAACGAGACAGAGATCGCGACCGGGATCGACGAATTCGCTCACCTGTCCGTCGTGACCGGGATCGAGAGCGAGAACGCGATCGAGACCGCGACGATCGCAAGCGTCGTGACGATACCCGCAGCGAGCGCAGCGTCGATCGGGACCGGAAGCGACACAAGACCGGCGACGATGACCGGGATCGAGATCGTCGACATCGCCGCGATCGAGGAGGACGCGAAAAGTCGAGTCGTGGTGGCGACAGCACCGGGCCTCCAGGCGACATCGACGACGATCACCCACCCGGAGTATGATTTGTGTGACCTGAGACCACCCGGGTGCATCCTTGTTATCTCTTTTTTATTACTCTTCTTCTTCTTTTTTTTGTATGTTTGAGTCATTGGAGATCAGTACTCAGTCAGTCACAACAACAACAACGTTATCCAACATTTAGGAAATTTTTCCAAAAAGTAGCTTTTACTATGAAAAGTTTTTACTGTAAAATGTAGCTTTCTTTGGTTGATTTAGCAGAGTTACAATCGCCTGAAACCGCGTTTTGCCTTTTTGACAATTTTTGGGACGTTGTAGCTAAAAAAATTACAGCCACGCCTAATTCGGGGTACAAATTGATCGACGTGATTTTTGATGGAGAATCTGAGAAAAATATAAAAATATTGGGTTGCCTGCTACCTTGAAAAATGCCGAAAGTCGCATTAAAAAAATGTTCACAACGGTACATTTGTTTCGGCATTTTTCAAGGTGATAGATAACCTAATATTTTTATATTTTTCTCGGATTCTCCATCAGAAATCACGACGATCAATTTGTACCCCGAATTAGGCGTGGCTGTAGTTTTTTTAGCTACAACGTCCCAAAAATTGTCAGACAGGGCAAAAACGCGATTTCCGGCAATCTTAACTCTGCGAAATTATTCCTCAGGCGGCTACATTTTACAGTACAAACTTTTCATAGAAAAAGCCACCTTTTGGCAAAATTTTATGAAACATTTCCAAAATATCACCTATCAGGGCAAAAAAAGTCAGACAGTTGTGGTGATTTTGATTTGAAGAGGCTCGATTCTCGGGAGTCCGTCGGCTTCGATTTCTTCCCTCTCTTCTGGCTTTCTCATGGACAGGTGAACTGCTGTCGTGGTTTTTGGAGGTACCCGTTGGTGGCACGTATAATCGGTCGTCACGTGACCGTTGGCTATGACGATTCCGCCGTTTTGGGGTTGAGCATCGGGATCGACTAAAATGGTTATTGTGCGGTTTTCTTCGTTCGGAGATGCGTTGTTCGAGAGTGGGCGTGGTGGTGGTGGAACGGACGTAAACCTGCAAGGAATAAAAAATATTTTTGAAAATGCAATGTTAAATTGGGATTTTTAACTTTTAATTTTTATAAATATACTTTTTTTGGAAAAAAACATGATTCGGACGAATGAGTTAGAGTTGCCGAAGTTTGTATTTTCTGAAGTGATACAATTCAAAACGTGACACACGGAATTTTTTTTCGAAAATTCGGTTTTCAAAAAAAACCAAAAAAATATAATATGTAAATATTTCAAATTTTGTGACCCAAAAATAAACCAAAACCTACTTTGTAAGATTGCACTGGATATCAGGATGATAAATGACGTAGACAATTGGAAACGATACAAAATATAAAATAACAAAGAAATCAAAGCAATGGATAAATACGAGCGATGGCGTGTCGATTTCTTCGTCTCGCATGCCGACCATGTAGAAGATGGACGCGAACACTCCCGTACTGGACATTAGGAACACACCTGAAAAATTATGGATGCTACAGGTGGGGAAGGATGATGATCAAAAACCCACAGAAAGTAGGATAGAGCGTGTCAAACATGACTTTTCGAATGTGATACCGTAGTTCAAGAAGCATGCGCTCTTCCATGCTTATGAAATTCTTATATCTTTGTCTGATTCTGAGATAGTAACCGGATACTGTAAGGAAGAAAAAACACTGAAAGGGGGATTTTTTGGGGTGGAAAAAATATTTCAAATTTTTTTTTGTTTAAAAAATTAAAAATTAAATAAAAAATTTTTTAAATTTTTTTTTAAATTTAAAAATAAAAAAAAATTATTTTATTTTTTTATTTATTATTTGTTTTTTAATTTAATTTTTTTTTTATTTTTTAAATGAAAACTTTTTTTCGAATAAAAAAAAATAGGTTTAACAAAAAAAAACTTACAACAATTTGAACTAATTCTATGGCGATGAAAGCAGCCAGCGTAGATGCGTAGTGAAATCCCGTACGAATCATGGTAACGTTGGGAGCGAAGGGCAGGAGTGGCTTTTTGTACACCAGCGTTTCGGGGGCAATTATGCCGGTCATTCGGAGGTAAAAGTATTCGGCAAAGGCAAAAATGTACTAAAATTTGACATTTTTAAAACCCCCAGATTCAAAAACACCCCAAAAAAGAGGGCACTTACGGTAGCTAAGACCAAAAAATAGGCAATGCGTTTGTAGTGAGCAAAAATGAGTTTCTGAAGGTACCGTAAAAAGGGGTCACCTGCGTCGAAGCCGGCCTCGGCGGGCTCGATCGACGGAGGACGACGTGGCATGGCATGTCAGGGGATGGCACGGTGAGTTGTTGAATCTCTCGCGTCGGGGGGCATTGATTGACGGATTTGGATGAGTTATAGGGGGTTAGACGTCGTTTTTACTGGTACGACACTGGTTAGACCATTCGGTGCTGAAAAAAGGGGTGTTTACCAAGATGAATTTTTTTATTTAGGCAATTACTGAATGCACGCATGATTCAATTAACATAATTAAAAAAAAGTAAACCATTTTTAAAATATTTTAAATTTTTTAACAATTAAAATGTATATATAAAAAACGTTTTTAAATTTAAAAAAATCTGTTTGTTTTTGATTTTATTTTTAAAAACAAAAAAAAATGAAATTTGTAAAAAAAAATAGATTTTTTTAAATTTAAAAACGTTTTTTATGTTTTTATTTTAAAAATAAATAAATAAATAAAATAAAAATTATAAAATTTTTTTTTTATTTTAAAAACAAATTTCATTTTAAAAACGTTTTCTTTTTTTTTTTAATTTCAGTTTCTTAAATCTAAAATAAAAAAAAATTTATTAAAAAAACATTTTTGCTTCAAAAAAGTAACCAGCCAAGTATTTTGTAAAAATGAAACTAAAAAACATTGAAATAACAAAAATCCACGGATAATGTCAGTCTGCACGAAAATTTCCGTTTTTGGCATTTTTTAAAGGAGTGTCTAATGTTTTATAGGTGTGCGAACTATCCCTAAAAACCCCAAGCAGCGAATTTCGGCTAGCCCTAACATTTTCTAATCAACAATTGGCGTAGTAATGCACAAATATAAAAAAAATATGATGATGATAAAAAACGCGACAACCAAAATATTACGCGAAAAAAAAATTTTGTTTACCTCTAACACCCCCAAAACTGAAACAGAATCTCTCGGCGGTGTCTTTCCTCCACGGGACAGGCGCAAAGCTGGCGATAAAACTCTCCCATCATCCACGCATCACACGTGTATGTATAATATTCATACGTAGTATATACGTGATGTATGTGAGTGAACAAAAAAACATGGGAAACACCATGCAGGTTTTTTAAATAAGTCAGTCAGTGGCCGGATCAATTCAATCGTGATGTGGTTTGTGAATGAATGGGCAACACTGACTTTTGTATGGCGCTTTTTTACTATGAGAATTGCCAGGCCGGTTGTAGAATCATTTCAAAGCGCATTCAAAGGCAAAATGGTATCGATGATTTATCGAAGAGAGAAAAAAAAGAGGCCAGGCAATCAAACGTGACGAGCGATGAATCGCAGTTGTAAAAGATTAGAAAGGGTCGGCCCGGGCAAGAAAAGTTCCTATCAGTCCCAATCACCGCCACCAATCAACCATTTTCCCTCCACATAAATCCATAAATCGATCGTTTTTAAAGCGGCCAAAAAATCTAAAAAAAACTAAGCTGAACCTTTTGTAAACTCACAAAAGTGTGAATTACCGGAAAAAAACCTCTGCTCTAAACAAACACACGCCAGTCGGAGCTAAATGACTTTGTCTGAGACGCTTTGTACATAAAAAAATTTCCGTATGGCTATAAAACCCGGCTCAAGTGTCAATAAGCACGACGGAATGAATATTTGAAGCTATTGACACCGACGCCGCCCTGGGCAATGAGTGAGTATTTAAGTGATAAAAATTTTGTGCTGATTGTGGGAGTAAAATTTTAGACAAGATAAGGGTAAAATGCGTCAAACATGACTCATACAAAAATATTTATTATAGGAAAAACATTTTTTAACCTAAGCAAAGTGCTAGTATGACGTATGTAACTCCAAAACAGGTGTGAAAAAATATTACAGAAATGGGAAAAAACAAAAAAAAGTTGCATGACTGACAAAAACAGAAAAAAAAGTAGCCATGCATCCATCCCTCTTTTTACGCAGACGCGTGAGGAATATATAAGTATTATACATTGCACTGTACGACCACGTGCACGTGCAAATATGTATGGAAGAAGATGCACAGACAGATCAAAGGAAACAAACACAGTTGAATCGGTCGTCGGACAAAAAGTTGACAAGCAAGAAGATCCCAGTCAAACACAAGAAATGACCGGAGACAGGTGAGGGGGTCAGGTGGTCCGTACGCATCCTGCGCGGTCATTCCGAGTCCCCCTCCCCTTGCTTCGTGTGTCGTTAGCTTCCAGAGCACCAAAATTATCCGTACCGCTGACCCCGGTTTGACTGACTTGACCGACCCCCCGACCGTCTCCCCAGCAACGAACTAATATCGCTGTCCTGACCACGGTCCCGGTCAGAGTCTCGGTCTCGGTTGCGGCTGCGGTCGCCGAGGTGAGGGAATGACTTGATTTTGGTCATCAACGCTGTCGCGAAACAAGACAACCGAGACAAGGTCGTCATCGTGAGCAGCCAGCCACGTACGTACATGCGCCCCCCTATGTACCACTTGACTGAATCCGGTAAAGCTAGGAACAATTTTTTGAGTGCATGTCAAGACAAGGACAATTTTAGTCAAGATTAGCAAAAATAAAATTAAAAAATAATTTTTTTTGTTCCTTGTAAAAAATTTTTAGTCTCAGGAAAGGTGTCAAAAATTCAAAAAAATTTGTTGCTAAGGGAAATATCGGTCGTTTGTCTTTGAAAAGTTTAAAAAAAAACGACTGAATCATTTTCTGTTCCATTTTTGTTGCCTCGCCGCGCCGCAAATTGACCCTCATTTGCGCTTTTTATAAACACGTCTGTCTGTTCAAAAACGATTACACGGAAATATACTAACATTTACGATACAAAAATAATTTTTATGTAACAAAAACTTCCGATTTGAAAAACTTCCATGAATATTTAAGAGGCAGTCCACGACAGGATTTCGGACGGCCGACAAGGCTTTTTTACAACTTCAAATGTTTTAAGCCAGAATTGTTCCCCATCCCTAAAAACCTCTAAATCACCGATGCACAGATTTTTAAACACATCGGATTCTGTAGTTTTGGCTTCTGAAAGGTTTTGACAAAAATCGATGCCACGAGCTTCGCTATAGAGGAAAAACGCTGAAAATTTTATGAGAGGGGTTTTGAGGGACAGGGAACACGAAGTCGTACTCAGATATTTTTTATCGTTACAGTAAATGCTGATTACCGTATAAAATGTGTGGTTTTTTGGTCACCACTGGCGGGGTTCTCCGAGGGGAGTACATTGTGATAGCATATATTGTAGCCCGTGTTTCGGCGCTTCGAATGACGTAACACACGAAAAAAAGGAGTGACCGGAAAACGGTCATCCATGGGCTTTTATGGCGCGCACTCAAGAAAACGCGCACAATTTCGCTTCAAGTGACAAAAAAAGAGCGTGCGCGCGCATTCACGGTGTCATGTTCAAAAAAAGGCCCTGAAGCCAATTTTTGTTTTTTATGCTCGCGGTCACTTTGGTAGACTTTAGCATGTCCCAAAGATTGATTCTAGCTTTTCAGGCTTTTTATCTGACAATATTGGGCATCGCCACAGGCATTGAAAAAAACATGAAACTTTCAAACGTTGTAACTTTGTGCAAAATGATCCGATAAAAGGTGCACGTGGCTTAATGTGATATCTGGGACATGCCAAAGCCTACCAAAGTGACCGTGGATGTACGAAACAAAAATTGGCTTCAGGGCCTTTTTTTGAACATGACTCCTTTTATGCGCGCGCAAGCTTGTTTGAAGAGAAAAAGAAGCTGATCGCGCGCGTTTTCTTGAGTGCGCGCTATAAAAGCCCATGGATGACCGCTTTCCGGTCACTCCTTTTTTTCGCGTGTTACGTCATTCGAAGCGCCGAAACACGGGCTACAAGATGTGCTATCACAATGTACTCCCCTCGGAGAACCCCGCCAGTGGTGACCAAAAAACCACACATTTTATACGGTAATCAGCAATTACCGTAACGATAAAAATTATCTGAGTACGACTTCGTGTTCCCCGTCCCTCAAAACCCCTCTCATAAAATTTTCAGCATTTTTCCACTATAGCGAAGCTCGTGGCATCGATTTTTGTCAAAAACTTCCAGAAGCCAAAACTACAGAATCCGATGTGTTTAAAAATCTGTGTATCGGCGATTTAGAGGTTTTTAGGGGTGGGGAACAATTCTGGCTTAAAACATTTTAAGTTGTAAAAAAGCCTTGTCGGGCTCTCCCCCTTATTCCGAAATCCTGTCGTGGACTGTCTCTTAAAATTTTTTGGACAATGCTAAAAAATAGAATTTTACAATTCAAAAAAATATGCAACGATAATAAAAAAAAACGTAAAAAAACCACATCGGGCGAATCGCATGAAACGTTGCAACGTTGCCTCCGTGAATCATTCATTTGTTACCGAGGACACGTAACACATTAATCGTTCGACTGACCAACGATGAAAAAAACGGCCATTGTTGCATCAAAAACTTTGGGAAGAGGACGTGGACGACGGGGGCGTTGTCAGGGGCGACGCTGCCATGTGAGATTTTAGATTTTGTGGCGGTCACGTTCGCGTTATTTTTTTAGACTACATACAACATATTGTACATGTTGGGCTGAATAAAGGACGCTTCTGACATGAGTTGACGACGAAGCATCAATGGGCAGGATAAAAGCAGCTGAGAAGATCTCATGAACCAGCTGGCGCATGAAAACAGATGAAATGCGCTTTATGTTTGTCAAAAAACAGAAAAATTGAAAATTACAATTTACAATGATTATCAATTTTTTTTTTAATTTTTCAAAAAAATGATTGCAGTTTTCTTCTTTATTGCATTTTTGGATTTGAAGAAACTTTACATGGCACTTTGCAATGTTCTCGGGAAATCCCTACAGATGATACCATGTTTTTTAATCCTTTGCAACACTCTTCTGAATATATTTAGTACATATTTATGTATCGTCAACAACTAAAAATATAACCCGCAGTGATCAGGTACGTACATATACAATGGTGACACGATATTTATTATAACGCCGTCGGAAAAGCACATTCATGAGTCAAACAATAATCCGACGTCAAAAACAATCAACAAAAACTGTGCGTACGGTTCCAAATAAAGTCCAAACAGTTTTGACACCATTATCTGGTTTCCCGCCAGACGTTGTTTTGTTCGTGATGTTTTCCGTAAGCTGAAAAAAAACGGAAGTTGGTTTGGCTATAAAAGGCGGTCGGCGATCCTGGAAATATTCACAATCAGAATTTGTATTCGCTTTTAACAGTCCAGCGATTTTTTACTGTACTCTAAAATTATTTTTTCAGAATTCTACAAAAACCATGATGAAGCTTCTGATTGTCGCTGCCTGCTGCCTGATCGTTGCCGCTCAATTCGGCAATGACGAATCACTGAGTGAAAGCAGCGGTCTCTCCTCTGAAAGCTTTGAAGGCGGCCAAGGTGGCTTCGGCGGAGGAGAAGGCGGTTTCGGCAGGGGTCAAGGCGAAGGCGGCTTCGGAGGCAACCAAGTCGGTCGTGGAGGACGTCACGGCGGTCACGTACACGGACATGGAGGTCCTCGTCCTTCCGGCCCTCCGCCTTCAGGTGCACCTTTCGGCCGTCGCTCAACCGTTACTGGCACTCCTGTTACCACAACTTCTACCACAACGACCACGTCGACAGCCTAAATGCCTAAATCAATCGAATAATATGTACTAATTATGTTAATTACCATAATTAATTACAATTTTTTTGCCTGTACAGATGATTGCTTTTTTTTTTTCATTTTGTGAATGATAAAATAAAAAAATGATAACAATTCATCCTTCATTTTAGCGTTCATAATTTTATTTTATCCAGCGTAATAATTTCCATTACCACTGCTCTCTGCAACAACAAAATCAGTAACAACGGCATAATGATCACTGGGCCAAGCGTTATCCGCCTGATCGGGTTTGTTTCTCAGTGGTTGGGTGCCGGAATAGATAAATGAGTTAATCGGAGTCAGCCCCTGTCCCCTGTACAAGATAAAGTCAATTCTATCCTGCGGTTCAGGAATTGCGTAATCCGGCCAACTATCGGATGCGTTGTGCACCGTTGACCACGTGTTACCGGGTTGACTGTAGGGATCCGGGTGGATCTGTCGGTAAGAATCCGACAGACCTGCTTGTCTCTCAAGCATGACCGTAACCGGCCACTGGAAAACCCATCCACCATGCCACTGACGAGTGCTTTCAATCCAGTCGAGATGGGAGGGTGAATTGAAGTCTCCCGCCACGATCAGGGGAATTTGATTTGCGTTTTGATATGCTTGAACAAATGATGGGGTGGCGAGGAGGTTTTCGACATTTTGGATTCTGTCTCGTTCGGCCAAAAGCATTTGTGAAACTGTGGTTATCGATTTATCGTTCGCGGCGTAGGGACCGTAATAATTGAAATCCAGGTGAAGAGACCAGGTGTTCACACGCTGACCGGATGGTAGCGTAATAATGGCACCCATCGCTGTGGAATCGGAAGAAGACGCTGCGGAGCTGTCATCGATCTAAATTTTTTTTTTTAATTTTTTTTGGATGGTAAAATCAAACTTACGTTAAAATGCGTCAAAATAGCAATATCAGCAAGAAATCCAGTTGTAGTGATCCCCCGCCAGCTGCCACCAAGCATCCGACAAACTTCGTCAACGGTATCTTGTCCGGCAACTTCCTGCATCACCACAATATCCGCCTGAATCTGCGAAATTTGATTCGCGACCTTCTGGAGACCGTTGTTGACGTTCATACCGTTGAGCCAGATGTTGATCGTCATGACCCGAATCCTCGTCGATCCCTGACCCGTGTTGTAGACATTTGGCGTCGATAAATACTGTCCAGAGACGATTACGGCGGCCAAAAGTGCCACTCCTACCACGGATAATAAATTTGACATCGACATTGACATCGTGGAACGGAACGGAAACAGAGATCGGTGCTTACAGGCAGACAGGAGGAAAAAAGTTCTTGACACTGCCTCGGGGGACTTAAATAGAACTAGCTTGTCTGCAAGCAGCAACTAACTCATGTTTCGGGATGTTTGTCGTACGTCAACTTTATGTTCGTCTCGGGCTTGCTGCTTCACGTTATCCGAGAAGGTTACGTTTTCATGTTTTTTTTGAACCCAACCAGTTTTTTTTATGTTACATTGCAAACAGTGTACCGGACTTGAAACTCTGCTGAACCCGTAGCTTGTGTCATCTTTTTGATACGCGCTTGTCTATTATGCGTCTGACTTGTAAATAATGTATTTATTTTTAGGGGCGTCTTTTGCACTTTTTTTTAAAGTATGCATGCGCTTGGAACCGGAACCGGAACCGAAATCCCCAAAACCAAAATCAAAATTTCGGTTCAGGTACCCAAAAATTATTTTCGAAATGATATTTATTTAAAATAATTTGTTGCAATCATAAAAAATTTATGTTGATTGATTTAGGCATTTAGGCCGTCGACGTGGTCGTTGTGGTAGAAGTTGTGGTAACAGGAGTGCCAGTAACGGTTGAACGACGGCCAAAAGGAGCACCTGAAGGCGGAGGACCGGAAGGACGAGGACCTCCATGTCCGTGTCCGTGACCGCCGTGACGTCCTCCACGACCGCCCTGGTTGCCTCCAAATCCACCGTTTCGACCGCCGAAGCCGCCTCGACCGCCTTGGTTTCCTCCAAAACCGCCTTCTCCTCCGCCGAGGCCACCTCGGCTGCCAGAAGAGAGACCGCCGTTTTCACTCTGCCATCCTTCGTTGCCGAATTGAGCGGTAACGATCAGGCAGCAGGCGGCGACAATCAGAAACTTCATCATGGTTTTTTTAGAATTCTGAAAAAAATGATTTTTAGAGTACAGTAAAAAATCGCTAGACTGGTAAAAGCGAATACAAATTCTGATTGTGAATATTTCCAGGATCGCCGACTGTCTTTTATAGCCAAACCAACTTCCGTTTTTTTCAGCTTACGGAAAACATCACGAACAAAACATCGTCTGGCGGGAAACCAGATGATGGTGTCAAAACTGTTTGGACTTTATTTGGTATCGTACAGTGAATGTACATTGTTTTTGACGTTGGATTATTGTTTGACTCATAAATGTGTTATTCTCCGCCGATGTCGCAATGTCAGTTTACGTACCTGATCACTGTGAAGTTTTTTGTGGTTTGTAGTTGCCTGAATATGCAATTTACTATGATCGCAAGTGAATATGTATGTACATACATATATAACATTTTTAACATGGTGAACTAAATACATACATATGTATATTTGTAATAAATTGTCAATCATAGATAAAACACTTTTTGTGTTTTCAACTGTGTATTTTGATATCTATGATAGTTTTTAAAATCAGTTCATTTTGTTAAAGATCTCTTGCGCTTGAAATATTATACATATAGAAATACATAATTCTCAAAAATACTATGTAATGTGTATTTTTAATCAGTCATTTTTTAATGAATCTCGTAATAAAATAATGACTCTTTTTGTTTTTTTCTGTTGATGCAACAACTGCAGAGTTTACTTAAAGTGACTCATAGTGAACTTTTCTGTGGATCATCAGTGTCCACAATTGTGAAACAATGATGAAAAGTTTCGAAGAAATGAATAATGATACATAAAAAACATTTGTGAGTAAGCCAGCCTGACTCACAAAGATTTTACGTATTTAATTTTTTTTCCCAAACAAAAAACCTTACTCTCTTCCCATTAAACGGACAACTTACCGTATTCGAATTACCGATTTTTTTTGTCATCAAACTATCATGGCATCGGATCGCTACTGCTGTACTGAAGTGCAAACTGCCACCATTGTGTTCTGCATCGTAATGATCGTATTAGATTGCATCGCCGTGCTTCAATCAATCGCTCAACCCAAAGACGAATCCCCGCTTCCTGGATCTCAGAATCAATGGATCTTATCTGTTCTGGATGGCATCACTATGGGGCTTGTCTTGTTTGGTGCACAAAACAAAAGAAGCGGCTTCTTGATCCCATATCTTGTTATCGGTGTAAGACATTTTTCAGCCCTTTTCCAAAATTTAAATTAACCACCCCAATTTTCAGGTAATCATAAATATCATCAAGATTATCCAAGGAATTCTTATCTTTGTCTTTCTTAAGGCATACCCCGATACCGATCTACCTCTGAATTCTGTGATAACCCTTAGAATTTTTACTTTAGTGCTTATGATAATTGTCAAATCAGTCTTCCTGCACCTGGTTTACAAGTGTTACAAATGGATCGTTTCCGAAGAACATTCATTTCAATACTGAATATTTACAACATAAAATTTGAAAGAATACAACTTCTAAAAATAAATCATTAAAAAATGCACTTTGCGTTTATTGGAATTTAAGAGGAGGAAAATAAATGAATAAGTGCTAAATTCGACCGAACGGACAAAAAAGAGTCAGGCGCGCGATGAGTCATGTTCAAAAAAATGCCTGAGGCCAATTTTTTATGTCTTTGTGAAGGATGTTATGTAAACGATAACAGTTTATGTTACTGTTTATCAATCTGTCATAAACAATACACTGATCACTTTATAAAGATGTCGCTCCAAATCCCAGAAATGCAACTGTCCAATCAATATTTCTGCATATTATTTACAAATGTTACAAATGGATCGGTTCCGAATATCCACATGCAGTAACATACAAATCGGCCGTCGATTTTTCGCATGCTTCTGGTGTGTGATCAACATCAAAAATTGTCTGAATTCATGGATTCTCAGACAGAAAAGTGCTTTTTTTCGTTCTTGAAGTGGTTTCTGATTTATTGCAAGCAACACTTTTTTTTGCGTCATGAAAACGGATTTTCCACGGTGCGGAAGGAAAAATAACAAAAAGGAAAAATCAAATTAATGGATTCTCAAACAGTAAAGTGCTTTTCCTCACTCCGATATGGTTTATATCTGAATATTTTAGAAATTTCGCCAAAAAGGTAGCTTTTACCATGAAAAGTTTTCCTGACAGAGTTACAATCGCCGAAAATCGTGTTTCTACCATTTTAGACAATTTTTGGCACGTTGTAGCAAAAAAACTACGGCATTTACAAACTCGGAGTGCAAATAGATTGGCGTAATTTTTGATTAAAAATCTGAAAAAAATGTAAAAATATATAAATCAACTTAAAAATGCCAAAAAAAATGTGCCATTGTGAATATTTTTAAATAATATTTTCGGCATTTTTCAAAGTAATAACCCTGTATTATTATATTTTTCTTCGATTTTGCATCAAAAATCACGGCCGCGGGCTTTCCCGGCGAGAAAAATCATAAATATGAGCGCGCGTTAGCGTTGGACACAAAACACCAGAACCTCTTTGCATCGATTCCTGCACGCAGTCTGCCGAGCGTTACTCCAAAACCAGCTGACTTTCTTTTTTTTTTTGTGTCAGTTTCTCACGAAATCGCGATTCGTTCGAGCGTCGCTTGCGGGTATCATCGACGCTGATATTGATATAGATTGTTTTTATTTGTGCCATCACAGTTCTACGGATGCTACGATGACACCTGAATCATCCGATTACCGAGGTATCATCCTCGAAAGATTAAAGCAGCGAAACAAACAGTGCGTTCAATTTGAACGCATTTTTGATTCATGTATGTTTTTTTCTGTTTTATTTGTGAATTTTTTTATTTATTTTTAAATTTGATTTAGACAAACTTATATCGGATAACCTCAATGTAGCCCTCAAAAACAGCCGAATTAGACAACGGAATCGAAGCACGGCAAGTAACGATACGTAAGTTACGGTTTTTTGATTGTTTATCGTAGTTTTAAATTTTGCGTTTGATGTTTATTGATTTCTTTTTTTTTCAGAGCCCTGGAGAGTGAATCAGTGGCCAAACTCCAGCAGGAATTAGACAATCTGTGTCGACAGAAGGTCAGAAATGACCAGGAACTCATCGAAAAGACCAAACGCCTGGAACAGGTTGAACAACAGCTCAGGCAACTTTCTGTTGAGTAAGTTGATTGCATTTTTTGGGGGGAATTGAATTGGATTTTATTTGGGTTGTGGGAACGAAAATTGGGAAAATGATGTCAGAATTAATATTTTTTTAACAAAAAAATGGCAAAAACCATTTTCCAAATTTTGCCTTTAACAAATTTAGGAAAATTGTTGTCTGAAAATTGAAAAAACGTGAATTACCCAATTTTTCGTTTTTAGGAACAAAATTTCACACAACAAAAAAAAATAATTTGTTCGATTTTCGTTTGCGAACACGGTCAAAATTATTTACGCTCGTTCGATTTTTCTTACAAAATTTTTTTATTGTTAATGAAATTTTCAAAATGTTTGTGCCACTTTTTTTTGGCTTGAATTTTATTTTATTTGGCTTTCAGAAGAGACGAGGCAATCACCAAACGCATTTTACTCGAGGAAGAACTCAAGCAGACGAAAGCCAAGCTCCAGGAAACGGATTCTGACCGTCGACTGGTTTCTGACGAGTTGCTCGCACTCCAGATGAGTTACAAAAAACTCCAGCAAGACTACGTGAAAGCGGATAACGAGAGAACCGAATTTCTCGAGCGCATCAAGGAATGCAAGAGCAAGGAAATCGAGCTTATCAATCTCAAAAATGCTTTTGAAGAAGAGTGAGTTTTTTTTAACCTTTATTTAACAATTTTCCATTTTTTTTTTACATTTCAGAAAAATGAATGAAATCAAAAAACGTCTCATACAGGAACAAATAGCCGCTGCGACGTCTGATTTGCCGGCTCTCGAGCCAGAGTGAGTTTTTGGGTGTGCTTGATTGTGGTGATGGGTTACTGTAGTAATTACCTCCTTTTTTTCTATCACCCTTCTAGTCATTAACTAATTTTTTTGGTAACAAATATTCACCGATTGCATTTAAAAAAATTTTTTTTCTGATTTAAAAAATAACTTGGTTTAAAAAATTTTCGTTTCAGAATTTTTTTTCGATGTTGAAAATATTCGTTTTGGAGTATTTTTTGGTTTCGAAAATTTTTGTTTTTTTCCGTTTTTAAAAATTTTAGTTTTTAGATTTTCATTCTGATTTGAATTTTTTTTCTTCAAATATTTGGTAAAAAAATGTCTGCATCAAAATCTTTTTTTTTTCGGTTTCAAAAAAATTGTGTCGAGATTTTTTTATGCATTTGAAAAATGTTTGCTTCGAAATTTTTTTTCCGTTTGAAAAATTTTGATGTCTAAAGAATTTTTAATTTCTACGGGTATTTTTTTCTTTTTCACGATTCTGAGCATTAATATGTCATTTACGTTCTTTTAAATGCAATTTTTACATCACGGTTTTCATTGCACCAATATTTTTGTATTTAACAACTAAAATGTGCGGATACTGAATTTTTTTCACAATTTTTAGCCATACAAAGTCCCAAACTATCGAGCATGACTGCTTGGTTGAAAGGTAACTTGTATATTGTGCATTTATGTATAATTAGGCTATTATCTAGTTTGAGGGTGGATGGATTATTTTTTTTTTGAACTCTTTTTTTTATTTTTGCTGTTTTTTTCAGCTTCGAAGTCCTCTCAGCCGATGGCACCCACGAACTTGCGTACAACGAGTCCATGCACGACATTCTGCCTTCCCGGTGCAATGCCAAATTCGAACAGGGCGCCTGCGAGGTACACGACGTCCTCTGGCATCCCAACGGAAAGTTTCTGTTCACTGCGAATTCAAATGCAAAGGTGACAATGTGGGAAGTGAGCAGCGAACAGGTCATGAAGAAATGCGACTTTCTCGGCGCGAATAAGACAATTACGCGTCTGGATATTGATATTGACGCTCGGTACATCCTTGCCGCGTCTGCCGATCACTCAGTTCGGATCTGGACAATTGAAAACCAGCGTCAGTTTATGGCTTTTACCTCCCACACGGATAAGGTCAATTCTGCGAAATTTCTCCAGACCAGCCAGGTGGTTTCTGCGTCGAATGATAGAACCCTCATTTTGTGGGATCTCAGTCGGGCGAGAAGTGAGTTTTGGATCTTATATGGAAACTCTTTGAATGAATGTTTCGGGTGATAAACATTTTTTGAAATGGTTTATGAAATTTCAAAAAAAGAGTAGTTTACTGTAAAATTTTCTTGACAGGTTACCGTCGCTTAAAATCGCGTTTCTACTATTTTTGGCACATTGTAACAAAAAATACTACGGCATTTACAAACTCGTTGTGCAAATAGATCGACGTGATTTTTGATACAGAATCCAGGAAAAATATAAAAATACAGGGTTATTACCTTGAAAAATGCCGAAAATTTGTTTTTCGACATTTTTCATCGTGAGACCCCTCTATTTTTATATTTTTTTCGGATTTTTCATCAAAAATCACGTCGATCAATTTGTACTCCAAGTTTGTAAATGCCGTAGTTTTTTTTGCGACAACATGCCAAAAATGGTTGAAATGCGATTTTCGGCGATTGAAACTCTGTCAGGAAAACTTTTCATGGTAAAAGCTACCTTTTTTGCAAAATTTCTAAAATATTACCTGGCACATTTCTTGTAATTTTTTTTGTATAAAAGTGTAATTTTTCAGGCCTAAGAACCTACTTTGCGGGTTCCATGGGCCTGGACGTGACCTGCGACAACCAGTCGGCAATGCCCATCGTCTCGTGTCACTCGGATAAACAAGTTCGATTCTGGGACACCAGATCGCCCCAGCCCGTTCAGACCTACCTGGCTCCAGCCAAGGCTACGTGCGTCAACATTTCTCACGGTGAGTTTTTACTTTTTTTTTTTAAATTTGTTTATTGACATTTTTCAGACACCCGCAGCATCTTTGTCATGTCCCGCGACGAAAGCATCATAATGGTCGACCTCCGTTCGCTGGCACCTGTCCACATCTACAGCGCTGAACAATTCCAGACGACATCTGATACTGCGAGATTCTGCATCAGTCCGAACTCTTCGTACGTCGCCGCTGGATCTACGGACGGTCAGGTCATCGTCTGGGACGTGCATACGACAAAGACGGAAAAGGTCCTCCGGAATGGTCACTCTCACGCTGTTCTCTCAACTGCCTGGCATCCAAAGGGACGCTACCTGGCTTCCGTCGATCGTCATCGTGTCGGATGCATCTGGGCTTGAATTTGAAGAAAATCACATACTGTTACATTTTTATTCTATTATTAAATACTTGCACGTTGTATATATTTTTGTTATAAATTGAGATTTTTGGAAGAATGGATTTTGCCAGGTGAAGTCGGAAAAATCACTTCCGAAGCTAGAAAACCACATCGGGGTGAAGAAAAAGCATTTTACCGTTTTCTTGCCACAAAAAAAAAGTGTTGCTTGCAATAAATCAGAAACCACTTCAAGAATGAAAAAAAAAGCACTTTTCTGTCCGGGAATGAGCAGGGTGACTAAAATTACGTTTACAAACATTGTCAACCAAAACTTGGAAACTAATGGAAATTGAACAAAACCCAAAATTACAGACAAAGACATGTAACCAATACACATAAGACAATATATTACGGTGTGTTGCGTAAATCGGGTCCCATCTGGGCAACATTTTTTTGTTGCAAGCAAATGGATTTTTCAAGAAAACAACAGGAAAGGGAAATAAATACAGGAAACAATTATTCTACGCGAAATGAGAGTGGTGCAAAAATGTAGATAGTCTGCGGTGCTGACTTGAGGCACTTGAAAAAATTGTTATCAAACACAAAAAATAAAAAATTGCAAAACGGGAATACACACCACAAAAACTACTCTCACCGACCGGAAACGACAGATTCAAATAAATTCGCAGCTCAACAATCCAAAATTCGTTCAAATTCGGGCACTAATACAATAACATGTTGAAATAAACAAAATTAGATTTTTCTGGAACAAAAAGTATTCAAGTTTGATAACATCAGGTGCACTGTACGGTTTTTTTGATTTTCTATCAGTAGCCTACTTATTATTCAAAAACTTCAGTTACTGATGTTTTCGTAATCCGATAAGTCAAAAAACTATCCATAAAAGCGGCCCCGACAAACCGAAAAAGAGACAGTCGGCCGACTTTGATGTCACTTTGTCATTGTTTTGCAACATTCATTTTATACAAACAATTGTAGTAATATTTCTTTTTCAGAAAAAAATGATGAAACTTCTTATTCTTACAACCTGCTGCGTGGTTGCGGCCGCGCAGTTCGGCGGATACTTATCCGGAGGCTACGGCGGAAATCAAGGCGGCTGGGGTGGATCCCAGGGCCTGTACGGCGGCTACGGAGACAACCAAGGCGGCTACGGCGGCTACGGCGGTTACGGTGGCTACGGTAGTCAAGGCGGCGGATTTGGAGGCTTCAACAATTTTGGCGGCCCTCCTCAGGGTGGTTTTGGGGGCCCTGGATTCCAACGCGGACCTGGGAGCCAACGAGGAGGCTGGCAAGGCGGTTTTGGAGGTGGAGAAGGCGAAGGAGGCTTTGGGATTGGACGCGGCGGTTGGGGGGGACGTGGACGTGGACGTGGGCACGGACACGGAAACGGAAACTCCGATTCATCCGGTGTTCCGTCTTCGAGTACGCCTTCTGATGATGGTTCAACCATCAGCGGACCTTCTACTACCACGACGGTTCCTAGCACGACAACTACGACAACAGCCTAGGGAAATTGAAGGTGTGTTGATCCAAATAATTTTCTTCCAAGTACGTATATGTTGTGAGTATGAGTCTACATGACATTTTTTTTGATAAAGTTCAGAGTTCCCGTGCACGAATTTTTTAACGAGGCGACCGTGTAAGCATACAAAATGTTTTTCAGTTGGTAAAGTTACAAAAACGAATAAAAAAAATATTATATTTACCACAATTTTGATGAAAAATTGCTCGTTTTTCAAACTTCATGGTAATTTTTTGCGTAAATCAAAATTTACCGAATTATTTTCGAACAAAAACTCCTTCAAATTTAAGGGTTCGAATTCGATAACTGTTATTCACCTTATTCCAACAGTTATCGAACAGTTATCAAGATGGCAGATCAGATCACATTTCAGATCACAGAATGTTCAGATCAGATCACTAGAAATTTAAAATTTTACAACTTCGAACACGTCCGCATTGCTCGATTGTTCGATGAATACGATAGTTCGCAACATAAAACTTTTAAACATAAAATTTGTGCGTCGAAACCGGTGTTCTCGGGAATCTGGAGGAAACCTAAACACTAAAATTTTTGGTCGGGTATTGGATCAGATAATCCAGATCAGATCATGAGCAAATGATCTGATTTGCCACATCTGATATGTAACATTAATAAATTGTGTCTGATGATATTTGAAAAAGCACTTCCTAAGCTAGAAAATCACATCGGAGCTTAGGAAAAGCACTTTATTGTCTGAGAATCCATCAATTCAAACAATTTTTGATGTTATTTTCTCTTCCGCACCTTTAAAAATCCATTAAAGTGCAACAAAAAAAGTGTTGCCTTTGCAGAAATTAGAAATCTTAAGTGAATTCGCGTGAAAGTGCACTTTTGAAAGCGACAAGATCATCAATATATATGTAACCGACGCTGAAATCAGCGTTCAGTATCATTCATTCAATCGTTCTCAACTATGAAGCTTCTTCTTCTGGTTCTACTCTTCGCTCTCGTCGGATGTTCTACTCAAGTCGTTCTTCAAGAAGGAGACCGCCAATATCCTCCTCCTAACGATTTTATCGTAGACGCCTATTCAAGTCGATCCTCTCGTGCACTTCAAGAAGAAGGCGGCGATTATCTTCCGGACGTTGATAATTGATTATTTCATTGATCCAAAATATTGGATACAACGTTTCCAATGTTTGCGTACGCGCCCTGTTTGGAAGGTTAATAAATAGTAACAGCATGCAAGATTCTCGGATCGTCAGTTCCGATTTCGGTGTCAAATTAAAAATTAATTGATGTGTGTTTTTTCGTAAAAAAACAGTTTTGCAATTCAACAGATCTTTGAAACACCGTAAAAATCAATCAACGATTTTATTTTCATTTTTTTTGAAAACTCTGGACTGAATGATGAACATCAGGGTAAAAACAAGAATTTTTTAAAGGCGCGGGAGGTAGGAAAAAGATGGAGCGTGATGAGTAAGATGAAACAAACAAACGTGTGTGGCGGTAGTGTGTGTGTGGGAAAGTCTCTGAGAGGCAGTAAGAAGCAGAGCTTATCAGAGGCATGCAGACTCGAAATCACCGACATTTCCGTCTCTTATTAGCGCAGCATCATCGGCTGATGCGCTTGCACCCCCGTCCGAGCTGCCGTTATCTCCATCTGAAAAAAATTCACAAAAAAATTATTGAATATTCCAAACACCCCGAAATCAAAAAAAAAAGTTTTTTATAAAAATTTGTTTAAAAAGTTTAAAAAATTTGAAAACTAAATTATAAAATTTTAAAATTTTAAAAATTTTAAAAACTAATAAAAATGAAAAAAAATATTTTTAAAAATTCCAAAAATTAAAAAAAATTTTTTTTGGAAATGCTTGATAAAAAAAACTTATACAGAACTTACTAACTCTGCTTGGCCAAAGTTCGAGGAGAAGTTGGAGCGCGAGACCCGCTTGCTGAGCGTCGAGAGGATTCACCCTGGTCGCCGTCTGGTAGGTCGAAGAGACGGAAACAGCCTCGGCAGTGCAGAAGAGCAGCGGCGCGAAGATAGTCGCGATCCGGGACGTCGTGATGCCGTTGTGCGGCTCGCTGGAGAGCACATTTCGCAGGTGGTCCATCAGGTAGATCAACGTGTTCTAAAAAAAAAATTTCGTACCTTAAAATTTTCGTTCCAAAACCCTAGTAAAACGAACTTTATTGACCGTCGGAAGACAGTCGACGATTCGGAGAACAAATTTTCGGTTCTCTTCCTTGTCGCTTGGCAGCATGACGCTCTTGGCATCGAGGAGCATGGCAAAGACGGTCGCAGGCACGATGGGTTCCGGAAGTTCCCGGAGAAAATCCTTGACCAAGCACGCGATCACGTTGATGTCAGCGACGACGTCGACTCCAAGGGGCGTGGCATGGGCATCCCGGTCGAGATCGGTCTTGACGTAGAGCTTTTTGTCCATAGAACCGCAGAGGACGTAGAGCCCGGGTGAATCGACGCCGCGTCGCTCGATTTCCTCAACGAGGCGTGTGAGTACGACGGGAACTTCTTTGCCGTCCATCTGGCAGAGTCGGGAGAGAGGGACGGCGAAGACGGAGCCGTAGTTGCACGACACGCATCGGCGGAAGACGGTCTGCATGTCTTGGAAGTTGATTCGAACCATCAGCTGGCCCCGGGGCTCGAGATTGAGTGCGAACATTCGCGTTCCATTGAGTTGATCGACGCAGAACGCTTCCAGGAGTTTGATCGAGCCTTTGTGGCAGAGTTTGTGTCTAAAAAAAAATTAGTAAAATTAGACTTTTATTTTCTCGCGGACGGTGTTAACGTTCGCGTTAGTTTGTCTTTGTTAGCAAACAATTTTTTTTTTAAATTTGTATTCGTTTACGCACAATTTTTTTAAATTTATTTAATAAAAAATAAGATAAACTTAGAATGATGCTGTCCAAATCGATGTTTTTTGACAAAAAAATGGCAAATAACAACATATTAGATCTGTTATCCAAATCCAGAAAACGTGAACTATTCATTTGTTTTAATTTTTTTATTGCACAATTGATTTAAAAAAAAATCGTTTATAAACGGGCAAAAATTTTCTCGTTTGTTCGAAAATGAAAATTTTTTTAAAACCAACTTCAATTTTTTTTGTTTTAAATAAAAATAAAAATTCGAAACTAAAAAAATTGAAAAATTTGTTTTTTTCAAAAAACCATATCAAATATACTTTTTTATCAAAAAATCATTTACGTTAAATTTTAGAAAGAACGTTGATAACAATTTGTTTTTCAAAAAAATAAATAGAAAAATTTCGTATTTTCAGGTCGAGTTACCAAAATTTTTGAAGTCTCACAAATTCAAACATACCTTAACTGAGGATGCCACGAATAGACAAAAAATTGAGCGTGTGTGGCACTTTGAATGTCAATTTGAAAGCCTTCGCGCCACCGAAATCGCTGCTCCGGCGTCGAGACACCCGTTCGCGCACGATGCACTTCGTCGACTTCGAGGACGACGTACATCTGCCTGGTCTGCAGCTTTTCGGCAACTTTTAGATTTCGGCCTTCTACGATCTAAAATTCAGCCTCGAATTAGTAAAATCCAATGAATCGGTTTCGGATAAAAAACTAACAAAAACAGTGAGAATCCCAGAAAGTGAATTGACAGAGAGTCGATCGACATCGAAGCCGGGTCCCGCCACCCGGAGCGGTACTCGGCGATTCATGAGAGGCGAAACGTGGAGACGGTCAAAGACATTCCTCGACTGCTCCATGCTGCCGCCTGGGGGTTCGTAGGGCGGCACGACACCAACCACGGTTCGTGCCGAGGGAGCACCGGTAAGAGGGTTGATCTTGGGCTGACTGAAGCCTGAGTAGGGCGAGTTCATGTAGCCAGAAGAGTTGTTGCATGGCAGTGGAGGTGAGGCGTACATTGACTGGAAAATGAATAATTTTTAATTTTTTTTTAAATTTTAAAAACGTAAAAAATTTTTTTTATTATTGATTTAAAAAAAATAAAATTTATTTTAATTCTAAATTATTTTTTTAAAATTAAAATTTTTCATTATAAAATTTTTTTCTACATCAACATTTTTTCAATAAAATTTTTCTTCAATTTTTTTTTTTATTAAAATTTACCTTCAAAAAAATTTTTTTTTTAATTAAATTTTTTTTAATTAAATTTTCTGTAACTATTTTTTTTGAAATTAAATTTTTTTTAATTGTATTTAAAATTTTAATTTTTTTAATTTTTTCAAAATATTTGAAAAAATATTTTTTGCAAATATTTTTTGTCCAATTGCAAATTTTTTTGTCGAATAAACTCACATTACTGAGCAAAGCCCTCGGCGGCAGGGAATTAGACCTGAGAGCCTGAGAACCCAAACCTAACCTTGGATCAGACCATCTGGCTCTCCGAGAATCGGCATTCATGAGCCCAGACTTGGCATCAGATCCCGCCCAGTTTCGGTACTCCTGCGCGGAAAAAATATCCGCAATAGTCCGTCCGGGCGAAGCAGTCAGAGCTGCCCTCGCGGACATCGATCCAGACGAAGAAGGCATAATTGGCGGAGGCATGTCTTCGACGTCCGAAAAAGCACCTCTGGCAGACTGACTTCCATCAACAACGTCATTTCGCCATTTAACGGTTCGTGGAAGCGTTCCTATAGCGCCTTCATGAATACGACGTCTCGGCAGTGAATTTGAGCGGTACGAAGACAGTGTTGGATCGGGAAATCCATAGCCCATACCCTGGGAACCCGTCGACGTTGAAGGTAGGCCGATAGTTGTTGCGGCATCCGGGTACTGATGGTTGGGGTAGATTGGGGGTCCGGAGGTTGAATACGGGCTAGCGAAGGGGTTTCCGATGATCCGGGGACTCGATGAGCCCATGGGCATCCTGCCGAGGGTTGCTGACGAATAAGCAGGTTGTTGGGTTGCCCGTACTCTCGGGGGAAGTACCCGGGCTGTCGAGGATACACCCCCGATGGGATCCATGGGACCGGAAGAAGAATTGACGGATTGCCCGCGTGCATCGATGACCCGGGGTCCGTACTGCTGCCTGCCACCCCCCTCGGAGCCGAGCATCAGGGGTGGGATGTGGTTGGAATTTCGCTGGAGCGTAGTACCTCCCTGCATGTCACCGCCCCTCTGCTGCCGGACCCGTTTGCCAATCCACGACGAAGCCGTCGTGGGTGGTCGATTGAGCAGACCAGCCGCGGAGGATGAAGCGGTCGAGCTGCCGGGTCCTTCGCCGGGTCCCATACGGTAGTCGTCCTTCTTGTGCATGACTACAACGGGTCTTTCACGATTGACCATTCGATCCGATGTCGCGTGACCGTAGGGCCGGCGATTCTTCGGATAAAGCGTCCTCAACAAAAGACGACGCGGAATGGATAATATAAGAACGACGTCGTCAATGGCCATCGACGAAACGTCGACATTGTTGACCGTGAGTATTTCGTCGTCGGGTCGTAGGATGTCACCGTAGCGTTCGAGTTCACTGTTATCACCGTATCGGGATGCAAAGACACCGCTGACGCGATCGTAGCCGTTGCCTTCTCGCAGGTAGAGTCCCAAGCTTTGTCCTGGCTTTTTGATGATTTCGACGAGTTGAACGATGACTGTCTCATTACCCCGTAGCTTTTCTTCCCTGCAAAAAAAAAACAAAAAAAAATTATGAAGGCGCAAGAAAAAAAAACAACTGACTTGCTAAGAATCCGAGCCGAAAAGCCGACAACGCCCTTGTTCGTTAGCGTCGAGGTCTGCTGATCGACTTGCTTGATCTTCCGGTAGACTTCTTCTGGAAGGTTCGAAGCCGACGAACAACCGGGCGCTGAAAAAAATTTTCATAAGGAAAAATAAAAAAATGACGTTTCAAAATAAATAAAAAATTATACGTCAAAAAATAATTTAAAAAAAAAACATTTTTAATATCCAAAAAACATCTGCAACGCTCCAAAAAAACGCAAATCCGAACTTTTGAACACAAAAAAAAAGTGAAAACGTTTGCAGCGCCGAACTCGATGCCAAAAAGCACGAAACTATAGTGCAGCCATGGTAAAAGTGAAATTCGTGAACTCCTAGAAACAACCAATGAAAAAAAAATGTGTGCACACACACACAAATGCCAACGGACCAACGAGGAAAGGAGAGAAGAGGAGAGGCAGAAAGAGAAGAGGGAAAGCAGTGCTCCTCCTCATCGAAGGGGCCAACAACGACGACGACGAATATAACACGGAGATGGCCGGATGAGGAACGGATGAATGGATGCGTTATTCTTTTCTCGCATCCATGCGAACAGCCGCTCTCGTCCTAGCCCGGCACGGCCCCCGGTCGTTGTGCCACACCCTTGACGCTGCTGCTGTGGTCGTTGCCGTTGCAGTTGCCGCCGCATTGACCACTCTACATACTACTCTACGCGGCGGCGGACGTCGCGTCAACTCAAGCGAGCTCCCGCCCGTTGCCCGTGTTGGCATGCCATCGTCGTTAGCGCTCGCTCGCACCCACCCAGCTTCGGGCAGTGAGTGGGAAAGGGAGTGCTGCTTCGAGGGAAAGTTGCGACACAAAAATCCTGGAGGGAGGGGGGAGAATATTCATTTTTGATTTTTTTTATAACGAGGAGGGAACAAAATTTTTTTAAACGGTAAAAAAATTATAATCTAAAGCTCAAAAATAATGAAATATAAAAAATTATTTGGACAATAAATTTTCAAATTTTTTTTAATGTTTCGAAAAATTTTCAAATTCATTTTCAAATTTGTTTTCGAATAAAATTCGCAATTTTCAGAAATCGAAACTAAAAAACAATAATAAATTCAAAAAACATAAAAACCGGATTCAGTACCCCAAAAATTCGAACAATTCTCCCAACCCCAAAAAGATTTCCCAAAAAAAAATATAAAGGCAAACGCAAATATTTTAAAATCATTTTCAACGTTTTTCTATTTAAAATCGATTTCAAACCCCAAAAAGTACCCAAAAATTCAATAACTCAAACAAAAAAAACAAAAGCGTTCTAAAAAAAATATTGACAGCAGTCTGGCAAAATCGTTGAAAACAGAAAAAAAATAAAACATAAAGCAAAAGACAAGAAACGAAAGCAAAAAACACAAAAAGAGGGAAAAAAAGTGGAAGTCGTTGACGATGACAGCGTTGCAGACATCGGCGTGTGCGGCGACGTGGCAGCAACGGCGCCATCCATCGCCGCTTGCTCGTTCGCTCGTTCACTCGCGGGACGTGGCCAGGAGAGAGAGACAAGAGAGGGTGAAGTTATTAGCGCTTTAGGCTAGGCTAGGTCAGGGGGGCCTCGGGAGAGAGGAGGGAGGGCACAACACTTGGCAGGGGGACCCCCGAAGGAAAGTGGAAAGGAGTTGCGTTGCGTCTAGCCTCATTTGCATCAATTTATAAAATTAAATACTATTACCACAGAAGACACTAGCACCAGCACCACCAGCACCAACAGCACCGTGTTGAGTCAGACAAGCTAGTTTTTTTTCTGCTGTTTCCTTAGGTCAACGCCGCACTCAAATGCACCGAGAAAAAAAAGTGCCAAAGAACAGAAACAAAAACAGAAACTGTGCCATTGTTAGTGTTTTTGGCCACTTGGCTGGCCACTTTTTTTTTGAAAATAGCTAGGATGAAAACTCACCAGGCGAACATTGGTAATCACTTCTGCTGTTGTTAGCCGGTTGTTGCGACCACGGCATAAGCTGTCGTCGTTGGAGCTGAAAGAGGCACGGTTCAGTTATCTTCTTGCGAAACAATTTTTGGAGTTCAAGTCAAAGTTACTCGGAAGTTGAATATTTTTTAACAAAAAAATTGAAAGTTGTGTGGGACTTAAAAAATATCTGGAACGGAAAAACATTTCCAAAAAAAAAAGATAGGCACCGACGAATGCCATCAAACATCCAAAAAATTTTTTTTATCGATTTAAAATAATATTTTTCAAGTGCCAAAAAAAACTGAGTTTACGGAAGTACGGATCAGGGATCCCAAAACCCTCCAAGTCATCCCTCCGACACACAAAACACGCACTGTCCAGCACACCAGCACCATCTGTTGCAGAGAGCCTTTACATAATTTTCGGCAACAAACGGTAGCTTCGGTATATATTTATGTATAAAATTTACTACGACGAGTCGACGGACGCCGCCGTCAGTCAAAAATTATAAATTCAATATTCTTGGTAATTGCAAATGCGACAGTCCAAGAGTACAGAAGAAAACTGCAGGCAACGGCCGTATTAGGACGACGACGACGGTTAATCGGCCAGCTGCAACGCAGGAGAGCGCTATAAGTAGGTAGACACCTGATATGTAGTCGTTGGCATCCCTTGGGGCAGAAAAAAAGGATTATAATCGATAAAGATAATTTTACGCCATCCAAATTTTTTTAGAGAAAAAATAAGTTTTTTGAACAAAAATCGTTAAAAAATTCCTAAATGATTTTAAAAATGTTTCAAGCACTGGAAAACTTTTTCAACGCTGTGCAGCAGCCTAAAAGCCAACCCAGCCTCGGTCAGAAGGACATTTTCAGATTTTCAGTCGCTTGAGTCACAAACAATCACTTGGATTACAAAATCTGACATGAAGGTAATTGAAGATGACGTTGGGGGGTAATTATTGTCCGAAAGTTTGCCAAATCCAGAAAATTTGCTCGTTTCCGTTGTTTTATGTTCCAACAACTTTTTCAAAAAAAATGGAAAATCGAGATCTTTCGTAACAAAAAATAATTTTTATAAGAAAATTTTTTGCCCCGAAAATTTTTTGGGTAAATTGGATAGCTTCAAGAAGCATCGTATTCACACATAAATATTCTACCAGAGGTAAGAAAAAAAATCCCAGACGCCAAAAACGTAAAAAAGTGGCAGTGTGAAATTTGGGGGGTATCAAACAAACTAAATACTTTCAGAACCAGCTCACAGGCAATTGTAACTGAATGTAATCGAATATATCAGAGCACAGTGTGTTGGGATACGTATATAACACGAGATAAACATGTTTGGTGGCGACAGGGAGAAAAAAGACGCCAGAAAAAACCGTAACTGTAACACTTTTCTTTTCTGCTTTTTGAGCGAGTTTTACGATTAAAATGATTACAATTTTTTTTAAATCATAGAAAACGTACGCGATCAACCAAGCAGGACTGATTACAAGCGTTTTCTGGATGTTTTCAAACCGGACTAAAAATTGGGCAAACTACAAAAAATGTAAACAGTCAGAGGCAAAAAAAGGAGACAGACTGGCTATCAAATATTTTAGCTTTAAAAAACAAAGCAAAAAAAAAGTTCTTGATATTGTTTGAGTGGTTTGTAGGGGGGATGGATGGGGATGAAGTAAGCGGCGTACATACATACGTACGCGAGGGAGGAAATGAGAAGGCTTGGCTGGAGGGCGCCCGCCGCAGGCCGCTCTATCGACCGGTCCGGCACTGGGTCGGGCGGGAGCACAACATACCGTTGCGGCCGTTGTAGTTGCAGTTGCCGGACGAAAGCGTCTAGCAGAGAGGGACTGATGTGAATTGTGTCTTGGGGGCATATATCGCGTCAAGTATAGAATAAAAGTACCTGTCCTGTCCTGTCGTATACGCACGACTCCATGCCCTGGCACATGAAATAGTAAAATGACTCAGGCACTTTCAACAGCGCAGCGCAGCGCCCTCCGACCACCAGTCATCCTACATGAACGAGCATGGCTCGCTCGCTCTCGACGCACCACGACCGAGAGCGACGGCACAGCCGCCAGCCAGCGCAATCGACTAATGCCCCTGTGGGACTGCCAACGGTCCTCCTCCTTCTTCCTCCATCAAAAGTACAGGGGGCACAAGAAGTAATGGCCGAAAAAAGACGTCCAGACTGACGACGACTGACTTGCGGGGCAGTGGGACGGGAGAGAAGATGTCGTCTGGTTTTGGTGCCGGGTGAACGAACAACGAACACGAGAATTTTCTTACTTCTTGACACGCGTGCCGGAAGGAAGGGAGTTGAACGCAAGGTGTTGCATTCTGTTTGTTTTAGGCAAGCAAGCAAGCATAGCTCGTAGGCAACATGTGTCGTGCTTCTTTTGATTTTACGTAGGCAAACATCCTGCCTATCGACACAGGTTGTTAGGCAGCTGCTAAATACACAGGTGTTTAGCTAGCAGCTGTTAACGACACATCTGCTTGCTCTTCTCAAAAATTAGCATGCGCGACCAAGCAGGCGCTTGCATTTCTCACATTATTCTCCAAAGTTGGAAATTTGACTAGAAAAACTGCTTGCAGAATCGAACTTTTTTCCCTGTAAACTCCTTTTGTTTCATTCTATGTCTTACTGTTTATTATTTTCCCAAATTCTCCCACACAGGTTGTGTCGAAAGCACATGCCAATTTTTGAGAAGAGCAAGCAGATGTGTCGTTATCTAAGCACCTGCTTAGCAATCCATCGTTCTCTGACCGTTGGCAAGCAGGTTGTGTGCATTCAAATTTTTGTAGCAAACTATGCAAGCAGCGATGTTTAGAACAGCTCATTGCACATGTTTATTCGAAATTTCAAATTGTCCGCACACAGAATGCAACACCTTGGTTGAACGGGTTCGGTCAGGCCAGGTTTTTTTAGAAATATGAAAATTCGCGCCAAAATGGGCAAAATGGCCAAAAAGTATAATATTTATCATAAAACTTTTTTTTCTGCAGAAAAAAAATTTGGACCACCCGCCGCGTTATTTGACCACCCAGGAAGGCAAACATCGGACCACCCTGCAAAATTTAATGCAATGCCACCGGGCCACCACCGGAGTTGGTTGTGTTCGTTCGTTGATGGGAGGATGGTGCTTGCCAGCGGTCATCTCCGATGACTGACCACTCACAAAAAAAGGCAGGAGGAAGGCGGGAGACAATTCATAATGTTCTCCGCTCGGAGGACCGACTTGAGCCTTGAGCCCCTTCCGTTCATTCAAGCGTGCGCAGGCCAGCCCGGCATCTGCATGAGCCAGACAGCGTCCAGCGACGACGGGACGGAGAGGGGGAGGGGGGGGATGATGAAAGTAAATCATTTAGTAGCCAGACAGGAGGGGGGGGGCTCGACTCGACTCGGCTCGCTTTTCGAAGAAAACGGCTTTCTTTCTTTCCTGTCGTGAACGAGGTGGTGCTTCTTGCTGTCAAACTCCTTCTCTCCTCCCCGCGTTCGTTCGTTCGTTCATCTTCATCTTCTTCTTCTTCCGAGATTTAGCAGAAAGATGAAAACGACAAAAACTATAAAATGATGACAAACGGCGCTGCTCCGCCATCGTCCAACAAAGGCTTTTTTGATTTGTTCCGTTCTGTCAACAAAAATTCAATACATAATTCAATTTGTCCACTGCTGCCGGAATATCCTGGATATTTTGCAGAAAAATGTTTTTGAATTTAAAAAAAAATTCATGCGGCGTTTTACTTTTCTTTTTATGCTACCGCCGGAGGGAGGGGGGTGATCTCATGGCGCGTGCTTTGAAATTTTTTGATCGCCGATTTAAAAAAAAAACGATTTTTATTCAAATTTAAAAAAAAATTAATTACTAATTTTTTTGTTTCAAATTTTATTTTTTTTCATTTTTTAATTTTAAATTTAATTTAAAATTTTTTGAAAATTTAATCTTTGATTTAAAAAAAATTGATTTTATAATTTTAAATTTTAAAAAATTTATAATTTAAGTTTAAATTTAAAAAAAATTATTTGAAAATAATTTTTTAATTTTCTAAAACTCTCACCAAGAGTTCATCGGTCTGAGTAACGGCATCGGCAGCTTGGTTGCGTCTCCGGAACGATGATAACGACGATATCGGCTCACAAGACGCAACTCGACCGCCCCGACTCAGACAGCAGCAACAGCACCTCCAGAAACCCGGCCAGAACACGTTGGCAAAGGTCGTTGCGACGTTTTCGGTCGCCGAGTAGCCGGCATAGCCGGCAGGATCGAGTTTGCTAATATCGATGGGATCGTATTGCAGTTGTGTGACGTAACTATCACGCGGTGGTGGAAACATGCATGCATGCGTGGGTGTGATCAGGAAAATTGAAACAACTGTGGCAATGATTTTTTTGGCAGCATTTGTTGGCAGGAACTGAAAAAAAAAAGTATCGAACCGTAAAAAAATCTATCGAAAAAAATATGTACGCAAATAATCGTAAAAATTTCCAACATGTTGCACGCAACATGCAAACAACTTTTTTTTTTTAAGATTGAGAAACAGAGGATGGATGGCACCATGGACACGGGGGCGAATAGACAACCGATTTTGAATGACATGGCCCCTGGCCTGGCCTGGTCGTTGCCCGGATAAGTGGATGAGGTTGCTCTCGGAAACGGGAAGACAGGGATGCTTGGTGCAGGCCAGGCCCAGGCAAGCTACTGACCCTCCTCTCCGCCTGGTATAATACATACGCAGTATTGCCCGCCTGTCCTGTCCTGTCCTGTCCCCGTGTGGATTGCATAATGAGAATTCCAGATTGCCAAATTGGAAAAAAAAGAAAAATAGAGAACACGATCGACCAACATCCCCAACAACGACGAAAGTCATCCAAAAATAAACAAGTCCAAACGAAATCATTTAGACACCTGGATTTCATCCAACGTGTAACCCAAAAACACAGATGTCAAAGTTTTTTCTTTCAAAGTGTGCAGACACCAAAAAACACGCTGCAGTTATCCCCGAGTGACTTGGAAGACGAAAAAAGACTGCAAAAAAAGAAACCGATGAAGAACGAGCTCCAACAACCTCCGTCTAAATATCTATCCAGCGCCTGGCAAACAGCCTGCAGCAGCACGAACAGCACCACCAGCGAGAGCCAGGCCACGCAACCACCACCCAACCACCACCCTCTCTCCTATAGCCGTGGTTGAAGGTTAGATTGGGTTGTTGAATGGCATCCCGGTTATTTTCGAGCGTCGGACAAGACAAATTTGACGTTTTGTTTTCAGACACACGCAACGTGCACTTACGCCCCAAAATTGTCGTGTATCAGCATGTATACGAAAAATAGGCAAAAACATTCCCTAAAAGTTATATGACTTTTATTATACAACTTTTTTGGTCTTTGAACTTACGATCCGTGCCACGTGCAACCAAGGAAACGCTGGATTCTAAAAATAGTTGACCGCGTCGACAAAAGACCACCAACGTTTCAAAAATCGCATTTAAAAAAAAAGTAACAATGGCAACATTTGTCTCGGCATTTTTCAACGTGATAACATTATAAATATTTTTTGTCTCCTTTTTTTATATTTTCGGCAACAAACGTTTATCTGACGACAAAAAATCCAAACGCGTATAACAAAAATGTTTCGACCGGACAAAAGAAAACAACAATATCACACTCAGTCTTCAAAAACCTCATCGATAGACTCGACATCAAGTTGATACAGAAATTCCACGTTTTCAGTTAGCTTCTTTTGGCGATTCACAATTGACCGAGATCGATCGTCTGATGTGACGATGAAGTCTTCCGGAGGAAAATAATGGGCAATCGGAAGAAACGCTTTCTCGCCTCCACAGTGATCTTCAAATTGCAAATTCTTTCTATGGAAAACCATGTTGACTTTGATATGCGGTGGAGTTTTACGCATAATACTGATAACTCCGTCCAAATCATCTTTGAGCGATTTCCAAAAATGTGTAACCGTAGTGCCGTCAACGACATATTTTTGTCCATTATACGATAGCACTTTGAGGTACACACCGACATGCAAGAGCTGTCGAGGAAGTGCGGCCAAGCATTTCACAAAGTCGGGAAAATCTTCGAGATCGTTCCAAAAGAAGTAAAAGCGCTCTACGTCTTCAAATTGAGCTTCGAAAGAGTTCAGTACATCGCTGAACATCGGCATCCCATAACAAAAATACAACTCCAGGATAGCAGATGAATCCGCATTCGTGGTATTCTGAAAATAGATACTGTAGAAGTGTAAAACTTTGTAATTTTATAGAAAATAATACTTACTCTGAACAACTTCAAATCATCTTCATTATCTGAAGGATTGAAAACAACGGTATCGTAGCGATAAAGGTATCTTCGGATTTTTCTCAGCGATTCAACATTGACTGTGAGCTTCGGAGAAATGGACATCAATTTATGAATCGTGTCCAGTCGATAGTTATCTTCGTCCATGTTAGCAAAGTCGAGTTCTTTGATGCCTAAAAACATGTCTATCAAGAAAATTCAAACAAGGAATAAACTTACGTTCGAAGCTATAGACCCTTTCAAAAAAACTAATTTCATAGTCGTCTGCGTAGTGATCAATCGTAAGCTTGCTGACAAAAGGCGCCACCCAGTTGCATTCAGTGTGCGTGACATCAAAGGGTCTATTATATTCCGAACTTAGTCCAAATCTCGTACAACGATAGGAGTAGTAGACAAAGACGTTCTGCATAACAACTTCAAAGGTGTTGGACATTTCACGGCAGGATAAAACCAGATTTTTGAGATCCTCGCGATCATCATGCTTCAGTCCCATGATAACAGCTATGATCAATTCTTCCAGATACGCGGGAGATAAAGGACGCATGTTGAGATGGCTGAAATGAGCAAAAAAAACAGTTTCATGGATTATTCGTTAACGGACAAACACGGAAAAGTACAAAGCACGAAGAAAATAGGATCACTAGTTATATTTTCGCTTCGGGACACTATTGTACGTTGTATGATTGTTCGCTGGAATTGCAAACAATAATACGAGATGAAACTCGCGAAACCGATGACGTAAAAAAATGCTAACACTGAACAAAAAAAAGAAAAACATCATTGCTTTGATTTGCAAATATGAATACCGTAATATATTCGCTACGAGAGATCAAAGTGCTCACGCGGTCTTTATCGAGCGGATAAACCGAGCGCGTGCGCATTTTCGTGGGGGGAAAAATATATTCAAATTCAATGTTTTGACCTCCTTTTTTTTTGCGTAACAAGTTTGCGCGCACATGTGCGTCCAATACTGTTGTATAATTGCCAATCCAAAGTTCGGTCGACAGTATATTACGCGTATTGATTTACGATCTGCGTGCCTGAATGGCACAGGCACTGCTTGTGCCAAGCAAGCAGGCAAACGCACAACTATGGACCATGTATCCCAAAATAGATCTTGTCTGCTTGATTGTACATAGTCCGCGTGGTTCGTATCGCATGGGCACACCCACAATTGTGTCCACAACAGCAACAGCAAGCAACAACAACTAGCTCATCATTGTCATTGACTGAACCGCTCGCTAATAGTCCATTCTCCTCCAAAAAAACATGCTTGCTCACCTGTGCCCCCACCTGCCTCACCATGATCGCCGAATTCTGTCCAATCAAAAGTTTTCAACAGATTTTTTTGGATTCGAAGATTTTGTTCGCCGCCGGGTCATCGAGCTTTCGCCATGGACGATCCTCAATGTGCTTTTTCAAGTAAAAAGTCTCACGTTGCTGGTTCAAGCGCTACGAGGCACACCTGTCGAGCGCGTGGTCATTGTCATGTTCGGCAGCGTTCCCGGCATTGAAATCTCAAATCTTCGGATTTCTACTGCTTTGGACGAAGCATCGCTGGCACTGGTTAATCCCCGGCAAGTTTATGCTTACGGTTACCACGCGAATGGTACCAACAACAGTTTTTACGGCCTCGGTGCGTGTCCAAAATACATGTCAGAATGGAGCCCGGAGGTGATTTCTCTCTGCTGCGTCGAGTTCGGCGCCGACGACTTTCTCAAGACGCTTCTGTCTGGGGCAGGCAGAGTCGAGGTAACGGATTGTGCAGTCGTGCCGGTGCCTTTATTTTCGAGCATTCTGCACCTCTTCGTCGACGCAACGATGCTCGAGTGAGTTTTAAAAAAGTTATGAATTTATCAACTTTCCCGGGATTTTCAGAATAGACATTCGAGAGCTCAAGCTGTCGTCTGAGGACATCCGAGACCTGGCAGCAGCTCGGAAAGCGGTCAATTTGCAGAAAACCGTTGCCGAGAAGTACTCGATACGGATCTCGAATTTGGATGCACAAATCAAGCCAAAGATCTTGGCATCCCTCTTTCCGGTGAGTACCTTTGAGTCAGATAACATTTTGGAAATTCTGAATGAAATGTTGCCAACGAAAAATTTTAAACGTAAAATTCACATCTCACCTTGAAAAATGCCAAAACAAAATAAATATGCATTGTGACACTTTTTTAAGTGCAATTTTCGGCATTTTTTAAGGTAATGCCCTTATTATTTATCTTTTTCTCAGAATCTTGATCAAAAATCACGTTGATCAATTTGTACACTGGCTTTGGAAATGCCGTAGTTTTTTAGAAACGTGCCAAAATTCATCAAAAATAACAAAACCGCGATTTCCGGCAAGCAAAACTGATTTTTTTTTATCGAAAAATTTCATGATAAAATTTCCAAAACGTTCTCTAGTCAGGGTCCACTCGATTAATCTTGTTTTTCTATTCCAGATCAGGTGCCTCGAAGGTACAACGCTACGCATTGAGTTCGATAACGTTATCTCCAGCAACTCAACACGCAAGAAACTGACGCGCGCCTTCAATCGAAAATTCAACAACATAATACTCTCATTTGGTCCTTCGTTTTTTACTGTTTCAAAGCCATTGAGCAAATAAATGTTGTTGTTTTTTTGAGTTGGTAGAAATCATAATGCTACGCGAATTCAAAATAATCAGAAATCTTCAAAACAATGCATTTCCCACAATTTTGCATTTTCAATTCTCTTGACACGAAAAAAAAGTGAACACGATTTGGAGTTGCAAGTTTTTATTTGTCCGCATTTTTTGTTCTTTTTCGGTTTTTCCGTGTTATTTTTCACGTTTTTGCTTGCATTTAGGTATAGAAAAGATGGTTGCAACATTGCCGTACGACCAGCTTGAAGGCGAGCTGGAGAACGAGATCCAGGGCGTCAACCGGTACAACCCGAACAATATTGAAAAACTCGAGCACTGCATCGATCTCATGGCCAAGGAAAACAAGTACAACAAGGACATTCTTCTCACCGTCCTCAAGCTTTACCAACTCAATCAGTCGAAGTAGGTTTTTTTTGAAGGGGTTTTGCCAGGATTTTTGGAAAATTGGAGTTTTTTTAGGTACAACGAAGCGATCGTCGGCAAAGTCCTGCTCAAGACGATGATGGTCTTTCCGCGCAACGATTACGCTCTCGCAAAGTACCTCATTGATGCGAACAAGATTCAGATGCCGGTAGGAGGCAATTTGGATGATTTTGGTTCTTACGACGATTTTTGTTTTATTTTTTTAGGAGCTTCGCAAAATCACAGACATTGGTGCGCTGCTCGAATCTTGCAATTTCGGCGTTTTCTGGCAACTCATGCACGGTGAATACAAACCGGACGAGAAGTTTGGCAATCCCCATGTTTACCGCGAGGTTGTCGACACTATTGCTGGCTTCGAAGATGCCGTTCGTAATTGTGAGTTTTTTATAAAAAAATTGTTCAAAATAAATTTTTTTTTGATTTTTTACGGTTGTATGTATGCTCACTTTTTTTCCAGTTGCCTGCCAGGTGATCGGCGTGACATTCCAACGCATCGAGAAAGCCCAGCTGCTTCGACTGCTCGGAAACATTTCGGAAGCCCAGATGCTCGGATACGCCAAAGTCTACGGCTGGAGACCCGAACCCGATGGCACCATGTTCATCCAGAACCACGAAGATACCATCAAGAGTCGCAGCATCGAGGAGAAGCTTCGTTTTGAGCGTCTGTTTTTTTTCTTTTTTGCCAATCATTTTTTTACGATCATTTATGATTTTTTTTAGAATGCCTGGAAGTCTACAACACTGTTGAATAATGCCTGCGGCGACGGTATCTATTGTTTTTCTTTGTAATTGGTTGTTTTTTTTTGTGTGGAAAAATGAATGGGCGAATGAAAAATATGTGAGGAGATGGGATTTTTTTAGTTTTAAAAAACACCGTATACGTTTTTTTTATTGCAAAAACCGAAGTATTAAAAAAAGTTGAAATATTCGAAGTTGTGAAAATCGAAGTTACAAAAAAACGAAGTTGAATAATTTAGTGTTTAAATTTTACGGTTAATAAGTGGCATCAAAAAAAATGATGTCCATTAATCGAAATTTTTAGAATGGGAAGCGAACCCGTTATGAACCGTAACCGAACCATTTCCCTAACGAGAACCGGCCGGAACCGAAACCAGAACCGCCAACACTGACTGCGAGTATGTTTATCAAGGATTTTGAGGTTTCAAATCATCCGCGACAGAATGTTGAACCAACAAAAATTCATTGAGACCACAACTCTGTGCAAGTTGCAGGATTTGATTGCAGCGATAATGGATTCTGTGAGGTTGGAAAAATCACTTCCGAAGCTAGAAAACGATATCATGGAGGAGGGAGGAAAAGAGCTTTCCTGTCTGTGAATCCATCAATTCAGACAAATTTAAGATTATTTTTTCCCTTCCGCGCCTTTAAAAATCCATTTGCTTGCAACAAAAAAATGTTGCCCTGCGGAAATCAGAAATCTTAAGTGAATCCGTCCGAGTGTTCACTTTTGGAAGTGACAAGATCACCAATATATAACCGACGCTGAAATCATTGTTCAGTATCATTCGCTCAATCGTTCTCAACGATGAAGCTTCTTCTTCTGGTTCTACTCGTCGCCGTCGTTGGATGCTCTGCTATCCGCTTGGCACGTCCTCTACGTCATATTTCACGTGAGACTAAGGCTCTCGAAAGGACCCTAATCGAAGTCAGCAAGTATCTCAATGGAAGAAGTTTATACTTCCGTCCTCGTCTTGTTTGGCATTCGACCGGTGTCGACAGTCCGTTTCTTCAAGGACTGGGATCCCTAACGAAAGGTGAAAATGCCGCGCTAGAGCCGCTCGAAGATTTCATCATCACTAAAATTAAGTACGTCAATGACAATCTTAACAGTACATTCTACAGTTCTCTTCTGAGTGCAGTCGACGGCCAATATTGAGGACTATGCCTATACAAACCAGAACCCAATAACTCCCACCTGGATCTGGATAATTGTAATGTTTGCATACGCGCCCTTTTAAGAGCTTTGGTGTAATGATTAATAAATAACAGCATTCGAGAGTTTCTTGCATTGTCAGTTTCGATACCAGATGGGGTGCAAAATATAATAATTCATTTTTCGTACAAACAACCGAAGACCGAGCGAGCCAGCATGCGATCTCTGTCATAACGCGATCATTGATCGGGCAACCTACAAAACCAGCCATCGGGGCGCGTCAGACGGAATCATCGCTATGCAGAATGTGGGGGAAGGCTACGTCACCTCACCTCTTCCAGAACATGGGAGAAAAGCGAAGAATGACAACAACCTATGGGATTTTTTGTGTTTTTGCGGGGGCAAACAATAAATTTGAAAAAAACAGAGCCATTGAATTATTGAAACAAACGTTCGCCAAAGTTGATGAGCAAACAAATTTGTAAGCTCATCATTATTGCATTACAATGACGCATGAAAACGGTAACTGTGTAAAAAATGTACGAAATGTTTCGCAGTTTTGATTTTCGTCCTGCCTGGCCTTTTGCAGCTTGCAGTATTTGCTTGCAGCAATAATGGATTTTTCTGGATAAGTCCAGGAAAAATACTTTCAAAACGAAAAAACCACTCAAAAGTTAAAAAAAAATCACTTTTCTGTCTGGGAATCCGTCAATTCAGAAACATTTTATCTTTTATTTTCCCTTCCGCACCTTGAAAAACCCTTTGCTTGCAAAAATGTTGCCCTGCAAAAATCAGAAATCTTAAGTGAATCCGTCCGAGTGTTCACTTTTGGAAGTGACGAGATCACCAATATATAACCGACGCAGAAATTGGCGTTCAGTATCATTCACTCAGTCGTTCTCAACGATGAAGTTTCTTCTTCTGGTACTCGTCGCCGTCGTCGGATGTTCTGCTGTCCGCCCCCCTGTTCCCCCTGTTCCGCCACGTGAGCTCGTGGCTCTCGAAGATAACCTAATCGAAGTCAGCAAGTATCTCAATAGAAGAAGTTTATACTTCCGTCCTCGTCTTGTTTGGCATTCGACCGGTGTTGATAGTCCGCTTGTTCAAGGACTGGGACCCCTAACAAAAGGTGAAAGTCTCGCTCTAGAGCCGCTCGAAGAATTCATCTATTCTAAAATTATGTTAGTCGTTGACGAGTTTGACATTGGATTTTACGATCGTCTTCTCAAAGAAATCGACGACCCTAGCGGCAATGATGAGTACTATTTTTAAAATATCCAAACCGGAACCCCCGAACTTCGACCTGGACCTGGATAATTGTAATGTTTGCATACGCACCTTTTTAAGGGCTTTGGTGTGGTGATTAA
This sequence comes from Turbatrix aceti, assembly GCA_963969345.1. Classification (NCBI taxonomy): domain Eukaryota; kingdom Metazoa; phylum Nematoda; class Chromadorea; order Rhabditida; family Panagrolaimidae; genus Turbatrix; species Turbatrix aceti. The sequence goes on along the minus strand of OZ017766.1, from coordinate 6,302,705 downwards.
TAAATAACAGCATTCGAGTTTCTTGGATTGTCAGTTTCGATTTCGGTGTCGAATTAACGATTGTTTGGATTTGAATGTTCGATGCATTAACAGAAAACAACGTTTCTGTTTTGGGAGTATCGGATGTCGTTTTATTTCACAAAAAATACAGTGTCACGTTTTTTATGCACTCTTGAAGACATCTTATCTTTCAGAATGCGAACGGCGTTTTTTTTAACGTTTTGTGAATAGAAACGTTGGTTTTCAACAAAATTTTATTCCCAGAACAGTGCTGTCTAATTTAGAGCATTTAGAAGCCTTCTTCGTTATCTGACACGGTCTGAGGCTTGAAGATGTTTTTTGGGCAAACAGACGGTTTTAATTTTTTTCGATAGCTTTATTTCTGCCAGCTGTGACAAAACGGCGCTCTAACTCGTCAACTGCCTCACCACTTCCAGAATATGGGAGAAAAGCGAAGAATGACAACAACCTATGGGATTTTTTGTGTTTTTGCGGGGGCAAACAATAAATTTGAAAAAACAGAGCTATTGAATAATTAAAACAAACGTTCGCCAAAGTTGATGAGCAAAAAAATTTGTTAGACACTGACTCATCATTATTGCATTACAATGACGCATGAAAACGGTAACTGTGTAAAAAATGTACGAAATGTTTCGCAGTTTTGATTTTCGTCCTGCCTGGCCTTTTGCAGCTTGCAGTATTTGCTTGAAGCAATAATGGATTTTTCTGGATAAATCCAGGAAAATCACTTTCAAAACGAAGAAACCACTCAAAAGTGAAAAAAAAATCACTTTTCTGTCTGGGAATCCATCAATTCAGAAACATTTCAGATGTTATTTTCCCTTCCGCACCTTGAAAAACCCTTTGCTTGCAAAAATGTTGCCCTGCAAAAATCAGAAATCTTAAGTGAATCCGTCCGAGTGTTCACTTTTGGAAGTGACGAGATCATCAATATATAACCGACGCTGAAATCATTGTTCAGTATCATTCGCTCAATCGTTCTCAACGATGAAGCTTCTTCTTCTGGTTCTACTCGTCGCCGTCGTCGGATGTTCTGCTAACCGCACCATTGCTTCCTTTGTTCTTCCAGTTGAGCTTGTGGCTCTCGAAGACACCCTAATCGAAGTCAGCAAGTATATCAGTTCAAGAGATTCAGACTTTGTCCAAAATCTTGTTTTTCATTTGACCGGTGAAGGTAGTCCAGGACCCCCAAAAAGAGGTGAATTGCTCGCTTTAGAGCCGCTCGCAGAATTCATCACCGATCAAGTTGATTTGGTTGATGACGAGCTTCACTATGGATTCTACGAGCGTCTTCTGGATGAAATCGACCCTCTTCAGGATGACCCTCTTGTTGGGAATATTTCGGTCCTTGTTGGTAGGGGCTTCTTTGATGTTGATGAAGATGACTATCCTTAATTCCAAACCAGAACCCCAGAACTTCGACCTGGACCTGGATAATTGTAATGTTTGCATACGCGCCCTTTTAAGGGCTTTGGTGTGGTGATTAATAAATAACAATTATAATAATTAATAAATTAACGATTGTTTGGATTTGAATGTTCGATGCATAAACAGAAAACAACGTTTCTGTTTTGGAGTATCGGATGTCGTTTTATTTCACAAAAAATACAGTGTCACGTTTTTACGCACTCTTGAAGACATCTTATCTTTCAGAATGCGAACGGCGTTTTTTTTAACGTTTTGTGAATAGAAACGTTGGTTTTCAACAAAATTTTATTCCCAGAACAGTGCTGTCTAATTTAGAGCATTTAGAAGCCTTCTTCGTTATCTGACACGGTCTGAGGCTTGAAGATGTTTTTTGGGCAAACAGACGGTTTTAATTTTTTTCGATAGCTTTATTTCTGCCAGCTGTGACAAAACGGCGCTCTAACTCGTCAACTGCTTCAGCACTTCCAGAACACGGAAGAAAAGCGAAGAATGACAACAACCTATGTGATTTTTTGTGTTTTTGCGGAGGCAAACAATAAATTTGAAAAAACAGAGTCATTGAATAATTGAAACAAACGTTCGCCAAAGTTGATGAGCAAAAAAATTTGTTAGACACTGACTCATCATTATTGCGTTACAATGACGCATGAAAACGGTAACTGTGTAAAAAATGTACAAAATGTTTCACATCCGAAAATTTTGCAAAACGAGGCAAAATTTAAAAAATAAATTATTAAATAAAATTATCTGCATTTTAGTTTTTTGTATTTGCAGTTTTGATTTTGGTTATTATTATTTCACCATTATTCAGTGGTTAGTTATCATTAGACCAGATGTTAGGAGGCACAAATGACGTCCACGTAGGCGTAAATGTCTCGATTCGTTTTGGTCGCGATTTCTTCTTCCCCTCGTCGTTGTGGTCTGTTTTTCGTCTTGTTGAACACCGAGTTGAGCGAATCGGCCCAGCGTAGGGAAGGGTGTCCCACGGGTCGTTTTCCTTGTGGTATCCACAAGGTCAGTCGTCGGGCCCATCTGTTTTCGTCTGCCTCCAGGAGCTTTCGCGCGTATGTCCATTTTCGGCGTTCCGCTTCCTTCACCCAGTCTTTGAGTTTTGTTCTTCGTCGGATGATTTTGTTTCGGACTTTGTCAGACCGTCGCAGCCCGAGGATGGCTCGTTCGACTCGGTGTTGAGCATTGCGCAACGTAGATCTTGCCGTTTCTGTCAGCGCCCAGGTTTCACAGCCGTACAACACCGATGGCAAGATGCAGGCATGGATCAGGCGGCGCTTCAAGTACATTGGCGTGCGTTTGGAGCGCAGGAGATCTGAGTTCCGGTAGTAGATGGACCTTGCTGTCGAGATGCGATTACGTATCTCAACGACGTGGTTGCGCGGCCACTGCATCTTTTGGCCTAGATAGATGAACGACTGCACCCGTTGGATAACCAGGCCGTGGAGGGAGAGCTCGAAATCATCCTCGATGTCCTTGAGGAGAAGTCCGGAGGAGATAGGTCGCTGATCCCGCCGTTTCTGTACCATCCACTGCGTCTTCTTGACGTTGACTTCCAGTCCGACGTCTTTGCAGGCGATGGCCATATCCGACAGCATTTCCTGAAGTTCTTCGCCAGTGTGGGAGAAAAGAACGACGTCGTCAGCGTATGCCAAATACGCTAGCCGCTGACCATCAACCTTGACGCCTCTGCCTGTCAGCTGTGCGGCGTTAAGGGCTCGTTGGAGAACTAGGATGAAAATTAGCGGGCTCAGCGTATCGCCTTGCCGTACTCCTTTCTGCGTTTGGAACTCCGCCGTCCTGTCGCCGACTTTGACTGCCGAGTTTCCAGCTGCATACAGCCATCGCACCAGTTCGGTGATGCCGGGATCCACGCCGATGGAGTCAAGCGCTGCCCAGATTGAATCAAAGCTGATCGAGTCGAACGCCTTGCGAAAGTCGACGAAGACAGCGACCAGCGGCTGATTGTACTCCCGTAGCTTCTCAGCGATCATGTTGATGCTCTGAATATGATCTACAGTGGAGTAAGACTTTCGAAAACCAGCCTGTTCCGGGGGAAGTATTCCAGTGACTTGTGCGGCTTCCCCGATCCGCTGCGCGATGACTTTTGTGATCGCCTTGTAGATTGCCGAGAGCAGGCTGATGGGCCTGTAGTTATTGAGGTCACTGGGATCGCCCTTTTTCAGCAGCAGGACAGTCACAGCGTTCGCAAATTTTTCAGGCAGTTCACCGCTGTTCGCGATAGAATTGAACAGTGCAGTGAGTGCTGGCGCCAGATATTCAGCTCCACTGCGTAACGCCGTCGCGGATACACAGTCAATTCCGGGCGTCGTGCGGGGTCGGCAGCTTTTGAGGGCAGCACGGACTTCTGTCTCGCTAAACGTGACGTCTACTGGTGCAGGGTTCACGCCTAGTGGGCCGCTGTTTGACCTGTAAAGCTCGCCGAAAAAACCAGAGATAGCTTTGACGGTCTGCTCTATGGCGTCTTCGTTGGCCTTGGCTTTGACGTAGTTCGTTTTGCGGCCGTAGACAAGCTGTTGTCGACCCTGCTTCAGCTTCCCAGATGCGATTGCTTTTGTGGTGACTCGTAGGCGCCTGCTTTGGATGTCTTCTTTCAGGGACCATCGGAGCAGCTTTGCTACTACGGAGTAGTGCACCCGTTCCGCAGCTGTTTGGATGCCGACGCAGAACTTCATCCGGGCTCTGAGCTCCATCAGGCTCTGGGTTCTCATCGAGATGGCCGGCTCTGGTGGAACTTCGACCGTTGCTGCATCTGTGGATGCAGCTTGCAGTATTTGCTTGAAGCAATAATGGATTTTTCTGGATAAGTCCAGGAAAAATACTTTCAAAACGAAGAAACCACTCAAAAGTTAAAAAAAAATCACTTTTCTGTCTGGGAATCCATCAATTCAGAAACATTTCAGATGTTATTTTCCCTTCCGCACCTTGAAAAACCCTTTGCTTGCAAAAATGTTGCCCTGCAAAAATCAGAAATCTTAAGTGAATCCGTCCGAGTGTTCACTTTGGGAAGTGACAAGATCACCAATATATAACCGACGCTGAAATCATTGTTCAGTATCATTCGCTCAATCGTTCTCAACGATGAAGCTTCTTCTGGTCCTACTCGTCGCCGTCGTCGGATGCTCTGCTATCCGCATCGCACGTCCTGTACGTCCTATTTCACGTATCATCGAGGCTCTCGAAGATACCATAATGGAAGAAAGCAATTATATCCGTTCAAGAGATTCAAACTTTGTTCAAGGGCTTGTTTTTCAATTGACCGGTGAAGGTGATCCGGTACTAGGACCCCCAAGGAACAGTGAATTGCTCGCTTTAGAGCCGCTCCAAGAATTAATCGCCGATCAAATTATTATGGTTGATGAAGAGTTTAGCCATGGATTCTGCAATCGTGTTCTGGTTGAAATTGACCCTCATGATGACAATGTTGGTAGGGGCTGCTTTAATGATCTTGAAGATTACTATCCTTAATTCCAAACCGGAACCCCACAACTTCGACCTGGACCTGGATAATTGTAATGTTTGCATACGCACCTTTTTAAGGGCTTTGGTGTGGTGATTAATAAATAACAGCATTCGAGTTTCTTGGATTGTCAGTTTCGATTTTGTTGTCGAATTAACGATTTTCATTGTTTGGATTCAATTTTCGATGCATTAACAGAAAACAACGTTTCTGTTTTGGAGTATCGGATGTCGTTTTATTTCACAAAAAATACAGTGTCACGTTTTTTATGCACTCTTGAAGACATCTTATCTTTCAGAATGCGAACGGCGTTTTGTTTAACGTTTTGTGAATAGAAACGTTGATTTTCAACAAAATTTTATTCCTTTTTTTCCTTCCTTTGTTCCTTCGTTATCTGACACGGTCTGAGGCCTGAAGATGTTTTTTTTGGGCAAACAGACGTTTTTAATCTTTTTTTCTTTAGCTTTATTTTGAAGCCTTTCTGCCAGCTGTGACAAAACGGCGCCCTAATTCGTTAACTGCCAGTTTTTTTTTGCAAAAACGTCGAAGAGTGGACATGAGACGCTGAACGTTTTGCACGCTTCCCCAAAACCGATTTTTACTTCGGTTTTTTTTTTAAATTTTTTAATTGAAAGTTTTGCAAGTCATACGTAATTTGTCTCTGTTTTGTTTTGCAAAATTCCACTGAGAAATATTCGAAGGACTGACAAAATATTTATCCAAATATCTTCGTCGACAAAGCCCGAATAATTGTTTGGAGTCCCTGTTCGTGCTTTGTTTCAAATTATCTCATTCACGTATATATATGTACATAAACAAAAAAAAGAACGCCGAGACGACAAACACACACTCGGAGATAAAACCGATGACTTTTTGATGACAAGTCGACGTCGATGATTACGTTAATGGGTGAAAAAGTGTCAAGCATGTGTTCTTCATGTGCTATCACAAATTTTATAATGGTCGTAAATTTTAAATGGGTTTTTTTGTGAATGTTACACACAAAGAAGCTTTGGAAATGACTTTCAAATTTTTTTAGACGCATCAAACTTTTTGTAAACTCGATAACTTTTTTTTAAAATAAACCCCTGAAAAAAATACAAAATGTTTTGCTCCGAGTTTTTTATCGTAAAAAATATTTTTGTAATTTTTACAACTTTTAAAAACAATCGCACTGTTGTTGTTTTTCGTACTTGTTTTGCACTGGCACGTGCATATTTTATCGTAATACTCGTTGAACTTTTGATCATCCAACAACTTTGCAGTATTGTTTTTGTCTCATCTGACCCAATGTTTTTCAAATGATACGTTAATTTGAATTTTACCATCAAAACATTATTTTTAAACCCAAAAAGTTGAATTATTTTATGGAAGAATAAAAATTATCATATCCATATTTTAAATTTTTTTGTTTGTCCCCAAAAAAATAATTTTTGTTCGTTTGTTTTTTTGCTTGTTTTAGATATTTGAACTGCAATTTGCAGCGGAATTTTGAAAAACAAGACATAGACAAAAGTTGTGTGACTTGCAAAACTTGCAAATAAAAAATTTAGCGAAAAACAGCGTAAAAAGTGTGTTTTTTTGCAGCATACAAGAAGTTTAGGATCTCGATCTACCACTTCAAAAAACTGTCAGTTGATGAATTAGAGCGCCGTTTTGTCACAGCTGGCAGAAAGGCTTCAAAATAAAAATATCGAAAAAAATTAAAACCGTCTGTTTGCCCAAAAAGCATCTTCAAACCTCAGATCGTGTCAGATAACGAAGAAGGCCTCTAAATGCACCAAATTAGACAGCACGGTTCTGGGAATAAAATTTTTGTTGAAACCCAACGTTTCTATTCACAAAACGTTAAAAAAAACGCCGTTCGCATTCTGAAAGATAAGATGTCTTCAAGAGTGCGTAAAAAACGTGACACTGTATTTTTTGTGAAATAAAATGACATCCGATACTCCAAAACAGAAACGTTGTTTTCTGTTAATGCATCGAACATTCAAATCCAAACAATGAAAATCGTTAATTCGACACCGAAATCGAAACTAACAATCCAAGAAACTCGAATGCTGTTATTTATTAATCACCACACCAAAACCCTTAAAAGGGCGCGTATGCAAACATTACAATTATCCAGGTCCAGGTGGGAGTTCTGGGGTTCTGGTTTGGAATTAAGGATAGTCCCTACCAACACGGACCGAAATATTCCCAACAAGAGGGTCATCCTGAAGAGGGTCGATTTCATCCAGAAGACGCTCGTAGAATCCATAGTGAAGCTCGTCATCAACCAAATCAACTTGATCGGTGATGAATTCTGCGAGCGGCTCTAAAGCGAGCAATTCACCTCTTTTTGGGGGTCCTGGACTACCTTCACCGGTCAAATGAAAAACAAGATTTTGGACAAAGTCTGAATCTCTTGAACTGATATACTTGCTGACTTCGATTAGGGTGTCTTCGAGAGCCACAAGCTCAACTGGAAGAACAAAGGAAGCAATGGTGCGGTTAGCAGAACATCCGACGACGGCGACGAGTAGAACCAGAAGAAGAAGCTTCATCGTTGAGAACGATTGAGCGAATGATACTGAACAATGATTTCAGCGTCGGTTATATATTGGTGATCTTGTCACTTCCAAAAGTGAACACTCGGACGGATTCACTTAAGATTTTTGATTTTTTCCCGGCAGCATTTTTTTTTTACAAGCAAATGGATTTTTCAAGGTGTGGAAGGGAAAATAACACCTAAACATTTTTCTGAATTGACGGATTCCCAGACAGAAAAGTGATTTTTTTTTAACTCTTGAGTGGTTTTTTCGTTTTGAAAGTATTTTTCCTGGACTTATCCAGAAAAATCCATTATAGCTTCAAGCAAATACTGCAAGCTGCAAAAGGTCAGGCAGGACGAAAATCAAAACTGCGAAACATTTCGTACATCTTTTACACAGTTACCGTTTTCATGCGTCATTGTAATGCAATAATGATGAGCTTACAAATTTGTTTGCTCATCAACTTTGGCGAACGTTTGTTTCAATAATTCAATGGCTCTGTTTTTTTCAAATTTATTGTTTGCCCCCGCAAAAACACAAAAAATCCCATAGGTTGTTGTCATTCTTCGCTTTTCTCCCGTGTTCTGGAAGTGGTGAGGTGACGTAGCCTTCCCCCACATTCTGCATAGCGATGATTCCGTCTGACGCGCCCCGATGGCTGGTTTTGTAGGTTGCCCGATCAATGATCGCGTTATGACAGAGATCGCATGCTGGCTCGCTCGGTCTTCGGTTGTTTGTACGAAAAATGAATTATTTTGCACCCCATCTGGTAGAAGACACGCGGCGGGCGTCGAAAGGAAAGAGATGATGACAAACAATTGTTAACGCAATCGAGTGTTTTTTACGAAGCAGACAAACAGGGCTTTTTTTTTGAAGTCATGTACGTTTCACGCGTGAGCAAACAGGACACAGCATTCAAGGTCGATCACGTGCCCACTGCATGCGCTTTCGCCTTATTTCTGCTCAATCGAGCGCGCGCGTGCATTTTTTTGAAGGTGTCGTGTTCAAAAAAAGGCCCTGAAGCCAGTAATAGAGTTTTTTGCTTACGGTCACTTGGGTAGGCTTAGGCATGTCCCAGAGATTGTTATAAGCCATCGGCGGTCATTGTCGGATTTTTTTGTGCAATGTTACAGACATTGGAAGAACATGAAATTTCCTGAGACTGTAACTCACCAGCAGGGTGGCGAAACTCCCATGGGAATTAGAAATAGGGGAATTATCCCATGGGATTCCCATGGGAGTCCCATGGGAGTCCCCGGGGGTATTTTTTGGTACGTTTAAAAAAGTACATGTTCATACAAAAAAGATATCCAAAAACACACTTATTTTATTAATGTAATAAAATTAACAATGAAAATAAAATCATTTACCTAATTTGAAAGAAAAAAGCACGCTCCTGCGTAAAATAACGGTGATATTTTAGGCGGGATCGCGCATTTTCAAAATTCCGTGGGGAATTATCCCGTGATAGATGGGAATCCCGGGATAATTCCCGGGATATTTCCCATGGGACTCCCATGGGAATCCCCTCTTCGCCACCCTGCTCACCAGAACATCTGTGAATTTTTGAAAATCGAACGTAACTTTTTTCATTACGTCTATAAGAAGCAAATTACGTGAGATGTGCCGTAGCATTATAGTAGTATGCGAGATCGAACGCAAAATGATAAAAAATGCGCACGCGCGGTGAACAACAAGGGAGAATTTTGAAGAAAAGCAGAAAAAAAGCTCTATTCGATGTTCCTGCAGCGAATGAATTTTAGCCAAAAGTCGGAATCTAAGAGAGTGTATCTTTTCTTATCCATCTGATTTCTTTGGTTCTTTTTCATTTTTTATATTCATTTTGCTTTCTGATATGCAAGTACCAGCAGAAGGAACGCAATAATGAACGTTTTTTTCATATACGACAATAGGCGCGTGCGCATTATGAAGCACGTATTCTATTTTGGGTTCGATCTCGCATACTACTATAATGCTACGGCACATCTCACGTAATTTGCTTCTTATAGACGTAATGAAAAAAGTTACGTTCGATTTTCAAAAATTCACAGATGTTCTGGTGAGTTACAGTCTCAGGAAATTTCATGTTCTTCCAATGTCTGTAACATTGCACAAAAAAATCCGACAATGACCGCCGATGGCTTAAAACAATCTTTGGGAAATGCCTAAGCCTACCCAAGTGACCGTAAGCAAAAAACTCTATTACTGGCTTCAGGGCCTTTTTTTGAACACGATTCATTCGACGCGCGCGCGCGCTCTTTTTCGTCCATTGAGGCAAAGGCGCATGCAGTGCGTGCCCTTTTTGTTTTTGACTCATCAAGTGCCGACCAGAGACGTACATACTTGGACGTCGTATTTAGTTAATCGGATTACGGTCTGACACGAGCACGTGATCGTGTTTTGACGGAACGAAAGCTTTTGCACCGACGAAGCGTTAATCATTGGTGACGCCAGGGTACATTGCGATTGCGACGCACTGGTTTTTATCGAATTAAATAAATATATAAAATGTTTTCTCCGATCGTGTTTGTTCTCGAAAATTCAAATTCAACTTTAAATGCTGTTGCAAACATGTCAAACATGTTTCGAGGGTCTACAGAGACAATGTATCGACGACGATGAGATCACAAAGTTGACGATAAAAAACGAAGGGGTACTGTAGCTGTCGAGTCGATGTTTGCTTGATGAACCGTAATGAACAGAAAAGTTTACATTGATTTTAGTTTGCAAAAAAAGTTAGAGAAATTGTTTATTTATGCAATTCAAGGTTGTTCGACGAATTTTTTGGAACGAAGAATCAAAAAAAATTGACATTTGAAATGAACAAGAAAATTTTTGCGTCAAACGATATTTAGCTTTTGCTATTTTTACTAACGTTGCAACAAATTTTTTACAAATAACCGCATTTAATTCAATTAAAGTCGCTAAAAACGTTGTATCCAATTTTTATCCACGTTTCAACTTATATTTTTTTTCAATGCATAATAATCATATCGCCTGGAGCATTCATTTTTTAATTGAACAGTCATGGACTTTCACAGTGCAAGGTGCCAAAAATAATTTTATTTATATACAAATGCCATTTTCAATTTCGGCATTGATTATGATGATGTGCCCTAAAAAAGGTTCATTGCAATTTTTTTTATATTATAACGTACACATTTTACTCGTCCGATGCGTTCCCCAATTTTTGTTTGTACCCCGACAAAAAACATGTAATGATAGGGCTATTTGTCGTTTCGTCAAATTTATCGTCACGAAAAACGACTCGATACTCGAGTGAAGCCAGCTTCCATCCATCTGCTGCCGAATGAATTTTTTGTGCTCTTGAAAAAAAAAGAGTAATGAATGCCTCGGCAGTCTCTTTTTTTAGCTTTTCGGACAGCCCGGAAGCAATAATTTTTGTTACTCGATGAACCAAATAATTGGACGCGGTTTTTGATCTTTGGATTTCGAACCATTTTTTTAATATTGTTTAATTTATAACTTGTGGTTCAAAATTAATTTATAATCTTGCACATGCACAATTTTGAACCTCCGCCGTTTGTAATTTCATTTTCTCGAAAATTCTGAAAAATACATAAATGCATAATTTGCTTTTCTCGTTTTTTTCTGCAAAAGCATATTTACAGGTGTACGCACCTGTTCAAAGTACAATGCTTTTTACTCCGGTTTCCGCCAATTTTATTACCCTTTTTTCTTTTCCGTAAGCACCAAAAAAATTCTAATCAAATTCTGCAGCAAGCATGATCCAACCGATGCATGCTCTTTTTTTTTTACCCTGCACATTCCAGGTAGTACCCGGGAGGGAATTAGTTATTTCATCATTGCTCGATCACCTATGCATGGTAGTTTACTTCCGTAGTAGTTCCGTCTACCTGTGCTCCACACTGCCAAATGGACAAGGGACAAACACGTGCGTGCGCGTGCAACGCAGCAACACGCAATCATTCTTTTCCTTCCAGAATGTTCCCCAGTAGACTACAAGTTCCGGTACCGACGTCAACGTCAAAACTTTGTCTTCGCCTTCGTCGCCTCGACGACCCCAAAAATTTTATGGCCCTACGTCCCCTGTCTGTCTGCGTGACCCGGATACATTTCGACCCTCTTTTTTTCTTTCTTCGTCAAATCCAAAAATTTCCGTCGTTGGGATACTTTATGAACAAGCAATCAAAAAATGTGATAAACCCATTAATCGAATATTTTCGAAAAGTAATAAGATACAATACAAAAAAGAGAAGAAAAAGTGTGTACAATGAATGGTTTTTGTTTCATCTGATAATCAATAATCATTCAATCACCTTTCGTAGACGAGCCCTGGCCTGCCGGATGGGGGAGGGAAGGGTTCGGGACTTGGGGCGAAGCTAATTACTATTTACTTGCTTTTCGTCTGTCTGGCACCTCGGATACGAATTCGTCTAACGCGGGGGAAAAAATGAAGAATGGAAATAAAATAAAAAATTGGGAAAAACAAAGTGAACACATAAAAAAACAACTGTACACAACAAACAACAATCCTGGGTGGATGGATGAATGGACGGGCAAAAAAAGGCTTCAAAATGCAAAAAAAAGGTAAATATGGGGTTTTACAGAAAAAAAGAAGAGTAAAACAAACGAAAAAAAAATCCAATGATGATTCATCCATCCATTCGTTATCCGCTTTGATTTCTTTGCAGAACAGCAAAAAAGAAGAAGAAGAAGAAAAGAACCGTTTACCTTTTTTTTGGCGCCGTCAATCAAATAATATTACATTTCGGTCGTCACAGACCTTCGCGGTGGGAAAAATTGATGATAGATCATGCATGAGCCGCGAACGAACGGAGCCGCCGCAGAGAATATGAGAATTTGTTTTTTGAGAATAATTATTGACTCACAATGTGTATCGTTTCTCTGGTAATCAGGATGACCCTAGTCAGCAGTCAACATCGGTTTAGGCCGTCTCACGCCGATCTTTTTCTTTTTCAAGATCGACAGATTCGCTGGATGATTCAAACTTGGACGGTGGAGCATCGGATTCTCCTCCATCGACAGACGAAGCCACGGTGCTGCTGATCGACGTTCCGGAAGTACGCGTACGTCGACGGAGCTTTGGCGAATCGGATTCTTCGCCGGCAGAATCGTCGTCATCCTTGACGATCGGGAAGACGAGTCCGTCCTGGGCAAGGAGGGCCGCTGTCTTGATATGTGAGTCGTTTTTCTGGACGTAGCTGAATTTTACCTGAAAAAAAAAACAAAAAAATAATTTTTTTAACAGAATTAAAAAAAATTTTCAAATACGTTTTTTTCTGTTTTTTTTATTAATTTTTTTGCACTATTCAAAATTCCCGTTTATACTTTAGTCTTTTGGTACTTCCCTTTTTTCCACGCGAACAAACAAGACCAAAAAAATAAGACCATAGAAATCAGTTTCGCAGTCAAAAAAACATCCAAACAATTTTCAGTTTTTTTCCATTTTTCAATTTGTTTCTTCATTTTTTTTGCACTTTTCAAATTATTTTCTTGTTTATACTTTAGTCTTTTAGTACTCCATTTTTTTCCCGCGAACGAATACTCCAGAAAAAAAGATCATAAAAATCAGTTTCCTAACCACCGTCCATCTTTTGTCCTTCGTCCTTGGTCGTTTTGATCTTCCAGAGTTCTTTCATCTTCGTGGGAAGAAAAAAAACAACTGAGCTGTTCCTTTCCCCTCAACAATCTCTGCTCTCCCTCCCTACCTGCCTGCCTGACCGACCTGGTAGTAGTAAACAAACGCATTATATTTTTTTTCTTCTTCTTTTTTTTTCGTCAACGTTGTACTAAATATTTTTCTCCCCAAAATCCTCTCATGTATGTATGTATAATAAAAACATCCCAGCTAGCACATCAAAATCATGTGACAGCCGGTGGATTTAACTTCACAACTAACAACTTCCGAGGTGGAAAACAGTCATCAAAAGTCATCATTGGTTGTTTGTGCGTCTGTTTAGCAGAGAAGGAACCAGGCTGAAACTACTTTTGCCCGTCTTTTATTTTATTTTCGTTCCATTTTCAAGGTTAAAAACCAGATCAGAATAAAAATCATTCAAAACATCATACTTAGTCATCTATTTTCATGCAGACACACACTCTATTTTTAAAATATCAATTAATCACCGCTGACGGAGAAACAATTAAAAATTGATTGCCCCGACGCCTCAGAAAGATTGCTGAATGATTATTTATTTGCGTTTTAAAAATCAATGAACGCGTTCAACGACCCCAACTTTTTTCAGAGTTTTCTTCTTTTTTTTTTACCTGGGCAAGAAAAAAGAAGAAAAAAAGAAAAGAACAAAAAAGACTATCTTGACGACGTGCAAATTGCTGCGTTTTTGTCCTGAACTAATCTATTGAGTGTTCTTCCTTTCTTTTTTTTTCGACCTGACAAACTCGAGTAGAAAACTCGCATCAGTCCAGGTGAACGCTCGCGAGAGCGTGATGACGCAAGAGTTCACCTGTGCTGTCACAAATCACATAAATACTTACTTTTTCCACGTGAACCCTTCCAAAAAAAACAACGCTGAACTGAACAAAACAATTTGCAATTTGCCAGTTTTTAGTGAGTGCACTGATCGATCAACTAAACAAATGTTTTTCGTTCTTTCGTTCCCTCTTCCTTTTTTTGCACCCTCATAGTCATCATAGGTCGACTCAGAGTACCGTCAAAAATTTTACGCTGTGTAGTCAGCCCCACGTTGATTTCGTCGTCGCAGCGTTGGTTTCCAAAGAAACTTCAACTACGAAAAACGACACACCCCAAAAAAAAAAAAAGAAGAGTGCTACGTTGTCGGAAAAACTTTGCTTCCTCTTGTCAGCGTTTGTCGAACAAATACGTATGTACGTGATGTTCATTCGAATCCCCAAAATCCGAGTTGATTTTTTTTCCTTTCTTCTACCCGTTCCCCCTACATACGTAAATCGAAGCAGTTCAACATTGAAACGAGAAAAAAAAATCAAAACAAAAAGAAGCAAGCACCCAAGTGCCCCCGTGACTTTTGTCAAACAAAAATTTTCCCAAACATCCTCAACTTATATTTTTTTGCAAAAAAAACCCCCCAAAAAAACTCACATGAAGATCTTCGGCGAGCTTTGCAATTTTTTCGTACAAATGATGATTGGCAACGAAATTTCCATCATTTTTCTTCCATTCCCGTTTGTAGTACTTGACAAATGGCCCAGAATCGCAGACAATGTGAATGTCATGCATTCCCTGTGCCATCGCCTGACGAAGAGCCTTCAAAATACCGTACATCTGAGCCCGGAACATCGAAACCGGAAACTGCGCAAAACGACCACAGTTATTGAGCGTTTCCTTGCCGTCAAAATGAATGCCATACGAAGCAATGTGGAATGGTACAGCGCTGTGAAAGTCAATGACCACCGTACCCGAGACGTAGATGATCTGCGTGAACTCGGATGACACTTCGTTGGGATTAAACATGTCAACGTCCGAATGGGTTCCAATGATTGCATCGACGCGTTCAACCATGATGGGATCCGTTAAAAGTTGGCGGAGAACGACATTCTCGCCTCTGGGTTGTTGGATGTGTTCGACTTTGGCCTGGAAAAATTTTTATCATGCATTTTTCAATTTTTTTTGGTTTTTTTTTCATTTTTCTTCCAATTTTAGTTTTTTTTTGTGTCGGAAAAATACAAAAAATACACAAACAAGACTGTGACTATTTTTTTTGCCTCGCCTTTCCCTTCTACCGTAACGATAAAAAAACATCCAAAAATTTGTTGTTTTGCAAAATTTGTCAGCGACTGTCTCTTTTTTGCACAAAAAAAAAGAAAAACAACTTTTTTTAGATTGGGCGCGTCGCGAACGACAACGTCATTTTTGATGACTTTAATCAACCTTCCAAAGCCGTGATACTAAATCACTGTCACGTTCCGCACATTTTTCACCCTCGTGACCCCATCCAAATCCCAAAAAGCAAAAAACCTACGTCAATCATGTTGAGCAGCTTGTCGAGGTCTTCGAGATCTTCGCGATGCTTGACAGGAGTTCCGTCGATTTTCTTGTAACCATTTTTGCGCCAGAATTTGAGATACGAATTCGCGCATTTTGTCAGATATGCAGAATCGGTTTGAATGATGACTCGATCGAGTTTTCGTTCAAAAATCGCCTGTCTCAGAGCGACGATTACGGCTTCGATGGACGCGTGAAAAACATTCGCTCCGGGAGTCGAACATGCTCGGAAGACGTTCATCGGATCACCTCGATCCCAGAAAACTCCGATGTAGAGCATATTGCCATTGGTCTTTTCGTTCTTCTTCACAATGTGCGTTGTCGACACTTTTTGCACGCTGAAACACGTTTTTTTTTTACTTTGTCAAATATTTTTCGTTAGAAAATCATTCGACACTTGGCTGCATTTTTGAGACGTCTTATGCATTCAACTATTGCTGATAAGACGCCAAAGAAGAACCAACGTACCCATGCCAGTTAGCCGTATCACGAGCGCTCTTCGTGATGAGTGACTTCTTGTTCACAGCGACATCCTCACTTCCTCCACCGGTTGAGTACATAAGAAGTTGTTGTGGAGGCCTCGGGATGGGCTGGGGAAACGAGCGTGGAGCCCGGATGGATTGAGCCGTCTGGTTGTGGAAGAACCGGCGCGATGCATGCCCAACAAAGTGACGGTACAGCATCGTGTGGTAGTTGTTGTTTGTGGCTGGATTTGGCTGAGTCACTGCAAAGATAACAAAACGGAAAATGAATGAATGCAAAACAAACGCAAAACAAAGAACAAAAAAATTCCAAAAGCATGAATTACAAATGATTTCTCTCGGCACGAAAATTTCATGATTGTCTCACAACCATTTTTCTTTCTACCTATCATAATCCTACTCAAAAAACTGTTCTAATAATTATTTCGCAAGCTTGTAAGTTAGTAGGCCAAGCTGACTGACTGACTGACAGGCTTACCATTTCTCGCTGCTGCACCCGGCAGCGCACGATGGGAATTTCTCCCTTATTTTTGCGACCACGCGTGCGTCCGTGTTGACGCGTGCTTTTTCCCGCTATTTTCTCTAGCCTATTTTTTTGCTCGTTTTTTGCGAAGTGTGTTGTGTTCGACGAGGTATCCTGGAGCCAGGAATAGATTTTTTGATTTCGCGTTTCTTTTGCTTTATTGTGCTTGGATGGTAGGCCATTTCTGTCCGCCGTAGGAATTTTTCCGATTTATGCGCGTTGCGCTAGAGCGCTGCCAAAAAGCGTTATTTTCGAACTTTATCGGATCGCCATTCGGCCGGTTTTCGATCGATTGGTCCAAAAATTTTTTTGGGCATTACTATTAGTCCCCTTAACCTCTGTGCAAAGTCGCTTCCCGCTTTCTATGCGAGTTTTCGTCAGACGAATTTGCGACGTTTTGATCGCTCAACGGCTCCCCAGATGACAGAACATCGGTTATAAGCAAGCTATATGTCACCTTAGGGCTCCAGGATTGCTGACATGCATTTGGAATATTTTTTTTAACAGCCGGATCACAAATGGGAGGTAATGGCCTCGCTTTAGCCCAACAAACCATAAATGGTGGTATCACAAGAACGCGCATAGACATCGGCAAGCGACTTTGCACAGAGGTTAAGGACACTAATGGTAGTCTCCAAAAAAAATTTTAGACAAATCCACCGAAAACTGGCTAATTGGCTATCCGCCAAAGTCCATAATTAACGCTTTTTGGCAGCGCTCTAGCGCAACGCGCATAAATCGGAAAAATTCCTACGGCGGACAGAAATGGCCTACCATCCAAGCACAATAAAGCAAAAGAAACGCGAAATCAAAATCTCTATTCCTGGCTTCGAGATTCCTGCGCAAACAGAACACACTTCGCAAAAAACGAGCAAAAAAGTAGGCTAGAGAAAATGGCGGGAAAAAATGCGTACGCACGCGTGGTCGCAAAAATGCACCGAAAATTCCCATCGTGCAGCGTACTATAACCAAGAAGCGACCCAATGGACGCCAAAACCCGCCAGACAAGACTCGAGACCGAAGCTGACGACTGGATGAGCATGTCAACCAACCAATATTTTTTTGTTCAAAAACCCAGGGCCAGGGCAAGGACCAGGAAAAATTAAAAAATCAACAATGTCAAAATCAACAAACAACCGTTCAGTACGAGAGATTATTTAGAAATGCAAGGAACTTGAGATGTGCGTTTCTTTTATGGCTTCTACAGAAAAGAGGAGGCTATCTCTACCCCCTGATGAAAAATAAAAATATATTGTATAAAAAAAATCTCTACCACTACTACCACGTGTAGTAAGTATACGCGTATGTGTCACATTTCTCCTCCTGGTGACGGACCGCCCTATTCCTGGGAGCAGTGAGATCAAACATTGATGTTTCCTCTCCCCTCCCCTAGATACGTGTGTCCTCGTGTCCGCAACAACAAAAGAAAAGCAAAGCAAGGCGGGAACAGAACAGATATTACACATAGGAGAAAGAGTCCAGCGCGCACGCGCTGCTATTATGATTGCGCGGGGTGCGGTGGGGTGGGGTGCGTACCATGCACGTGCGTACAAAACAAATGGGATGGATTATTTTTTCGTTTTTCGAACGAATGAAGAAAGAAAGGTGTCAGACATTTACTCCTGATAAACACGGGAAAATGCCACTGGAATGGGCTGGGAAAATAAATTTTTTTTGGGCTACGTACCGGATGATCGGTCAACCACGCAAAAAAAAGTCCGTCCAGTCCAGCGGCTCGCTAAAACGACAAAGATCACCCGAATATCGAAAAACGAAAAACATTTTTAGCATAGTCATAGCCGTATGAGCTAGTTTGGGGTGGGGGTGGGGCCAAGAGGATCAATTGTGTACGCACGCACACAAACAACAAAAATTGTCCCGTTTGGCCACGGCCATCGGCCACGGCCACGGCCAAGGAAGTGGAAGAAATACTAAGCGCCAAACGGATAGCAATAGAGATGCAAAGAAAACAACAAAATAAGACAGACTAAAATAAGCTCAAGTCAGCCAGCGGCGCTGGCGGGTGAACGAACGAACGAGAGTCGACACGGCTTACGCCGTTGTTGTTGCAGCGCGGGCCCCGATGAACATTCACATGCTCATAGAGCTGCTAAAGGAGAATTCACATGCTATACGCGCGCGCGCGCGTTCACTCACATCGGCGGCGGATGCAGCCAGCCATCCAGCGCCGGACATCGTTACCCCCCTCCTACACTTATATGGGATGGGAAGGAAAGCACGCGGTTGGGTTGAAAGAACAAACTTATTCGCCGGCGTGGAGGCGTTGGTGCGGGTGGCACCTTCAAAGCGCGTGCCACTAAAAAAAACACCCAAAAAAACCCGTGTTTTTCAAGCACTTATCCCCCTGTGAGCCCTGGTTACGGTCAGTCAACCGTAAATAACACACGCCACGTGAAAATTATTAGCTTGTATAGTTTAGGCGTGAATTACCACAAAAAAAAGACTTACGAGTAAAAGAAGAAAAGCAGAAATCGTCTGAAGAATTTCCAAAAAATGCAGGTGTTGTCGCCGGCGTCGTTCCAAAGTACGAGCAGAGGGCAAAAAGCGTAGACGGTGCTCGTTTGCCCGTCGTCGCCAACGACGAAGACGTCAAAATGGGATCATAAAATCGAACCCTACCAGCTACCCTGGCGGCAGCCCGGCCGACGATCGCAGCAGATGCGAGAACAAATGACATCGGCTATCGTCTTCTTGTCTTCCTAATCAACAACGCATCCATAAACCACACAAAAAACAACTGAAAGAACTCACCGGAAAAAAAATAGTCAGAAGAAGTAAAAAAGAGTTGAAAAGATACAAAAAGTTGATCAAATACACTTTTTCTTAGGTCATCAAAAAAATGTTGCAAGAACAAAAGCAAAAAAAAACACGAGTGACTTTGGCAAAAAGTGTCCATTCTCCTACGATACACTTTTTTTGATGCTGTTGTGAGTACGTTTTTATGCTCATCTGCTGAAATTTCTTGCAAACAATCGTAAGTAAGCTTCCGTGTTACGATCAGACTCTCCTCTCCGTCAATCGATAGAACAAAAATGACAGGCGGAGGAGATTCTCGTCGAGAAAAGGAAAAAGATGCGACTCGACAATTTTTCCTCGTCTATCATCCGCTTGTCGTCGAAAATGTCGATTTGGCTTTGCAATCCATTGGTGGTATAAAAACTGTCGCCAAGGTGAGTGTATTTGTTAGTTTTTTTAATGTTGATTTCAATTTTTTTTTTGGCCTAAAAATTAATTTTCTGTTTTTAGGCCATCGATGACTCCCGAATTCTCAATCTCAGAGTTCAGCCAGAAAATGAATTTCACTGTGGACTCCTCAACGAGAGACAAGAAACTGCGACAAATTTGAAACAAATTGTTTTCAAATTTCAAAGAAATAAGCGAACTGGAAAAATTCGAAGTCAATTTCTCGGCGTTGTGAGTTTTTTTTTTTTGCGAACAAAAATGTTTATTTTATAACGCGTGCGCATACATTTTTCTTCCTTTTTTTTACGATCTACGATCCAAAATGCCACATTTGCACGCGCTTTTGTCATCACGAGTTTGTTTTATTTTTTTTGCAGCTGCCACTTTTTTTCTTGCAACGGTCCCTAGGGATACATAATTGGTTAGCTATCCCTTTTCAGGTGAAAAATACGTTCCATTACAACCAGCCATGCGACTTTCAACTCTTGCCGCTGGCAGGCGTCAAAGATGGCGCAATCTACGATGACAAAAAGGTTAACTGCCGTGATATCATCAATGACCTTTTGCCGACGACTGTCAAGGGAGCACTCACGTTCTGGAATTGGCCGCCTCTGGATGAGGCTTCGTTCGCCGACAACTACTATCCGCCCTTTGTTTATAGCAGGTTGGTTCGTCGCGTGTTTTTTTGGGCCTACGCATTTTCAAAAAAAAATTCACATAAAATTTTTTGCGTTGGTGTCAGACATTTTTTTCCTGGATTTTTTAGGCCAAGATTTTCAAAAAATGACTGACAGTATGAATTTTTGGGGTGCAAATTGTGTTTTTTTTGCTCATTATCAAAAACCTTATTTTTGCAAAAAATGTCGAATTATACTTAAAAAAAATTATTTTTGTCATTTTTTAGGCCAAATTTTGTAAAAACTTGAATTAAGTTTTTAATTTTACGATTTTTTTGCACAGAAACCGCTCATTTCCGTTTTCGTATTTGTTTTGCAAAATTGCGTTCTTTTTTTGCCGAAGCCCGTTATTTTTTTAATTGTCGAGCTTCAGTTTAGTCAGCTTAAAAGTCATGAGATACCATTTGTAGCAGCTTTATCCTAATCCCTGGGTGTTTGTTGTATCTGTTGTTTTCACGAAAGGTCGGAAATCCTAAAAAGTAATAATTAGAATAATTTTGGGACAAAAAAAAGTTTTTTTAGGCCCCAAAATTCTGATTTACCCATTTTTTAGGTTCCTAAAAGTCAATCATCGGCTGTTCAGTCCCGAAGACATCCTCCTCGAGGCCACGGCTTCCGGCGCCGAAACCGGTGGTGATACGAGTTTTTTCTCAAAATCTGTGCGCCCGGAACGAAAAAGCTACGTAACGGTAGTTCAGGCGAAGGATGTATTTCCATCAGAGCCGCCTGCTGGCCTCGCCGAAGAACTCACGAGTCGATGCCCGCAGGAAGAAATTCATCGAAAGCTGAAAGAACTCTTCGAGAGGCGACCGATCTGGACGAAATCCGGCATTCTCAAGGAAACCGGCATCGAACAGAGCATTATCAAGTGAGTTTTTTTGTCTTTGTGTAAAAAAACAGTCAAAACTGACGACAAGAAAGTAACGATCGTTTTGGAATTTTCGTTGCGAAACTTTTCACACAAAAGTAACATTTTTTGCTTGGATTTTGTTACTTTTTTACGATTCATAAGTTTTACGATATTTTTTCCTAAAATCGTGCATTTTTGTCGTTTTTTCGGGTTTCTTTTTTGTTTTTTTTTCTCTTACCCAAAAAAACTGTCTATATAATGCCTAAAACACCAGTGCGGTCCGCACTGTGTTCAGGGTTTACTTCCTGCTGGGTAATAAACAGCTGCAACAGTCACGGGTTGCTAATCATAGTAATGGAGTGCTTTCCGGGTTTTTTTTGGTGTTAGAAGCGCGTGACTTTCCGTCGTGTAACAAAAAAGTATAGAAGCTTATCCCGTAATTTATTTATTTGCCAGGCCAGTTGGCATGAGACTTACCATCACAATTTTCACTCTATTTTTTACGACAAAAAACACTTCATTTATTTAATATTTATTTATTTTTAGAAACATAATTCCGATGTACGCTTTCTACGTCATGTCAGGTGCCTTTGGAAGGTGCTGGTGCAGGTACGGCTACGATGCAAAATCCATCCGAGACAGCAAGCAGTACCAGTCCATCAGCATTACCCTGAGATTCAACGAAATGGTCAAGGAAAAATACAGGGTACGAACGGTTGCGTCGACCGATACCGTCGGACTCTCGTCAGCGACGATGATATCAGCGTTGAATCTGAGCACGGATGCGTCCTACAAATTTACGCCTGGCAGCGTACCTCCATCGCGACAAATGTGGTTTTGCATGTGTGATATTGACATGGAACTCGCGCGGAATATTATTTCGACGGATTACTCGACGAGAATCAGCGGATTCGACGACACGTTCGGATGGGTGCCCCAGGCTGACCTCGAAGCACTCCGGGAAGTGGTCAAGAATGACTGCATGACGACGATTGAGTCACTCAGGGGAAATCTTCCCAAAGACTTTGTCAACGAAATGGACTACAAGGAAAGCGATCTCGGCCTTGATGATTTGTTTTGAGGATGTTGAGTTAATTTGACGTGTAATAAAAGATTTTTTATTTTTTGGATTCCAGCGCAGAGTTTTCAAACGAGCCAAAATTGCCAAGTTGAACTTCTAATTCAAAATTTGTTGGGTGGATTTTTGAGGCTTGATTGAACCAAGTCTCTTGGCATTCATTGCGGATGACAATTTTATTTTTTGTGATAAAATTTGAAAATCATTTTTCTTTTTTTTTGTCACAAAATTTTCTTTTTTTTTAATTTTTTTGTGCGAAATTGAAAAAAAATGCAAATTATCATTTTTTTTAATTGATACGTTTTTTTTACAAAAATAAAAGTAAAAATTCAAATATTTACCGTATGTAACATGTTTTTGTGATTCTGACTTGCCAAAAATTCGTTTCCATCCAATCCCTAAAATAAATGTTTTTTTGCAATGAAAAATTTCCATGCAAAATTCCCGGGTATTTTGTCGACAAACAAGAAAGAACCAGGAATAGTTTTCATCGTTTTCATCCTTGGAAAAACATACTTTGCTTCACTGATGACGGCAATCGCGATCGATGCGGGATGCGGGGTTTGTCTGCGTACACTGACGGCAGATGACATCTACTGCCTCAGAACCTGCGGGCACACCTTTCACTGTGGCTGTATCTGGGCGGGTCTTCGGGTTTGTTTTTTTGATATTTTTTTTCAATTTTACAATTTAGTCGTGTCTGTTTTCAGAACGCGTCCTGCTGTCCACAGTGCCAAAAAGCGGCTACATCCGTGGACATTGTCAAAATTCACCTGCAACCTGTGCACGGAACTCGGAAGAAAAAAAGGGTCGTCAAAAGACGCGTCAGAATCCGTCCACTGACGATGGCAGCGATGATGCCCCATTCCGCATCGTCGATTTTTAATACCGCTTTCGAAGGCGAAGATAATATGCCAAGGTGACTAATACACATCTAATAAATTTTAACTGGACTTTGTACGTTCGCATTTATCTAAAAATCATCCAGGGATCTTGTTGAAGTTGATTAATGATCAAAAAATAAATTCCATTTCAAAAAAAACAACAAACAAACCCCCATTCATTTTTTTGACATTTCTTGTAGCCTGCAGGTGCCCAGGTAGATAGATTAGCGAACAGAGTGCAAAGTTATGTTTCTCTTCTATCATACGTCAATCGGTCAACTGATAAGACAGACACGCTCGAAGAAAGAAGCTCCCATTTTGCATGGGTAAAAAAAAAATTTTCTCACAGGTATAATAGAACTTCGTGAACTCTGTTCACCGCGTTCCCGGATGTGCAAAAACGCTTTCTGCTGCTTTTTTCCCAGTGATTTGTGATTTGGTACCGGTGCAAGGAGTTGGTTGGCGGCCTGCGGAACACTCACCGGGGATGTATAATACGAACAGCCGTTTTTATTTGTTTTCGAGCAAACACATTTTTTTAAATTTTGTTTAAGTGAACATTTTTGACCGTTTTGTCAAACGAATACGAGCAAATACATAAATTTAGAAAAATCTGTTCGCGAACGTATACAACGAACAAAGTTTTGTTTGTCAGTTCTGCAAACAATGTAAAATTAGACATTTCACATTTTTTTGTTTTGGATAACAGTTTTTCGAAATTTTTTTCTATTGTTTTTTTAATTTAAAAATTAGATGAGTTTTGTGTGCTTTGTTTTGTCAAATATTTATCATGGATTTTTACATAGTTTTCCTGATTTTATGTAAATTTTTATTCGCTTTTAAGAAATTAAAATTCGTTAAAAAATATTTACTTTGCAAAAAAAATCTGTTTGTGAACAAATAATTTTATAAAATTTGATCGTTTACGAACGCGAACGTTCACCCACCCTCCTCACCTCACCTCGACCGGCACCAAGCAGGAGGCAGGCAGGGAGACGCGTCGGTCGTGTGAACGAATAAACAAGCCTCCCTTGGTTGTTCTTGTTCTTATTCTTCTTCTTCTTCTTCCTGGGAATGGGAAAATTTTTCAAATCACAGGCCCTCCTGACCACTGCCTGCTCAGTCAGTCTGTCGATCGCCGCCGCTTCCATCGTCCGAGCTGGCGCGCTGGTGCTCGTGCTGGTGCTGGTGCTGACGACGGGGACGGCTTTCAATCGGTCGTCGTCGCACGTACGGGGAGGGATGCACCTTGCCCTGCCTTGTGTTGTCTCATAATCATCCATCCATCCATCCTCCGCGTCCGGGGTGGGTGTTGTGTTGTGTTCGGAACAACAAGCTGCCGAGTCGACCGTTGCTTGTTCTTGTTCTTGTTCCTGTTCTTGTTCGTCGTTCTTCTCCTTCTTCTTCTGCTTCGTCGTCGTCCCTTTTTTTTTGACTGAAGGAGTTAGTTTTTCATCTGTTCTTCGTTTTTCGTCCTTCGCCGTTTTTCGTTTTTCGTTTGCCGCGCCTTTCCTATCCCAGAGACCGGTGCACTGTCCTGTTTTGGGTGACTTGACTTGACTGACAATTTCTTCTCTTTTTTCAGCCACCCACCCTCAATTCTTCCTCTCCCGCCTTTTTCCGTCCAGCAAAAGGTCCTGTGATACATACATAAATATCCAGCCTTTATCAAAAGATTGATGGACCCCCGATAACCATGCCCATGCCCACAGGCCAGATCTCAAGCGCAAACGGTTCAAATTCCAAATCCCTTGCCGCAGCAGCTGCTGCTGCTGCTTTTTACGGTAACGTGCTGCTGACGACGACGGGTGGAAACGGTGGATGCAACTTTGTCGAAGAACCAACCCCGAGCATAGCAATGTCACCGGGCTGTTCGTCGTCGACGTCGTCCTCGATGTCGCCGATGTCCACGTGCACGACCAACAGCAGCTGCTGCACGGCCACCGATCTCACTCCTCCGTTGTCCGCTCACATCGAATGCATGAAGCGATACCTCGATTCGCGGGACGAGTTGAGGTGCACCATTGTTTTTGCCTACCCTCTGGGCATCCAGAAGAGTTATGGTCAAGAAAAGAGGTAAGCAACTGTTACTTTTTTTTGATGCTTGATTTTTGCAATTTTTATATTTTGTATTTTTTTTGTAAAAATGAATGTAAAAAACGTCAAAAACAATCTGAAATTTAAAAAATTCATAATTTTAGCAAAAATATTGATTTCGTGCCGGGAGAAGTTTTCGTGTCAAAAGTTTTCGCATTTTCGATTTTTTTTGTTTTTGGATTTCCGAAATTTATATTTATTTGTATTTTTTCCAAAAATGAGACTAAAAACGTAAAAATTAACCTAAAATTCTAAAAAATAAAATTTTGCTAAATTGTTAATTTCGTGTCGGGAGAAATGTTTGTTAATTTCGTGTCGGGAGAACCTCCATTTTTCACTTTGATGCGTTCAAAAACTTATGTAGTCGCAGTGATTTTTTTCAAAAATGCTCACAGCATGCAGAATTGAATTATAACATTTTCTCAAAGAAACATGTGAAAGTTCGTGCGTATGAAAAATTCCCACATCCTGAGACATGATTTTTTTTTCTGTCCAGGTGTATCATGACACATTTTTCGCTTTTATCTGATTTTTTTGCATCGCATGCATGCGTTTTTGAAAAATAATAATGACAGTATGATTCATTCTTTTTTTTTTGGTTTTTGACACGAAAAAATGCCATTTTTGTGGTTTCAAAACAAAAATATATTTTTTTCAATTTTTTTGTTTTTTTTGCACGAACTTTTTTTTTATGGTCTCGAAGCGAAATTAATTTTTTTCCGTCTTGTATTTGTTTTTGACACGAAAATGCGACATATTCATGGTCTCGACACGAATACTGTTTTTTTTTACCAATTTCTTTTGTTATACTTCTTTTTTTCTCTTTTCTGATAAATGTTTATTTAGGTACGCCTGTCCGATACCCCGGGTAGAGCTGGTCGGCTCCGGCTGGTCCTTGCTCAAGTCATCGTCCTTGAACATGCCCCTCGGCGGCTGCCTCAACACCGGTGATGCCGAATTCCTCGGCATCATCTCTCTCCCCGCTGCGGGTCAACCGGGAGTCTCGGATCCCTCCTCCAAGCCTCACAATTTCAAATTCCATCGACTCGCGTCTGACACCGGGGAAGTGCTGCACTCCAAAGGCTCGCAGGACATCAAAATCTGGACGCCTTCGATGCGACCCTTCATCAGCCTGAGTCTCGAGTTGAGGCTGTCTTCCGGGTTTCGGGACTTGGATTTTGGATTTGGCAAAATTCCGTCTTCGAGAATCAAAATTATGTCAAAACCGTCGAAAAAGAGGCAATCGGCCAAGAGCGGAGAACTCGATCGGATATCCATTCGGTCGGGCACCACCGTGGCTTTCTACAACAGACCCAAGGCTCAGACCATGAATACGAAATACATGGCTTTTGACGCGAAGAAAGTGGGATTTACGACGACCGCTTCTGCTTGGGGAGCTTTTGAGATCTATGCTGGTATGTTTTTTTTTTGTTGGGCGAGGGTCTAAAATTTTGGGTAATCATTTTTACCGTAAAATTGAAAATAACGTTTTTTACGGTAAAAATGATTACACATTTCTCGAAGCGAAAGTTTTTCGTTAGACGTTTCTCGAGGCGAAAGTTTTTCGTAAATCGGTTTTCGAAGCGAAAGTTTTTTGCAACACGTTTCTCGAAGCGAAATTTTTGCAAGAATTTTCTCGAACCGAAAATTTTCTAAAAAAACGTTTCTCAAAGCGAAAATTTTTTTGGAGCCAAAAACTATTTTTTTTTCGTTGATTATGGTTTTCTGCACTTTGCTTTATGTGTAAGTCAACAAATCGCCTTACACACCCTTTTCCTGATTCATTGCTGGTAAAGTTGATGGTTTTCCCATTCTGCGTTTTTGTTCTGTGATAAGGGACATTTATGACAAACCCCACCATAAATGCGTATTTGATGACTTTATTTGCTGATTACAAGATTATTTTTTTGGTCTGGAATGTATCTTGGTGTTTTATGGTCCAATTACGGTAAAAATATTATCGTTGCAATTTTTTTTATTGAATACGAAAATTTTTGATAGTTTTTGTTTGTTTTATTTTTCCTAAAATTTTAAAATTTGGTTCTAAATTTTTTTGTTTTTTCGAATTTGGTCCTAAAATCCGTATTTTTTGTATTAAAAAAAAGTATGTTGTTCGTTTTTTTCCCAAAGTTTCCAAATTTAGTCTTAAAATCTTATTTTTCCCAAAATTGACTCTCAAATCCAATTTTTTTACAGTAGACGGCAGCAAATCTTCGAGTGGCAAAACTTTCACTCACAGCACGGGCAACATCTACTACGGCAATATCGTCCGACTCGTGCACCGTGCCAGCGGCGTCGCGATGCCTCCGATGCGGATTCGAAGGGTCGAAACCGAAAAACAGCAGATCCTCGCCAAATACAATTCTCAGGCTTCCGAAGAGCCGGTGAGCCAAATGCACCCCTGCGCTCTCGAAGTGCTCCTCGATGGTCAGGAGGCCTCGGCCGAATACCTGTCTTCCCTGTCCATCGGATCATTCGTCCGAAAGAGCGCCCAGAAAGCCGAAAACCAATTCGAACATGTAATCAGTGAATCGTCCAAGTGGACAATCATGTCGGTCCAGGTGGACAGTCACACCTTTGCCCTACTCTCACCGCGAACATCCGGCTTCATTCCGATCTCACCGATTCCCACGGTTCTCTACGTCAATTCCGACCAAAAAGACGGCGCATTCTGGCTCGAATTTATTGGAGACCATTTTTCGGTCGGACTAACCCCCTGGCTTGGGTGTTGCCCGGCGGAAACGACTGTCTTCCGGTCGTCGAGTTGTCTCTCGGCACGCGTTCCTTCGCTCGCACACTTTTTGTCCCACTACGAACACCACGGCATCCCGACACCGGCTGCAAACGCCAAACGACTCCTCTCCGTTCCCCTCAGCTTTGTCAGGTTCGATGGCGTTCTCTACGAAACGGGTTTCTCTTTCGGGTACAATCCTCGGCAATGCGGAGACGTGGGTGAAGTTTGCAGGACCGATGAAGGACGCGTCGCGGAGTACGTCGAAGGCGTCTTTCCGCCTCCCAGGGATTTCTTTTGATTTTGGTCTCAGATGACACATTTTTTGTAAATTGTTGTTTTCTTTGATGGGTAAATATGAATTTTGAATTGTTGGTTGGTATGCCGAATAGTATTTTTTTACAGTAATTTTTCACTGTACACAAAAGAAGCGCTCGCGTGCGTGCGAGCAGTCATGTTCAAAAAAATATCGTGACGCCAATTTTTGTTCTTTATGCCTACAATCGCCTAGGTAGGTTCAGGCATGTCCCAAATAATGTTTTAAGAGCAAGGGTGTCAATCGGGCCGGGCCTGATGGTCAGTCGGCCCGGCCCGGCGGCCCGGTTTTTTTTTGAAACAAAATTTTAGAACTTTTATTCAAAACAGTCAAAAATTAAACTCTATTTTTCAACAAATCGGAAAAATTTTAGTTAATTTTGCTTCAATTTTACCCTTTGGTAAAGCGCGGGCCAGCCCGACCCGGGCCGGGCCTCACCTCGAGCGGACTTGGCCGACAAAAATTCGGCTCGTTGACACCCTTGTTTAACAAAAAGAGGTACTCTGCGAGACTTTTTAATTCGACGACACAGCAATTTTTACACTTTCAAATGTTTTGAGCCAAAGTTATATAGGACCCTTAGGGCAGTCTCTATCCGGGATATTAGATTTTTTAAAATCGGATTCCGGAGATTTGGCTTCAGATGTGTTTTTCATAAAATCCGATGGCACGCGCTTCATTTTAGTCAAAACAGTCTGAAAATTTTTTTGCGAGTGTTTAAGAGGACGAGTAATACGATGAAGTACTTAAGAGGCAGTCCACGACAGGATTTCGGACGGCCGACAAGGCTTTTTTACAACTTCAAATGTTTTAAGCCAGAATTGTTCCCCATCCCTAAAAACCTCTAAATCACCGATGCACAGATTTTTAAACACATCGGATTCTGTAGTTTTGGCTTCTGAAAGGTTTTGACAAAAATCGATGCCACGAGCTTCGCTATAGAGGAAAAACGCTGAAAATTTTATGAGAGGGGTTTTGAGGAACAGG
>OZ017766.1:5982073-6273216 GCA_963969345.1 Turbatrix aceti | reverse complement strand
CGTACTCAGATATTTTTTATCGTTACAGTAAATGCTGATTACCGTATAAAATGTGTGGTTTTTTGGTCACCACTGGCGGGGTTCTCCGAGGGGAGTACATTGTGATAGCATATATTGTAGCCCGTGTTTCGGCGCTTCGAATGACGTAACACACGAAAAAAAGGAGTGACCGGAAAACGGTCATCCATGGGCTTTTATGGCGCGCACTCAAGAAAACGCGCACAATTTCGCTTCAAGTGACAAAAAAAGAGCGTGCGCGCGCATTCACGGTGTCATGTTCAAAAAAAGGCCCTGAAGCCAATTTTTGTTTTTTATGCTCGCGGTCACTTTGGTAGACTTTAGCATGTCCCAAAGATTGATTCTAGCTTTTCAGGCTTTTTATCTGACAATATTGGGCATCGCCACAGGCATTGAAAAAAACATGAAACTTTCAAACGTTGTAACTTTGTGCAAAATGATCCGATAAAAGGTGCACGTGGCTTAAAGTTATATCTGGGACATGCCAAAGCCTACCAAAGTGACCGTGGATGTACAAAACAAAAACTGGCTTCAGGGCCTTTTTTTGAACATGACTCCTTTTTTGCGCGCGCAAGCTTGTTTGAAGAGAAAAAGAAGCTGATCGCGCGCGTTTTCTTGAGTGCGCGCTATAAAAGCCCATGGATGACCGCTTTCCGGTCACTCCTTTTTTTCGCGTGTTACGTCATTCGAAGCGCCGAAACACGGGCTACAAGATGTGCTATCACAATGTACTCCCCTCGGAGAACCCCGCCAGTGGTGACCAAAAAACCACACATTTTATACGGTAATCAGCAATTACCGTAACGATAAAAAATATCTGAGTACGACTTCGTGTTCCCCGTCCCTCAAAACCCCTCTCATAAAATTTTCAGCATTTTTCCACTATAGCGAAGCTCGTGGCATCGATTTTTGTCAAAAACTTCCAGAAGCCAAAACTACAGAATCCGATGTGTTTAAAAATCTGTGTATCGGCGATTTAGAGGTTTTTAGGGGTGGGGAACAATTCTGGCTTAAAACATTTTAAGTTGTAAAAAAGCCTTGTCGGGCTCTCCCCCTTATTCCGAAATCCTGTCGTGGACTGTCTCTTAATTTTTTCAAAAAACAACTGCCAGTAATCTTTGTTCATTTTGGGGTTCACAAAATCGGCCATTGCTGATTTATAACGCATTTCGCAGATACGGCACAAAAGTTAGAGAGATACTTAGCGATGAATTTAAATCAGTTTTTTTAAAGAGAGTTTTGATACAGCTGCAGCTGCTTTTTAATGAAAAGATAGATAAAGCACAAAAGGCAAGTGCCTGAAACTATTACAAGCACAGCAACACACATGTGTGCATATGCACACTCATGATACAAAACAACATTTTGACCTTCATTTGGTGTTTCGGTTTCATTGCTTTTACTTGTGTTGTTATACGGAAGAACATGTATGTTCGAAGTGTTTTTGGGCAGCATTCCATCATTTTGGCCTTCATTTGGTGTTTTGGTTTCATTGCTTTTGCTTGTGGTGTTATACGGAAGAACATGTATGTTCGAAGTGTTTTTGGGCAGCATTCCATCACTTTGGCCTTCATTTGGTGTTTCGGTTACATTGCTTTTGCTTGTGGTGTTATACGGAAGAACATGTATGATCGAAGTGTTTGCGGGCAGCATTCCATCATTTTGGCCTTCATTTGGTATTTCGAAACGATTGTTTCCGATTGTGATGGAATCCAGAAGAACCTGACACAATATGTTTGAAGTGATAGCGGGCAGCGTTCCATCATTGTCGTCCCACCATGATATACGAAAAAATCCAAGCAAAGCTAAACCACCGTTAGAACCGCCCAATTCAAGATGATTCAATGTGAGCGGAGATCCATCCACCCATTCAAAGTTTTTCTTCGTCCCATCTACTGGTTTACTGCATGGAATATAGAGTCCAATGTAAGCCGCGGGGTAATTTTTGAAATGCTCAACTACATGAAATAATACAGTATGATCATTAAAAAATAAACTTACAGATGGCTTCATTTTCCTCGTCGGATTTGATGACTACGGGAATGGCATCTGGATGCAGAAACTGACACTGCTTTGGATAATTGCAACGATCGAGCCGCTTTCCGGGTATGGGGACACTGGCATAACACTTGGATACTTTGTTGAAGATTGCTTGAAATTCAAATTTAGGGGGGCACACTGGAACGGAAAATGCAGCCAAAAAAGACCACATTGAATGCAAATTATCAACGTATGTATTTTCATCTTGGAATATCGAGAAACGGATGCGCACACCTGAAACCAAAAATGCTTTCTACAGTAAGAGACAAAATTTCTTTCATGCATAAGTGATTTTTATTGTTTCATTATATTTATATATGTATATAGCCACAATTCCAACGTATAAGCAAGCAAACTTGGCACAACAGTAAAAGGAATTGTGACGAAACAGGTGAGGCGATGAGTCAAATAGCGATGCCTGCCGATTCTACCAGCATAGCAGGGAAGAAAACAAAACGTTGATTTTTTTTTACGATTTATATTCTCTAACTCGTACGCACCATATCATACATAAAACACTACAATGAACAGTCAAAAGGTGATGAAGACGATGAGGGCGAACAAAACGTTGAATCATTGACTAAATATTGAAGAGCGCGCTTCTTGAGAAAAAAACGTCTTAAAAATTTTTACGGCAATGTTTGTAAATTTTTTCTTAATTTTTGATCGCTGACTTATGTCTGTTGAAATGTATTTGAGATAGAAAATCGTCATTACAAAAAAGACAAAAAACAATTTTTCTCTAAATATTTCACTGTTTTTACAAATAGTTTATTCTACACATTACATACAAAAACAGTAAGACCGCACCAGCGAGTGTTCGATACATTTTGCTTCATTTCCATAAAGAGTGCTTCGAGGAAATCTTGTCGATATTATGTTCATGGTCCCGTTTTTTTCTTTGACAGCAAACGCGCTGAATTCGCCAGTACCCGGTGTCGTCGACCAAAAAACCCGTAAAACATTCTTGCTTTCCTTTCCGGTAAAACTTTCAGCCGTTACCTTCACTTTGGTGTCCAGCGACAACCTGGCGCAGCTCGAATTTGCTTCGACGTTATTTTCGAGTTCATGATTGATTCTCTGAACACATTCGTTTGCAATGCTCACAGCAATTGGGTCATTTTTGGGCAACTTGGTTTTGCTATAGTTGCAAATACAGTACTGCATCGGTATCCGCAGACGATCGCATGTTCGAGGCTCACGCAGGGGACCAAAGAGGTCTTCACCGTAGATTGTGAGGTTGGAATGAGTCGGACTATCGGGCTAAAATAGGGTCATTAGTTTATTTCAACTAAATACAAAAGCTTACGTGCACTAAATTGACAAGGGTAGCGTAGACGTCAAAATGCGTGATAAGCTTGTTTGAATTCTCTCGAAGTTGATCGAGTACTTTACGCTTTCTACGATTTTGAGGAACCGAAATCCAGAGCATTGGATTATTATCCTCAAAGGTTCCAGTTTTCGTATATACGACTGATGATGTTCGGAATCCATGATCGGCCATGATGATAACGTAAGAATTGTTCCAATGCTTTTCGTTTCTCTGGAAAAACCGGTAAAAATATTCGTCCATGTGATAGAGCCCATTGAAGTCGTCATGTGCCAAATCGGTAAACCAACTGACGGTAAAACTTGGCCTAGCAGAATAAGTTTCCAAAAAATTCTCAATATATTCCACAGTACGATGGGCGTGCTCTACACACTGATGTTTGTGCAGAATGTCGTCAAACTCTGTTTGATTGAAAAAAATTTGATATGGTCGCATGTAATGATTCACAAACGTGTTGTTGAATCCGACGCAATCCGGCCAATTGAATATTCCGGAGCCGTAGTCTTCGGCTATCATAGTCACGTATCCAGCGTCTTTGTACCGAAATCCAATAAACTGTTCGTCGTCCAGGTACTTATAACAGGGTTCCTCTGCCCAATCAATTGGATACCCCCCTGAGATTGGTGAACTAGGAATAAGTTCGCCTAACTTGCCGAGCAAAAAGGCATAAGCATTGGTGCGGCTGTTAAGTCCAACTTTGTTGAGATATTTCATCCGTTGAGACTGCAGCTTGTCGCGAAGGTAGTTAGCGGTTTTTGTCATCGATCGGTCGAACTGCGACGAAGACACTGCATCTAGTACCACTCACAAAAAACAGTGTATAGAATTTAATACACTGACGTATTAATAATGAAAAAAAAATGTATACATTGAGTGCTCAATACAGCGATGTATAGTTCAGCCGAACTATACATTTTTTCGTATCACAAATAATACCTTGCTTGTATTAAAAAATGAACGAAAATGAATAGCATTCGGCTTGGCAAAGCGCGTCGAATGCGTTTTGCTTGCAGCTGCTTTTTAGGCCACCGTCCCCTCGTTGTTGTTCCACGGTATTCGTTTTAGACATAATTTATTTCAGTTATTAACACAATCATATAAAAACAAGAAAATATAAAACAACACGAAGCAAAAAAAAATGAGGACAACGCGTCTTCTTCTTGAATATCGCGTCGGTTGCGACAGCTTGTCTTTTCTTGGAAGATCGCCGGGAACCTGACCTCGACTTCGAAGTTAATTTGTTTTTCAATCACATTGAGGCTTGAAGTTGTTTGATTGCAGCCGCTTTACCTAAAAATGTGAACATAATTTTGGTCTTTGAGTTTTTTCTGAAACTTACAGACAGTGTGAAGCGAAGCACATATGCGTTGTTGAAGCGCAATTTTATGTTACCTGCTGCATGCTGAAAACAACATTTAAGCTCAAAAATTATCTCTATTTAAAAATTTGATGCCAAATGAATTTCAACCCCCTTTATTACCATTTTCTGCGATTGTGAGGCCAATCAAGGCACCCCAGCTATCGACATCATTGCAACTCTATCTAACAATTCGCAAAAACTTAGATCACAATCGCACAAAAAGGTAAAAAGTGGGTGAAACTTGTTTGGCTTTATAAAAAAGGCCTGAAAACAAACAGAAAATTTTGTAAATGTTAAAAACATACCAAAGTCGACAGCAGGTTAGCTCCATAGGTTGCATTCGTTTTGGGAAAGTTGCCGAAGTAGTTTGAAATAGAAACGCGAAAAGTCACGCAAAAAGAAACAACAATTAGAGAATGCGTGTGTCAAAAAAAACAACAGACAAAAAAACGACGCTATCCAAATTTCTATTTGGCGAGCAATTGCAGCGAGTCGATCGTAGCATTCGCTTTGAGACTCCGCTAAACAAGAAAATTACCCGAGCTCGGGTGTGTGAAATATAGAAATGTATTGAAATATATACATTTTCGTGTTTGAATAAAAATACATTTTTTTGTATTGATAAAAATACGTTTTTTTTGTTTTCATACGTCTAATGTATTATTTTCGATACAGAAATGTATTCAGCACACTTATACATCAATGTATTATTTTTATTTTTTTGTGAGCAGGATGTGAACGCTGGGCATGTCGTGCGAGTCTAGAGGCGGGAGTACTTTTCTAAAGTTGGGACATCAGTTGGAAAATAACACGAAGAAGTATAAACTTACTCATTACGATAGATCAAAGCATGCAGGTATTCGTAAATCACATTGTTGTCAACATCTCGACATTCGATGTGAACAATGTCACAATGAGGCCTTGATCCATTGAGCAACAGCTTCCAGTTTCCGAAGGTGTTTTCCGTGTCATTCTTTCGCAGTACACATCGGTAGCTGCAGTTCTGTTTCTCTAGGTCAGGATGGATGATAATAGTATTGTTGACAACATTTGTTAGTGGCGTAAATTCAACTTTGCAGGACTTGAGCGGATCGTACCGAGAGTTGATGTACTTTTTCAAATCGGGGGCCCATGGATCGAGATTCGGCAGATGGCAGTAGTCAAGAAGTAGTTCTCTTGTTTGAACTTTAGTGAGAATAGACAAAATCCATATAAAAAAAATTGCGTCCAAAAATCCTGATGAGGTAACCACTTACCAGTCATCTGAAATGAGGCGGAGTCGCGCACAACAAATGTGTTGGTAATAAATAGAAGCACACATGTGCAAGCTCCCAGGATTATCACAGATTTTGTAGATAATATGTTCCAGCACATTTCTTCAGAGTAAAACGCAGGAAACGATGTTAAATACAACAGTGCTCTGACCGCCCAGCTTTTTTGAAGAATGAATACGAAGCAATAAGTTTTACGAAATTTGGTGGAGTTTAGAATAACCACAAGATTTGCATGCTAACACGATTGCAAAAAAATTTCCTTGCGATATACAGTTCAAGGTGTTGCATTTTGTGCAAAATTTCGATCAGAATGATAACACGTGAAACATTTTTCTATATTATACAATAAAAAAAGGAGTAAAAAATTGTAAAATTTTACATAATCGAAAAGCGACGTTCGCAATAATCGTGTCGTGTAGTCAAATTCAAAGCTACACGACACGACGTCGACTAATAGCTTCGTGTTGTGCGTGCGTGTAAAGTACACGACTTGCACTTTATAGATTGATCAAAGTTTTACACGTAGTATGATTTAAGAAAGCAAGTCTTTTGAATTATTTACTTGGTAGCTTCTGCCAACACAGGCCGGGCCTGACTTCTGAGGCCGCGGGCCTAAACTGCCTGCCCGTTTTAGACCCTGGTGTCGAGAACAAAAATTATCGTATACTTTCAAGATTATTTTTGTACGTGTTTATTAGCCATAATTTTCGAATTTCGAACAACAATGCAATTATTTTAAAATAAAAAAATGATCATACATGCTTTGATAAAATCCCACACCAAAAAAATGGTCAGTTAATTGACAAAAAAAGTGTGCGAAGAGTATATACGTGTGGGTTACTGTGGTTACAGAAAAAAAACTGAGATACCGGCATAGAGGATAAGACTTGTATGAATGAATGGGTATACGCATATTATAAAAAAAAGAAAAAAGTTGTTGGTTGTGGTGGTGATGGTGGTGGTGGGACCAGGAAGGGATGTGGTTGTTGTTGTTGTTTAGGCGAAGAAGCGTCGCTCGACAAAGCACGGCTCAGGCCCGATCGCGCTGTGGTCTCGGAAGGCGAAGAAGATGTCGAAGACGAATGAGGCAAAGACTGCGTAGGCAAAGACGTAGAGCGTCACTGTTTCTACCGCAGAAATAACCATAGCGACTTTAGACTCTCTCTTTTTTTTGGTTAGTTTTTTTAAAATTGAATTTCAGTAAGTTGAAAAATGAATTGCGCGAACAAAAACAAAAAATGAGCGGCGGCCACGGCACAACAAGAAGCAAGAGGCTTGTTGTGTTACTGTCCGGTTGCCTTTGACGACGCGGCAGTTGTGGCATCCTTTGCGGCGTTGTTGGGAATCGTGAGGGTCGTTGTCGCGAGGCTACTGTCAGACAGGGGTGTAGGCGACGTCTTCTGGGGCCGGGGACTGTCTGGCGTTGCCATGGGGGGCGCCAGGTGACCTTGGCATACGGAGAAGCCTTCCTGCAATAAAAAAATGTAATTATTATCTCGCCATCATTTTTTTTGAGCACTGAAATTTTTTTTTCTTATTATAAAATTTTTTCCTGCCAAAAAAACATTTTTTTGTAACATAATCCGTCAAAAAAAATCTTTCACACCAGATTAAACCCCTAAAAACGTTTAAAACACGTTCTGCGAGCCGATTTTGGAATAAGGTGAAGGCCGCGACCCAGCTAATTTACACCTTCAAATGTTTTGTGCCCAAGTTGTAGGGGGGCATATGGAAGGTTCCAAACGGGCTTTAAAAAATTTTCCAGATGCCGGATTCTGGAGCTAGGGCTTCTCGACTGTTTCGACGTCAAAATTTCAAACTGCTTCTAAAAATCTGATATTTGGCATACAGGGTAATCTTGGCACGAGAAATCGACTGGTGTATTTGGTTTTCTCAAAAAACACCTGACTTTTTTGAAAAAATTGATTTTTGTCGATTTACCTGTATTTACCGTCAAAAATTGGCTGCGGCGTCCAGGAGAGAACTCCACGGGAAGTTTTGAAGCCGGAATCGGATAGTCCATCTTTTTAGACGTCGAATGAGGTATAACACGAAAAAAAATCGATACTATATTTTGACCATCCTTGGGTTTGAATGGCGCGCACTCGGTAAAAAGAGCCTAAATCGAGTTTCTGAAATGAATTTTTGTATAGTTGGAAAAATCTGATTTTTGCTTTCCAGGGGTAACTTGGCACGAGAAATCTATTGAAGTATACAGATTTCTCAAAAAACATCTGATTTTTATGAAATGCTTGATCTTTTTGTTCTACCGTCAATTACTGTCACAAAATTGGCTGCGACGTCCGGGAGAAAACTTCACGGGTAGTTTTGACGCCGGTATCGGATTGCACGTCTTTTTTGACGTCGAATGAGGTATGACACGAAAAAATATCGATACTATATGATGACCATATGCCGACTTTTGTCGCGCGCACTCGGTAAAAAAAGCGTGCAAGCCTCTTTTTCCCGAAAAAGACGTGCGCGCTCGTAACAGGAGTCATGTTCAAAAAAACGCCCTGAAGCCAATTTTTGTATGTTACCCTTGCGGTCATCTGGAGATGATTGGGCATGTCCGAAATATTGTTTTCAGCGACATGCGTTTTTTATTCGAAGATTTTGCGTATTGCCACTGGCATTGAAAGAACATGAAACTATGCAATATCGTAATTCATCTCATAATTATCCAATAAAAAGCGGCAATGGCTTAAAACAATACTTCGGACATGCCCAATCAACTCCAGATGACCGCAAGGGTAACAAACAAAAATTGGCTTCAGGGCGTTTTTTCGAACATGACTCCTGTTACGAGCGCGCACGTCTTTTTCGGGAAAAAGAGGCTTGCACGCTTTTTTTACCGAGTGCGCGCGACAAAAGTCGGCATATGGTCATCATATAGTATCGATATTTTTTCGTGTCATACCTCATTCGACGTCAAAAAAGACGTGCAATCCGATACCGGCGTCAAAACTACCCGTGAAGTTTTCTCCCGGACGTCGCAGCCAATTTTGTGACAGTAATTGACGGTAGAACAAAAAGATCAAGCATTTCGTAAAAATCAGATGTTTTTTGAGAAATCTGTATACTTCAATAGATTTCTCGTGCCAAGTTACTCCTGGAAAGCAAAAATCAGATTTTTCCAACTATACAAAAATTCATTTCAGAAACTCGATTTAGGCTCTTTTTACCGAGTGCGCGCCATTCAAACCCAAGGATGGTCAAAATATAGTATCGATTTTTTTTCGTGTTATACCTCATTCGACGTCTAAAAAGATGGACTATCCGATTCCGGCTTCAAAACTTCCCGTGGAGTTCTCTCCTGGACGCCGCAGCCAATTTTTGACGGTAAATACAGGTAAATCGACAAAAATCAATTTTTTCAAAAAAGTCAGGTGTTTTTTGAGAAAACCAAATACACCAGTCGATTTCTCGTGCCAAGATTACCCTGTATGCCAAATATCAGATTTTTAGAAGCAGTTTGAAATTTTGACGTCGAAACAGTCGAGAAGCCCTAGCTCCAGAATCCGGCATCTGGAAAATTTTTTAAAGCCCGTTTGGAACCTTCCATATGCCCCCCTACAACTTGGGCACAAAACATTTGAAGGTGTAAATTAGCTGGGTCGCCGATCCCAAATCGGCTCGCAGAACGTGTTTTAATATTACTTTTCCTTCTGCCCGATTAATTTTTCTCCCCTCAAAGAAAATTGAAAATTTTTTTAAGCACCTTGGACATTTAGATGGAAAATGCCGGGGGGAACGGACAAAAGCTGTCCAGTCGTTTTTTGTTCACACAACCAACCGCCGCTGTGCCCCGAGCTATAGTTATAGCGGATAAGGACACAGAAAGATTTTCTGTGCTATTTCATGGAGACACAATTTTTTGAAATATTTACTAGTAAATATTTATGTATGAACACGTCCGAGTAGTACAGCTTCTTTGAGGTGGGTCCCAGAGGGTGGACAACAGGTGTGGGAGGGTGCAATGCAACTTTCGCTGGCTGATAAACAGGTAAATGTACAGTAATCAGTCAGAGCAGAGTACGACAAGTTTCATTAATGTTTGTTAGCGAAAATCGAAATTGAGACAAAAGTGCAGTGCACCAGGTGTGAAATAGACACCACCACCGAAGAAGAGAGCGCGACAAAGTGGGAAGGAAGCACCCTATACTCCGGTGAAGGCGCTCTTTTTTTTCCCTCGTCTACGTGCGCTTAGACGGGATTATCGTCTTTTTGCCGTTTTCTGACATTCGACAGACCTCGGGCAAGGGAAACCCCGTTTATCTGCCGACAGATAATCTCGTTTACCGGGACGAAAGGTGAGGTGAGGTGCGCGAGCCTAAAAATATGTACGAAAGCCTTTGTTTGGCCTCATTTGCATAAAAAAAAGAACACCTGATGGATTCTAAAGTGCTTTAGCTAATATTATACATTTATGGATGAAACTTTGATGGCACCAAACTATTAAAAAATTTAGTATTCAAAAGTTTGTCAGACAAAAAAGTCTTGCATGATTCATGAGAACATCTGTGACGTAAAAAGATAATTATTTATTTACCCCTCTTTTTTTCACAGACAAAGTTATGTAGATTCATGCATGTGAATTTTTGTTGCAACAACAAGCGCAAATGTCTTTTCTATGAATTATTTTGGAACCAGGAAAACATTTTTTTAGTACTCTAAAACGGTTTTCTGGGGTATTTTTTTGACATTGAATGGAAACTCGTATAATTTTTTTTTGATCATCCAATAAATTTTAGTTCAATTTCGTTCCAAGAAACGAAAAAAAAATTACCTCCAACAAATTAGCAACGCAGAGAGAGTGTTTGTTCGTCGATGGCATCGTATTGTGAATCGACAGAGTTTTCATATTTTCTCAAGAGCGAAGGAAGGAATGAATGTGTGAGTGAATGGACGGGATTAGTTAGTTAGTTAGTTAGTTAGACAACCAACACAACCAAGAAAAGGGGATTATGCCGGTATTAGCGAGTGTTTGTATCGTCCCCTTTTTTTAAAAGGCAAAAAAGCAACCGTCGACTGTAGTTTTAGTGTAGTCTCTCTAAAACAACAAAAACGTCGTACATACACACAACACGGCGCTCTGGTTTAAGCCTATATAGGCTTTGTCAAATCACGCAGTGACAAATTTCTACACGGAAGTGCAAAATGACTGGACACGGGGTGGGGGACATGGGCAACGAAACGCATTACACGCTAGCCTGCCGTCGGTGTAGAAAAAATATGTACGTGACCGTTAAATGGGAGAAAAAAGTGTTTTTAAAAATTCTGTATTCGATGAGGAATGAAATTTTAAATTTTGTTTGTTTTCAAAGCAAAAAAAAAACTATTTAAATATATTAATTTTAAATTTTTATCCTCCAAATAAATTTTTACTTTTCAAACAAAATGCAAAGAATAAACTCGAAAATTCCAACTTATGTACCCTTCCGAGGTGTACAGTACCCCACCAGGGTATTTGACATGCCAACCGCTCAACTCAAAGCCTACATGACAGGATGAATCCCAATTTGATAACCTCCGACCGCCGACCTCTTCACGTGGAGGGAGGGAAACACCAAAGGCATCTGAGCGTGACCAGAATGCGATAACGACCCTGCCTGTTGGTTGCATCACGGGCAAGGGGGAGGGATGAATACGAATACGAATACGAAAACGAAAACGAATTTGGTATGCGTTTTTGCGTTTGTGCCTGGTAGCCAGTCTCCGCCTCCTTTCTGGACTAAAGAGGATTTTCTGGGATAACCCCTCAGACTTGGTTAAAGCAGGAAGATCGCTTACAGGCTTCTAAGACGTTCTAGAAGGCAGGAAAGGAGGAACTTGACGCAATTGTTTATTTTTTTCGGTAACAAAAAAATGGACAAATGCAAAAAAAATCTCAAATTTGAAAAAAAATACGCCAAATAAACTTTTTTTTTCAACTTGAACTGTTTTTCAAACATCAACTTTTAACGCCCGCGCTTGTATTTTTGTTCTATTACAATTTTTTGTGACCGTCATTACTTTTCCGGGCACGCTACGATAATTGCTAAAATCTCAGCGGGAAAAAAATAAGAAAATGGCGTTTCGCTTTTTTTGCAACAAAAAAATACATACAAAAAAATGGTACTACTTTGAAGGTGACATCAGGTGTGTTCGACCAAAAAACCCAGGTGTTATGAGAAGCAATTAACAGCGCCAGACAAAAAACAGTGTGCCTTTACCAGGTGGCAATTTATTTAATATTTGTTGATAAGTTTGTACTTTTCCGCACACTTCGTTTTTTTTTACATTTCATCAACGGTAAAAATGAGAAATTTGTCATTCAAGCGCAAACAAAAACAAATGTTGACGTTCATTACAATTTTAGAGGTTATTACTACGGTACACATTTTATAGTTCATAATATTCATCAGTCAGTTTCATAAATTTGTTTTTGTAACGTTTGTAACGTTACGTCGTCACTCGTAACAACGTTCCGTCGTCACTCCGTCACTCCCACGCCACGCAGTGGGAAAATGCGCGGTGACGCAGTGGGAAATGCGCGGTGTATTTTGCGGCCGCACCGGAAATTCCACCACTGCGCCGTCATCATCAACACCGGAAATTCCCACGGTGCGCCACCAACCCCCACTGCGCCGTCATCATCAACACCGCCCCCAAGCTAACTTCACACCGCCCCAAGCTAACTTCTCCAGGCCCTTCCCGGCTCCAGCTCCGTACACTTATAAAGGGCGCCGGTGTCTCCTCCCGGCTCAGAATTCAAATTCAACCCCTCCGCTTTTCCCCGTTCGTTTCTTTTCGTTTCTTTTTTTTATTTGTTGCCTTTTGTTTGCCTTCTCCTCTCCATCCCCCGCCGTGGCTCGAACTATTTTTTTATATATTGTATTAACCGTGTTCCTATTTTTTTTTGTATATCTTTTATATCGTGAGGTTTAATTACCCAAGTTTGAGATAAACCCTGCTCTTTGAATTGATCG
Organism: Turbatrix aceti; assembly: GCA_963969345.1. NCBI lineage: Eukaryota > Metazoa > Nematoda > Chromadorea > Rhabditida > Panagrolaimidae > Turbatrix > Turbatrix aceti. Next base: position 6,260,223 of record OZ017766.1, on the reverse strand, counting down.
ATTACGCACACACGCTCACCTAACACGAGGACGTAACATTTTGGTGCCACGACCAATCGACCGCAGGACCAGCTCCTCCCGCAAACAGTTGGTTTAACCGTTTTCTTTTTTTTCTTTCTATATAAGTTGTCCCTACCTTCCGGAAGTTCCCCCCCCCCCCTTTTTTTTTTTCACCTTTTGTGATCTAAGTGAATTGAATTGTATTTTATTTATTCTTTTTCGAAAAACAAAAAGTCTATCCGAATTGAACTTTAATTTTGCAAAAGTCTATACTGAAAATTATTTTCGGAATTTCGATTACAAAAAAAAAAAAAATGTCTGACCCTCCGTTCACACCCTCTCTATTTGGTCACATTTCGACCACTCCGAAGTCCATCAAAGAACTGGCAGGCCACGTCAACGATGTAATTGAAAATTGTCAAAAACTGGAAAAAGAAGTATCGATCGAACTAACAAGGATGGCCCGGGGATCGAAGGAATTGGAGAAAAGCACAGTGGAGAATAATACGGCACTTATGAATAAATGGGATGAGCTCATGGACGAAGCAGAAAAATGGCGTAAAGAAAACACGGAACTGAAAAAGAAAATCAAGAAGCTAGAAGAAAGGATGACGACGATGGAGGAGAAAAGTGAAGAAGTGCGAAGGACGACAAACGAGGAAATATTTGAAAGAAAGGCCGGCTACGAAGAGATAAATTTGAGAATCAAGGACACGGAAACAGAATTGCGATACACAACAAGCCAATTACGAAAAGAAATCCAGAAAATCGAAGAACCCGCTTGCATAATCCCACTACTCGTGAATGACATGGACTCGAAACCATCGCAGCGCCAGAAGCAACAAGAGGAGGAATGTCGACAAGCGGACCTCCTCATCGAAGAGACTGAACGGGCCCTCGCAGCGAATCCCGAAAACGACCTTCTTCAAATTGAACTCGCGAATCTAAAAGCTCTCAAGCAAAACATCGAAGAACAACCGGAAATCAATGCTATCACGCACGACTCAAACGAAGGCGAATTTGAAATCTTGTCGCTGTACTCCATCTCGGACAGCGATGACGAGGACATAAAAAAACGACGAGCTCGAAGAAGGAGAAATCCCGTACGAAGACGACCAAGCATATCCCACTGATACCGAGGAAATAGTTCATCAACAACAATGCGACGAGGACGACCTAACGTATTTCGAAGCTACGAATGAATTTGTTGCTCCTATCATCTACCGCAGCGTTAAAGAGCGCACCCCTACGCCGGTGCCATGGAAAAACGCCCCGTCGCAACACAAGCCAAAGCATCACTATCCAGAATCTCGGAAACGGTCTCACCAAGCCCAAAAAAGCAGATACCCGCACCCGTATCAACGCAATGAAAACGAGCACCGGCACAGAAAATCGCAGCAACCCGTCGACTTTTATATGCTCGGACACGGCACACACGCTAGCAGACTCAAACCGTTCAACGGCTTGAACAGCCAACCGTTCGAATTTTGGAAACGCGATCTCGAGATCGAGATGACCGCTGCCGGACTGCCCTTTACAGAAGCCCGTAAAGTTGCTTATTTGGCACACAATCTCGACGGGCCTGCAAAGGCAAAGTTCCACGCACTCGACGACAATACGAAAGCCGTGTATGAGGAAGTAGTAAACGCACTTACTGCCGCTTTCCCCACAGCAAACACTATTGCAACGGCGTACACAAGACTGCAGGAATCACAACAACGAAGCGAAGAAACAGTCGACGAATTTCTGTCCCGACTCGAAGAACTTCTTCGGGCAGCGTACCCCAACGCAGACGACGCAACGATCCAGCGAGACGTCATTCGCGAATCGCTAAGCCGCCTCAAGGCAGAAATTCGATCCGTTGTTTACGCCGAGATGCCATCCACGGTGGCGGAACTCAAGAGAATTGCCACGAGACAAGAGCGATTGTTAAGCTGCAAACCAAAAGAACTAACCGTGCAAGTTATGGCAGTTAACCAGACGACACCTCGCACCTGCTATGCATGTCAGCAACCAGGGCATCTCCTCCGAGATTGCCCCAACGTCAATATTCGCACGCGGTACCCCCAGTACCTACACAAACCTCGGAACAGTTTTTTCGGAAACCCGCCGCGAGGATCATATCATCCGAACCCGACATATCCAACCGGATACAATTCACAGCAGCCGCCGATGGCAGCCCAATCGCAGGCACGTCCCTACTGGAATAATGGGCAAAACCAACGACAAACTCCGCCGTTTGAACCCCCGGTCTACGCATCGCGTCAGCACTGGGGCTACGGGCAACATCTGAACAACCAATTCCAACCTCCTCGCCAGTACTGGAACAATATGACAACGCAACGCCAACCTAACGCGTTTCGAAACCCAGCATACGCGCCACGGCTACATTGGAATGCCGAAACCGAGCAACAACAAGTTTCAGCACCACACGGCCATCGCAATGGGCACCAGGGACAGGCACAACCACGGGCCGAACAACCACAAATCCGGTTTGCAAGAGTTGGTAATATGGAAACGGCTCCTGTATGGCAATGCGTAGATGAGGCTGATGTAAACGAAAGTGCTATTGACACAACCGAGGAACTGACAAGCAATGAAGCTGAGGAAGTGGAAGCAGCCCCTGTCACAGACCACCCCAGAACGGCAACGTACTCGCCTCGTGGGTCATGGGCAAACTTGTTTTTGTTGATCGCGATGCTCCCTCTATGGACGACAGCACAAATGATATGCCCACCAACCGCACCTGACACACTCGTAAAGTTGCCGCACGCCGCGAGATGCAAAATACCGCCGCTAACAAACATAACCCCTCGGTCCTACGAATTAACAATATACCGACCAAACACAATGAGGTACAAAACGAAAGCTCAACACTGCACATGTTGGACGACACGATCTACGCAGTCGCGAACGTTCCTAGGAACCCTAGTATCAACGACAGCGACAGAACCGAAAAACTTGTCGGTCAAGGACTGTGAAAACATGATCAAACTGCATGAAAGCCCCGCAGGCCGTCTCTTCAACACGACGCACGCTTGGACCACAAACAACACGACACCTACACCACAACGACCGTGGCCACTCTGGTTACTAACCGAAGTCCAAGAGGTTTCTAACTGTGCCCTGGCAGACACCTATGTTTACGCAAAATACGGAGAAAACAACATACTAGCTCAACCGAATCCCGAAAAACCATGCGACTATCACGCTGAGGAATGCAGAGTCAATAACGCGAACATATTGATCTGGAAAGCCATTGAAGAACAAAATTGCCGGTACGTAACCATGGGACAATTCGCAGGCAGCTTCACCCCAGGCTTATGGATGTCATCAAGCCATGGGGTAGCACTGACGTTCCAAAACACCATGAGGGTATTCAACTGCCATAAAATACTCTACATCACTGACCAAGGCTTCGCGATAGAAGCAGCACAATACCACGATCTCAAGGATCCCGAACCCAGAAGCCGAGGCAAAAGACAGGACAGCGGCCCGGTACCTTCCACGCAACTGGCAGCCGAGCTGACAGCAGTCAAAACCGACGTGTCAAATATGTTGAAGCAGTCCTTCTGGGCATCAGCACAAGCGGCTTGCAAAAGAATCGAATTTCTCACCGAAACGATAATGACCCTGGCAGCAGCTAATCCCACTCTCCTAGCCAGACAATTACTTAACACCACAGCAATCGAAGCAGAGTTAGTCGCTGCCGACATTCTTCAAATTCGCACATGCATTCCGGTCACGATCAATGAAACTATAGATCTACAACAGTGCTACGACAAACTACCGGTCAAGTGGTCACGAGAAAACCACACAGGCGATGGATTCTTAGACGAAGTAACAAACATCATCCATCCTACGGCGAACAGAGTCAATTGCGGACAGCCAACACGTAAAAATACAAGCAAAATACAAGAAATCCCACTCTTCGGAGAAGACGCATGGCAATGGCAAGACATCGACGTTACTGTCCCCAACCTAGTACTTCTAAATTGGTCCGAAATCTACAACTTCGAAAACCAACACATGTCCAGCACCAGTATATTGTCAAAAGCCGCAATACAGGAAATTTTTCCACATGTTCCAGTCGAAGAACTGGCTCCAAAACTGAAGGACTTTGTAGAAGACATGATAAAGCCACCCTGGCTTCGAACGCCGACCATCTTCGAGCTCTGGACTACATTGTGCTGTTTGTACGTCACCGCGACTATCGCGCAACATGCACTTATTCAACAACTAGTAAATGCTTACTTACCCGCCTTCACCCGACCTGTTCAAAGAACGCCTACACCATTGCCCCCAAACTACCGGCTCGTCGACCTTCAAACAAGTAAACATGTAGTCCAACTGCCTAGAAGCCTTGCTTACGCTAAAGGCAGAATCAACGGCCGAACCGTGGATGCACTATTCGACACAGGAGCGACGCTCAACCTCATTTCGAAGGCCGTAGCAAAATCTTTAAACATTAGGATCAAACCCTTGCGAACCGAAGTACAAGTTTATGGGCTAAATAACAGTGTAACAGCTATCGGAACGGCGAATGTAAACATTTATTTTGGTAATTGGTTTACTACAATACCTCTAATCATTCTGCAAACGGCTCCGTCATCATGCGCCCAAGTTATCCTCGGTGAACCAGCCTTACAGCGATTTCGAAAAATGACTTTCGACTTTGACCGCATGCTACTGTCCATCACAAACGGTCCTACCATACCACTCTTTACCCCTTGCGAAGGCTTCACAGTCGAACTCAATGCCGTCGCCAACAATGCCACTGGATACACCCTGATCATCCCGATGCTGTTGGAAAATACAGCCACAACCTCAATGATCGACACGGGCGCGGCAATGTCAGCTATTTGTCAATCAAAAGCTGAGGAACTACGGCTTCCCATCATGCAAGCAGAAGGAGAAGCACCAACTTTGAATGGACTGGCCAGCGCTCCGACAAAGACAACGGGTTACGTTGAACTTTCTGCCACAATTGGAAAAAGAACCTGGAAAACAACTGCCCTCGTTGTCCCAAATCTCAAAACGACTTGTAGCGAATTCATTGTCGGTTGCAACCTGCTGTGCAAAATGCCACCCCTCACGGTAGACTATGACAAACGCACAATCTTTGTCGGCAAACAACAAATCGATTTCCTCTTATCCACCAAAGACGACCCAACATTGAAACCAACCAAAATGACCGAGTTAGTCCTGCCCAGGACGCAGTTGCCAGAAAACGCAGAAAAAGCCCTAGCCAATACCATCGTCAAGAATTTTCAAGTATTCAGTCTCGACAACCTTGACATCGGAAAATGCAACATAGTGGCTCCCCCAATCCGAGTCACGACAAATAAACCGACCAAAACGGCTCCATATCGTGTCGCCGCTACGCTTCAAAAAGACGTCAACCAATACATTTCTGACATGCTCAGTATCGGGGCACTAGAACCCTCAAATACCCCATGGACGTCCGGAATAGTCGCAGTACCAAAAGCAAATGGTAAAACAAGAGTATGCGCTGACTTACGGCGACTAAACTCCGTCATCGAAGACGACCCTTTCCCTTTACCTCGAATCGAAACATTGCTGCAGAAAACTGCAAAGAAAAGATGGTATTCCGTCATCGATCTTTCTTCCGGATTTCACCAAATACCATTGACCGAAGAATCATCTTGGTTGTGCGGCATCGTCACGGAATCAGGAGTCTATCAGTACAAAACTTTGCCATTCGGTCTCAAGACGGCTCCCGCAATATTTTCCAGAGTAATGTCAACGGTATTACAAGGACTCGAGGACATCGCTCTAGCATACATCGATGATATCATAGTCTTTACCGAAGCAACCGACCCGCTCTGTCATATCCAAGATCTTGATAAAGTCTGGCAACGACTAATTCAACATGGACTCAAGATAAACCCTGATAAATGTCAATTATGCCGGCATACAATAACATACGTGGGCCATGAGATCCACTCAAAGGGATTCTCACCCTCGACGGCGCACACCGAAGCACTCATGAAGTATCCTCAACCTTCGTCAGCAACAGAAGTGCGAAGATTCCTTGGACTGGCAAATTTTTTTCGCCGTTTCATACCGCGGTTCGCAGAAATCGCAGCTCCCCTCGTTAACCTCACCAAAAAGACCACCCCTTTCGAATGGAACAAAATCCACATAGCGGCATTCCTCACACTAATAAAACAACTGACAGCGAAACCAACGCTAATTCCTCCAGATTACAACAACCCGTTTGAGGTATACACCGACGCTTCCGATATGGGCCTGGGTGCAGCAGTCTTGCAAAAGGACGCAAAAGGAATCGCTCACGCAGTTGCCTACCATTCTCGGCAATTTAGCACAACCGAACGAAACTACGCAACTACCGAGAAAGAACTTCTAGCACTAGTGGACACTCTTCACCATTTTCGGCCACTCTTATACGGTACCCGAATCCACTGGTATACGGACCATCGCCCTTTGACACACATTACTACGGAAAAATCAAAGTCCACCAGACTCAATCGATGGCTGTTAACAATACAAGACTTTGCAATAACGCCAGAATACTTGCCGGGCCACACAAATGTGCTAGCTGACTCACTTTCACGAATTTCGCCAGCCAGAACCAACTTAACCGCGCTAGACATGAATTCCACTAGCCACTCGACAGGATCCCAACAAAAAGCGGTTCTCAACGCGATGCGAGACGAGTGGACAAAGCCAATCACATTAGAACTCAAACCATTCTGGTTGGTTCGGAACATGCTCACCGTCGAAGACAATAAGCTTTACAAGGAAGGCCGGTTAGTCTTATTCGATCAAGACATATCAGACGCGCTGTCGATATTGCATCGTTCACACGCCGGAGTAGCAAGAATGAAAGCAATGGCAAGGCAGAAGGTATGGTGGCCCCACATGGCCACGGATATCGAAGATAAAGCGGCCATGTGCTCGGCTTGCCAATTCGTGGCACCTGCAAAGCCCAATCCAGCGTCAAAACGGGAGGAAAATAAGTGGCCCGAGGCAACTACAGCGCTTGCTAGAATCCATGCAGATTTCGCCGGGCCAATTTGGGGCCATCATTGGCTTGTCCTCGTAGACGCTCATTCCAAGTACCCGTTCATCGTTAAGATGAAAAACATCTCGGCCGAGGCAACCCTTCAGGCCTTCCAGGCCATATTTAACATTATCGGTTGGCCGAAGACGCTCGTAACGGATAACGGCACCCAATTCGTCGCCGCAAAGACACAAGAAGTTCTAAAGAAAAAGGGGACGAAACTCCTCACCGCTCCCCCGTACCACCCTCAATCGAATGGCCTAGCAGAAAGAGCGGTACGTTCCTTCAAAGAAGCGGTTACGGCCATTCTACAGGGCGGATCCACAAACTCGGCCCAGGAGGCGGCTGAATGGTGGCTCGAAGACTACCGCTCCACGCCCCATTCGGTAACCCGCACATCACCCAGCATCCGATTTTTTGGCAGAAACCCAACACACCCGTTTTCGTCGTGGGTTCAAGAGAAACGAGCAGCTGGCAAGATAACGACAACGTCGGACAACGACCTGTTTCAACCCAAGCAAGAGGTCTGGTTAAAGAACAAAATTGGCAAAGGCTGGACGCCCGGAATAATAAGCAACAAAGAAAGTCAAAACATCTACGTTGCATACGACGAATCCGGCAACTTGCGCCGCTGCCACATAGATCAAATCAAACAACGTCGGATCCAACCCCGACGAAGTCAGGCAGGTGGCAGCAAAACGGTCATCCCCGAAGACCAAGCCAATTCCCCCCCTCCCCGAGCTTAAAATTTTTCAAAGGGGGAAGGTGTAACGTTTGTAACGTTACGTCGTCACTCGTAACAACGTTCCGTCGTCACTCCGTCACTCCCACGCCACGCAGTGGGAAAATGCGCGGTGACGCAGTGGGAAATGCGCGGTGTATTTTGCGGCCGCACCGGAAATTCCACCACTGCGCCGTCATCATCAACACCGGAAATTCCCACGGTGCGCCACCAACCCCCACTGCGCCGTCATCATCAACACCGCCCCCAAGCTAACTTCACACCGCCCCAAGCTAACTTCTCCAGGCCCTTCCCGGCTCCAGCTCCGTACACTTATAAAGGGCGCCGGTGTCTCCTCCCGGCTCAGAATTCAAATTCAACCCCTCCGCTTTTCCCCGTTCGTTTCTTTTCGTTTCTTTTTTTTATTTGTTGCCTTTTGTTTGCCTTCTCCTCTCCATCCCCCGCCGTGGCTCGAACTATTTTTTTATATATTGTATTAACCGTGTTCCTATTTTTTTTTTGTATATCTTTTATATCGTGAGGTTTAATTACCCAAGTTTGAGATAAACCCTGCTCTTTGAATTGATCGATTACGCACACACGCTCACCTAACACGAGGACGTAACAGTTTTTAAACACAATGTCTAATATTTATACGGAAGAGTGGACCCCAGAATCAGTCATGAAGACCAAAAACAGATAGACACCTTCTCGTCCCGTCCCGCTGTCGGTCGACAAAGGCAAAAGGTGTTGCAAAGGTGTCAACGGCCTCCGCCACCCCTGTTGCCCGAGGGCACAGACGAACGGCCGCAGCCGGGACACGACAGGATCCCAGCTGGTTAAACGACCACCCCCCTCTTTAGGCCTTCCCAAGACGGCCATGGCAACCAGAAAAAAGCAGTGCAAAAAATTATCTACATTTTTAACAGACATTTTGGCTGCCACCGCCTCGGAAAAAAAGTGTTGCAAAAAAAATGAAAATTGAATAAACCGGAAAATAATTTTTCTTTTCGCCTTTTTCACATTCTTTGACTTGGCGAGTGACTAAGTGAGTCTACTCCCCCAAGAAAATTACAGTATACCACCATGGATTTCTAAAAGGTTGCCATGTGTGAAAAAGTGTGTTTTGGACACTGAAATTTGTCAAAAACCCTATTAAACTTCGACTTTTGACTTTTTCAAAGAAAAAAAAAGAAAATTCAAGAAAAAAGTTTTTTGATCGCTAAAATGTTCAAATGTTCAAAAATTTTAAATTGTAATAAAATAAAAATCCCTAAGGGCAAAAGCGGGTTACAGAATGCACGGATCGAAAAATAAGCCTGCTCAAATGTTCACAGAACCCTCGAAAGAGCCATCGTAAATGGCACAGAGTACCGAAAAGCCGTAAAAAGCAGCGTCTGTTTTTTGACCACAAAATTAAAAAAATTTTTCTTCCATCTTTTTTTAATGTTTGTTGATTTTGTATTTGTTTATTTGGCTTAAATTTTATGATACGATAAAGATAAAACAAAGCCGGGGCGTTTCAAAACAAATACAAAATTTATTTTTTTACTAAATATTTTTTTGTTTGTCACTTTTATTTATTTTTATTTTTAAACTGTACTTATTTAAAATATTTTTTTTAAATGAATGCTTGCAACAATTTTTGAACTTCAATCCGCTAATTTTCAAAAATAACAATGCAGTTAAAAACAAATTACATACAAATTACATAAATGTTATATATATTAAATACATAAATAACAAACAACGGCTGACTGAGGGGCTAATAAATTCAATTTACCCAAATGGTTGTTGCAAAAGAGCCTCTCCTCTGTATTCACAGACATGTTTTTTGATCGCCCAGCTGCAAAAAAAAACTTTCTATTTTTATATTCATCATTCATGGACTCTCCCAATTCACGGGGGTCAGCATGTAGCCACCGTAAGCACAGTAGGGGCCTTCGAAGGTGCGAGACAAAAAAAAAAGAAAGAATTTTCTAGATTTGTATTATTTTACAACTTTTTTTCCAACCCCAAAATTTTTGGACGTGTCATCAAAAATTTATATGGCTCGCTTTCTTCGGGGAGACGAGTGTTCGCTGGACTCATCCATAAACGAAAACTGCACGCGGAATGCCAAAGTAGCCAGCTTTCCGATCAAAAGTTCAAAAACCGAAGAAAGCCCCGAGGTGGAGAAAAAGCATGAGTGGGGCTGTAATGAATAATTTGTGGAGCTGGCACTTGTTGAAAAATAAAAAAATACGGATACGAGACATTTGAAAGGAGGAAAAGAAAACAGAAACTTTTTTTTTCAGCATTTTTGAATTCAAAATTCATAAAATCGCATGTCTAAAGTGGGAGAGCAAAAATTAGGACAACGTGCTTTTTGGGAACCAATTTTTACACATTTTGCAACAAAATTTGAAAAATTCTTCAGACAGATCAAAAATTATTTGGACACACAAGGTGCATGCTAACAACATATTTATTTTTTCCTCCCCATAAAAAATAGTTTTTTTGCAAACAAAAAAATTTCTACGTATTTTGATCATAAATTTTTTCTAATTAATTATAAAACCAATTAATTTAATTTCCATTCCTTTTTAAGACCAAAAAAAGGGAAATATAAGGAAATTTATGTCGGATTAATTGTTTCCTGTTTTTCTCGAAAAAAATGTGAACGTGACATACGTTGGAATCCTGACGTGTTAGGATGTCCCCGCAACCGACGTCAAGCATAGAAAGCATGATTTTGATGCTGCTTTAGTCAAAGTCGACGACGCTGGAAACGCTAGACGCTGGACGCTGGATTTTAAGTCGGAAGTGATGATAAGTAGCCAGGAATAAAAAACGGATAGTAGATGCTTCGACCTTTAACGCGTAAGATACTGCTAGATAGAATACATACGTCGAAGATAACGTCAGATACCGCGAATTCTCAACAGAGCGCGCGCGCGCGAAAGAAAACAAAAAAAAGAAAAACGAAAAAAAAGAGAATTCTAGAAAATACACAAAAGCATTGAATGAATAGACGCGACGGCATTTTTCTATTATCTCCTGCGCAATCAGCAATTTTGTAAGGCATAATTTTTTGTGTCTTGAAAAGAGTACGTAGTCTATGAACGCTAACATTAGTCTCACACGCTGTTGCCGTGGCGGCGTGACAGAAGTCGGGGGATACGTAGTACATAACCACTGACCATTCATCAACTACACAGACGCAAAGCACGGAGGGCATAATTAAATACATAAAGTACCAGAACACCAAGGAGCGGCGGTTGAGGCGGTTGAAGTTGTTGCCAACTATTTTTAAATGCCGACTAACTACTAAGTAAGATAAGACGGTGGCCATCGGGCACAAATTCAAGGATTAACGAAGTTATTTATCGTTAGGGCAGAAAAAGTTGAAAGAGATTTGTAATTTTTTTACGTGGAAGTGAAAGTTTGATTTTTGAAAAGGTCAAAACGCAGAAAAAAAATTTTAAAACATAAAAAAAACTTTTTTAACAAAAAAAGTTTGCACGTTGCTTGCAACTTGTTGGTATATTTTGTCATTTTTTTTTGACGGAAGAATATTAGTTTCACTTTTGAAAAGGTCAAAACGCAAAATAAAATTTTTTCAGCACCGAAAAAATCGTTTTTAAACAAAAAGAGTTTGCATGTTGCTTGCAACTTGTTGGAAATTTTTTTCATAAAGTCAAAAATTTTACGCTAAATATTTTTAAAAAATTTCGCATTATACTAAAAAAATCACACGTGTAGCATTTTTTCAAACACCAACAAAAAAAAGCCATCAATGTAACTATTTTGAGATACAAAAAAAATACTCGAATGAAAAAAAAACTGAATACAGAAAAAGCTTTTCACTCAAAAATTCCCGAAACAACGTCATTGCTACCTCAAAAGCGTCCAAAATTTCACTTCAAAATTTCGTTTCCTGCGTTTTCATGCACTCATGAATATTGCATTGCACTCATGTTGTAAGATCCAAAAAGGTATCATTATCCACGTACTGGGAACTATTACGCAGGAAAGAAGGAATTCATTCCCATACTTGCAACTTTGGCCCCCTCGAAATAGTAATAGATATAAATTAAATTTTTTTTTTCTGGACGGAAAGAAAATTCTTTGCAGCCAACCAACCACTTGATAGCCCACATAGTATTTTTGTGTTATAAATAATTATTTACAACGTATACAACACCAACTTGACAATGACTTTACATGATTCATCTCAAAAACAACGGAGGAAGTACATATGACGCAATTAGGATAATTGTTTCGAAACAATGAGACTGACTAATTTGTTTGTATTGCAGAATAAAGCGGATTTGGAAGGAAATTAAGTCATTAGGCAACCGGACACCGGCCTACTCACTTTTTGACGTAAACGGTTGGATACCGGATGAATCCGTATTAGTATGCTAATGGGATGGGGAGAGGGATGAGAGATGGGGCATTCACGTATGCATATGTATCCCCGACAACCTATCCACTTCGAGCACCTCGAATTCGTTCATCGACGACGTCATCGCCCGGTCGTTGTCGTCGTCGTCGTCGTCCCCGACACCGCGCATCGTGCATTTTTCTTTGTTTGCACATACACATGCTTTTTGGACTTTGGATGAACACCAGCAAAAAAAAGAACCAAGAGCCAAGAGCCAAGCGATGAATGCCTCCGGGCAACAAACGACTGCAGACTGCAAAAAAATATTTTAATACGTAAGCAATCGGTCCTGGCTGCAATTCAAAATAAATAGTTCCGTGGATATGACATTTGCGTCATCATCCGGGGAGATGCGACTGTGACACACGTGAACGAACTGCAGCTTGGTTCTTCCGCTGGGTGACAAACAAATTCCGGAACAAAAAGCAGGAAATTGGGACCGACCAGAAATTTTTGACAAATTTTTTTTTTGGGAAGGAAATAAATAAAAAGTACTAAAAATAAAAATAAACAAACCCAATTGAAAAAAAATATGAAAAAAAGTTCAGACCTATTCATTTTTTTGTCCCGAACAGACAGAAAAATAAGGAAGTCATAATTTGTGGTTTGTTGTTGTTTATAAATGCACCCGTCAACTTTTAAATATCAAAGATTTTAGAATGGGAAAAAAAGAAAAAAACAAGCATTTTTATACGTTTTTTATATTTTTTTTATAAATGGAAGAGATGGCAAATTGTCACGTTTTGTTATCCATCAAATCTTGTCAAACGCATGGATGCATGAGAACGCTGCTGCTCATCAAACTTTTTTTTTCTTAAATAACAAAATTTTTTTTATCTATTTTTGATAATCTCGTGGGAGGGGGGGGGCAAGGATGAGGGTGGCTGCAACCAACCAACGTGGACACTCACTCCACACTTCACTTCACATGTTGCACGGGAGTTGTTCTGCAGCGCCTGCATCTGCATCTGCAGGACGTGTAAGCGCAGGGGTCAAAAATAAATAGTGAGAAAAAAAGGTGTTTTTCCCAATAAAAATATTTAGATCTAATGCACTCTGTCAAGGACAGTGGAGGGGGAGGGGGTCGGTGGACCAACGACCACCACAAACAAGCCCAGAGGCAGAGACACGGTGCAGCGTTCGTCAAAGATGCATTAAAAGTGCGACTGATTGACTGACTGAGATTTCTTGACTTTGCTGGCAAAATCTCAACTACAGTATGACAGACTCCATGTTTGTATAAAAAAACAATGGAACAAAACAAAAACCAAAAAAGAAGCGTCAAAACAATTGGATCGTAAAAATTGGCGCCAGATAATTAAAAAGCCAAAAAAAACATTCAAAGTATATGTACACCCAAAAGATAAAAAAATATTTTTCATTCATTCACTTTTTAGCCCTAACCTCAATTACAGTATCCCAGCCGTAGCCAGTCAAACCCATGTTTTTTGTCTTCTGATTCACACAATGCAGAAGTTCAAAAAGACACTTGAGTGAGTAATAAAAATTTTGTATTTTGCAAAAAATAGGCTTTATCAGATGTCCCAAAGAGTAAACAAAGACACGCCTCCACCAACTTTCATCAGATTATTAAAAAAAAATCTAACATAAAATCCTCCAAATTTTTAATTTCCATGAATTCAGAAAAAAAATGTTGTCAATATTTACTTTACTTTTTTATTTTTTTATGAGTTAAAAAAGTTTTGAGTTTATTTGAGTCAGCCAAACTGAAAATTCTCAGGCATTTTGTTGTTTTGTTGCATTCTGCTGTACAAACAAATACTTATCTGGGGTTCAAATAATTTTGTGCGTGCGTGCGTGCGTGAGGCAAACTTTTTTTTTTAATCAGTTTCATCACAGAAAAAAATTATTTTAAAAATTTACTGTATCCCAATTTTTTTCCAGAACCCATAAAAACTGTTTTTGGCCATAAATAACTTTTTTTTGTAAACAAAAATGATGTCTTTATTTATCCCACCATTTGCCCAGGTGCCAGGTGAAATACGACATGAGATATCTTTCATAAAAAGAAATTAGAAATCATTCCATAAAAGCCAAACATGCAAAAAAATAGGGCAAACTTACCGGAGTGATATCACCAATCTCGGTATCCGTGCTGCCACTTGAAAATGCCATTTGCCGCTCAAAACGGTGTCGACGGGCGGATACGGTACTCATAATCTCCTGATAATGCTTTTGCGGTTGTATTGGGGTGAGGGGGATGAGGCAATTTCCTGTTTTCTGAAAAATACAAACATTGTTAGGAGGATTATTTTTTTTGTTGATAGCGTAAACGAATGTATGAATAATATCTGGTCATTATGCATAATTATAATTAATTTAAAAATTTCTTTAGGGACCAAATAAAAATTTTAAATGCAATAAAACGAATAAAGAAAATCAAATTAAACCAAAACCCCGGCAAAACGATAGTAACAGTGTAGCCTACGGTAAAATGGCACGAATGCACGAACGTTCAAAGATGAACAATGAATAAATATTTTATGTATTTACGTTCAAACAGCAAAAAAAAGGTCACCTTTGTGACAGAAAATTCTTTGAATTCACATTTTTTTGGATTTTGCAAAAAAGTTACGACGTGTCAACATTTTTTTTTCAATATCAGGTGCACTCAAAAATGTATTGTATTTATACCCGCTTGATCAAAAGTGTTTTTCAGTGTGAAAAGAAAGAAAATCGGGAATCATACATAACAATTGAGTATCGTAACAACAAGGAACAAAAAAAATCGGCGTCCGCGTAAGTGTAAAACATTTGATTCGGATGTCAGCGACGTCATCCCACGACATCAAAAATGAGCAGTCAGTCATCTGCTGTCCGGTAAAATCAGGTAAAACCCATCTGGTCACGACCAACTACGTGCGCGCAAGTTCTGCGTAACCCGGTATCGTCAGTCGTTCGAAAAGAAAACCGTTACGAGACCTGCGTCATCCCTTTGGTCCTGCGTAGTTTGGTAGAATAGACAAACAGAAAGCATTGTTTAACGATGGGTTAACCATTGTTTTGCACCACCACGACAAAGATTGTGCTCGTCCGCTTACCAAAAAGTACAAGACCAAACAATTTGACGGGGATACAAAAAACATGTACGGTGATCTATCTACAGACAGTGAAGTGATTCATTTTCTGTTACATCAGCTAGTGCAACTCAGATTTGTTTAGGTGAGCTCAGGTCATGGCTCAGATCAGATCAGATCAGTTCAGAACAAAAGTAAACTTTGCAGAAACCAAAGAACACCCGTTGAAAAAAACGTAAAAAACACAAAAAAACGACAAAAAAAACGAAAAAAACAGGAAAAAAAACTAAAAAACGAAAAAAACGGAAAAAAACTAAAAAAAAAGAAAAAAAAAGAATTTCGATTTTTCGTTAAAAAACACGTCTCGAAAATCAAAATCAAAATCAAAAACATTTTTTTTGATTCGATAAACAACAAAATTATGGTATTAATTTTTTATACCAAAACTCGTTAAAAATAGTTTCCACGGAATTCAGTTTGTCGTCAAGGAGGAGAATAAAACAAAGCAATTTCACCTCCTCCGCCTCCGGCATCCCCGACCACCCGCACAAAAAAACTTCAACGTATGTAACTCGGGGAAACCCTCAGGCGCTATTGGCAACAATAATTTTTTTGTTGTCAAAACCGGGTCAGACTATCCAAAAATTCATGTCAAATAAAAAGTGAAGTGACTTGAAAAAATAATTGTATACACAAAAAAGTTCTTCGTCATTTGAGAAAAAATACTCGTTGACACAAATAAACGCAAAAAACTTTAGTAGTAAAATGAGTGTTTAGAAACGTGAAAAAAGAGTCAAAAAAGGTAACCGTTGTGTAAAGTTAATTTTATGTAATCCATTTATTTATTTATCGATGCCGACCGACGACCGGCGACGTTGGTTGGCTCCTACCAGAGAAAAAAAGTTGTTAGTTGATTCGATAATGAACAATTCAGCGGAAATGCAACATTTATTGCTCGCGACCCCTCCAGTCCAGGTGAATTAGCTGAACAGAACACAATTTTTTTTGCATGTCGTCAGATTGAAGAAAACCTTTCGGTAGTGGCCAAAACAAACAAACATCGTAGGAAAAAATTTGCCGAAAGGTAGTGAGTGTGCCACCTGGACCCAGGCTTGCCTAGGGAAGGGCATACCAGCACTTTCTCTTTCTTTCCCCATGGACAGACGAATGATGTATATCAAATTCGGTTTTGGATATTTTTTTTTCACCGTTTTTAGCACCGAAGGAAAAAAGAAGGGTTGGGCGAAAAAAAAAGAAAGGAAAAAAGGCGACCCGCTGTTCTGCCTCGCTCATTAGTTCAAAAACATGACGCCACGATGTACCCTGACTCATGTGAGGCGCTAGTTTTTTTCAAACATTCAAAGAATGGGGAAGTAAATATTTCGCCAATTTTTTGTTTTTGTTAATTAGAATTTTTTTGCATTTGCATGTTTTGATGTTTTTCGAAAAATGTTGGGTAAAAAGTGATAAATAATTAAATGAAAAAATAATATCAAATGAAAAAATGAGCTCAAAAGCGACCTAAAAAATTTTTAAATTTGGACACTCGATCCGAATTTCCGAATTTTGAATTTGTGTTAACAACGAGAAAAAAAAAAAGAATTTTTTCATCAATTTAAAAATTTATCCAAAATTGATAACAATGAGATCGAAATTAGATACAAGTTTTTTTAACAAAATTATAATAGACGTCAGTGACGTGCTATTCGAGCCACTTGGGCAACAGGAAGTTTTCAAAGTCCACAAAAACCAAAACTTATGAAAAAGAATCATTTGGGACCTCATTACGACGCAACAACGTTCAAAAAATGCTTATCTATGTTTTATGTTCAATAACTGATTTCTGATGTGAGTCCCAAGTCGCATAAAAAAAAAACATACATAGAAAAACAACCGTGAGACCTTCACCCAAAAAAAGCCAAGTCACGTAAAAAGTTGGTTGCGCTTTGCCTTTGTTAAACGCCCATAAACCAAAAGCAAAACAAAAATTAAACATTTCAGGATAAAAACATTCCCATGAGTGTCGGTAATCGGATTTATGTTTTATCCCTCCCCACAAAAATAAATAACACGTTCGAATGAGTAAAATTTATTGTTTTCTAAAAATTAGAAATGCCAAATCCAAAAAAATGCGGACGAACATTATAAAAAAAATGCAGACGCAATTACACGTCTCAAATTTATTTATAAATAAATAAGTGTATAAGCGTGTAGGAGGAGAAGAAAATGAGGGGTCGGATGGGTTTTGCGTAATTCGCAAAATTAATAGCCCGAACACATTTCAGACAGATGATCAGGCAGAAATCGTTCGTTCAAAAAATGAGGGGAGCTTTTGTTGAAAAAAAAGTTTTGCTTGAGTTAAAGAACATGTGGTTTGATGCTGAATTCTTGAAATGAAAATACCAATACCAGGAAAAATTTAAAATATAAATAAACTATTTATGTTTATAACTGTGTTTAAAAAATAAAATGTGCAATTATATATTTTTTTTCAAAAAAATAAGATTTTCAAAGACGAATTCGAAAATAATGTAAAAAAATATAATTATTTTTAACGGTAAAAAAAATTTATAGCACTTAAAAAAATATTTAAAAAATTTTAAACCATAAAAAATTAAAACAAATGTTTAAAAAAATGCTCTATTTTATTAAAAAAATTTGAAACACACACCAACAGAACATAGAACGCGTCATGAAAATAAATGAACAATCAAAGCTAAATAAGTTTAAAAAAATGCAAATGGCATGAGCAACTTTGGCCTTGATGTTTGTAAAAGCTATGATTTAATAAATCAAATTTGGTGTTATCGTTAGAAAACGTACCTACTGCAGTCAAGGTTGCATATAAATTTTTATTAACACATTAATGCAAAAATTTTACAAATAAAAGCTCCGCTGATGTTTGCTTGACAAAAAAACTGAGCTTTGTGATATCGCATAAAACTCAGGAGCAGGTCAAATATGGCTCCTGGCATCAAAAAAGACAAAAAAAGAAGCGTTCAAGGTCAAAAAAGCCTCTTCAAAACGCCCTACTCCTCTTCAGAGATTCCATGCTTGTGCGTGCGTGAAACAATGACTGACTAAGATTTTTCAAACAGGCTAAAAAGTACGCCAAGAGAGATTTACAGTTTACAAAAACCACTCAAAATGCATAAACAATGCCCTTCGGAGGGAGGCCGTATTTACATTATCCCACCAACCGTCATATGGCTTACTTTAGCCCTCTTCCCGCCACTACTGCATTGCAGTCACGGCTGTTTTTTTTTTTGAAAACCATTTTTTTGTGCTTTGAAGAGTTGCCATAAGCCGTAATGAGACGGATGAATAATGGCACGGCAACCGAGGGAGAATAACAAGTCCTGGTTTTGCGCCTTGAAGGGTGAATAAAATAAACCCAGCTCAACGACCTCACCAGAAATAGTATCATATACATAGCTCCGTGGATACAAAAAACACATAAACGCCCACAGTTTCTTGCTTTCATGTGAAAATATACGAGAGTAAATAACCTTTTTTTTCTCATCTTGGTTGCAAAAAAAGAAACAAAACGTATGTAGCTTTTCACAATTTTTGGGTGGTGCTACAGACGACTTTTTTATTCTTTTCATTTTTTTGGGCGCGCGTGGAAATTTGATACATGTTTTGATGATTTTTGAATAGAACAAAAAATAAGGGGCTGCTAAAATTTTACAGTGGAAACTAACTTGCATCAAAAAAAACAGAAATATTGTTTTTGCACGGGCACAGAAATGCCGATTCAGATAACAAAGAACAAAGTTTTGAAAAACGAGCAAAGTTCGCAGCTTTAAAATTTGAAAAAAAAATTAAATTCGAAAATTAAATTTTTCAGTCGAAAACAAAAGTTTCTTAAAAACTCAATATTCAAATGAAATAAAATCACAAATTAAAAATTAAAAATATAGCACTGTGTTTTTTATAAAAATATATTTTTATTACGCATTTCAAAAAACACAAAACCCATTCATAAAACTATTATCAGACAATGTCCTGACTGATCTCGCTTTGTCTGATGCAGGAAAAATGTATGACTAATATAATTATATGAAACAATATTTTTTTTAGAAAAACCATGGTTCACGTAAACCAGTGACTCAGGATCTGAAAAATAGCAGACAGACACCTAGCGATCTTCGCGTCACCTGGCGAACTTGAATCAAACTCAGGTATATTTATATGTAATGTACCTCAAGTAGGAGCTCTCTTACATGTTTACACACGGTGGGGGTGTTGTCTCATTCGACCACCGAAATAGATTTCATCCGCATTCACGTGATTTTATTTATTACAAAGAATGTTTATAAATACAAAAAACAAACACTTTTCTGGAAGAAAAACAGTTTGTTTGATTTTCTTGAAACAAGTTGTTTTTTTTCAATTTTTTACAAAAAAATAGAAAAGTTATTTTTTTGTACGACGACCGAAAAATCTGTTATTTTAAATTTTGGAAGAAAACAATTTGATTTGTTTCAACATTGTTACTTCGAAAACAAGTTATATAGTTCCAATTATGTTGAAGTGCGTTTTTAAAAACATTAACGTGCAGAAAAAAAGTTCTTTTTTTTTGACAAACATGTGCATCAAGGAAACAACTGGATAAGATGACCAAATCCCGCAAAGCAACTTAAAAAAACCAACAAGGATATCTCGATGAGTATGCATGCGGTTTGTCAAGTGATTTCGGAATTGCAGGTGAAGTGGGTTGTTAGCGCGTAACTTATACTGCGTAAGTTAACCGTGTATAGCTTGCTGTCTTTGCAATATGTGAATGGTATAATTTTCAAAACTCATGATCAGTGCTTTTAATTACCTGTATTTTTTTTCTAAAAACAACAAATACAGTCGTGAATAGGTCAAATTTTGAGTCATTAAACACAAAAAACCGAAAATTGACTTACCAGAATATTCGGTTTGAGACCCGAATAATACCTGTTTTTTTTTATAAATATAAAAAAAAACTTGATATTGTCAAATTTAGTCCTTTGTATTTTTTTCCGTGCATTTCAAACTTTCAAATCCGCGTTCCTGATTTACTGACTGTTATTTTCGTCAAATTCATTGCAAAACACCCTCAATTATTTTCAACGTCAAAAAATTTTTCAATGCAAACGATTTTACACCCGGATGTCATAGACCTGTCAAATTTCGTTCAAAACCCCCCAAAAAAACATTTTGATTTTTGATCGAATTTTTTTCGTCATTTTTTGCTGTTTTTTTTGAAAATCAAATTGTTTCAGACACAAAATTTTATTTTTGTCTAAAAAAGGGAAAAATCGCTGTCATTATCCCCCCCTATGGACTGACTTCTAGCAATTTAGATACATTCATTGTGCTATTGTTTTTCGGGTGTAATGACAGCTAGCCACCACACTCTTTTGACACCTCAAAGACGGTGCTGCTGCCAGTCATCATCATCGTCGGCGACAACGACGACACGTTTATCGGTCAAAATCCAGCCAGTTCCACTGGCAACACTGGATTTGTTGCTTGAAAATTCACCTTTCCTTTGTGGTTGGACAGTTTACATGACAGAAAAACACGACAGGATCCAAAGATGGAGGGAGGGTGACTGAATGTTTCGTGTTTTGTCGCTTCTTTTTCTTTTTTTTTTCAAAACTGACCGGTGTGTCCCCAGGGGGTAGTCAAGCGCGCGAACGACCCCCATCCCAGCATCCCAGCATCCCAGCTTTTCCCTCCCGGGTCTTCTCCCCGAACTACACCTCCATTGTATTCTACACCCACCCGGGTAGCTCCAAGTTGTTGTCGCCAACCCCTCCTGTTTGACACAATAGATTATCCGCCTTGCGACTTGTTAATTGGTGAATCGGCTACTTTTTGTCGTTATTCAAAGACATTTTTCTCGATCCCTGTACAGCTATCTTCATTGTTTATTAATCCTTCGGCGACTCTTAATCACTTGAACTTTTTTGTCGTTCATCAAAATTTATCAAACATTTTTTTTTTGGTTTTTACTAAAAAATATTCGAAAACCGAAAATTGTTGACACGTCAATTTAGCAGATGTGAAAATTTTTTTGAGAGGATCAATCATGCGCGCGACAGTTTTTGACTGGATTTCCGGAAGCCGATTGGGAGACAAAAACTGATAAAAAAAATTAGCAGAACTCCCACGCTTGTGTTCGTTCTGGTTTTGGTTTTTTTTGGGGGACTAACTAAATATTTAACTTTTTGAGCATTTCAACATTCAAAAAAGTATATAAGTATAAGCTCCGGTCAGTCATGGATGGTTTCAAACCACTGTCAAACGAACGAGATTGGATTTCAGGTGCATATTCATTTTTTTGTGTTTGTTTTTTGTCGGAAAAAAAATTTGTCTGTATTTTTTGTCTTCAAAATTACATGCATACGCTAACTTTCTTTCGTTTATGAACTCACTCGCCAACTTATAATCCCGATTGTCGGGTGAGGGGGAGGTTATATGGTTATTTGTTTGCTCAAACCTTTTTAATGAGTCTTTTTTGCTTCTTGATTGCTAGCTACATACAGACAAGTAAGCAAGCAAGCAAGTAGGTGCAAAAAGAAATAAAAATCAAAATCATCGTCCATCGTCCATCGTTTATCGCGTTTACTCAGATTTCAGAGAATCTAGCAGCGTTCGTTCGTGTTCGTTCAGCGCGTCTATCAGGGAGGTCATTGACAATGGATGAATCAATCGGTTTTTGGAGTGTCAGCTTGGATGTATGCTTTTGAGTAGGTTAGGTGTTGCCCAATTTGATACTTTTCCAGGCATTCAAGCTTTCAAGCGTTCAAAAAAGTTAAACGCATTTTTGTTTGATGAAAAAAAACTGAAAGCTTTCAAGATGTTTTTTTTATAATATTTATCAAACGAGTTTTGAGTCTTCAAAAAATTCAATTTGACACATTTTTTACCTGAAGGTTACTCATTTTTTTGCAAGTGTTTTACCTGTTTTTGAAAAGTAAAAAAGTGCATGTTTTTGTCACTTCCCATTTTTTACGTTTCTTTGTAATCATTCACTCAACTTCCTTTGATCCGATCTTCCGATCTTCCGATCTTTTGCGAACTTCTTTTTTTTTCTGCAATGTGTTAATCCCTGGAGCGAATATACCTTTGTTGAGGATGTTTTCCCGAATCATCGGTTACAATGACAAATCTCCCCCCTCTCCTCCTGCAACTACCCGGATTTGTTTCGTTTCACACCTCCGGAGAAGGCAGCAGGTGGTCAATTGTGATTTGTCTCAATCCTGCGCGACCGTGCGCGATGACCAACCGGATACCTTTGTACCTTTGCACCTTTGTAGATACTTTTGTATTCTTAGCGTTGTTTTTTTTTTCGCATGCGTTGTCATGCCAAATTGTTTTTCAGGGCTCTCAGATGCCTGCGAAGCGAAGGATGACAACGACAACTTCTGGATTTTTTTTGTTTACTACGTTGTGCATTTTTCTCGTCGCCGCAGATTCAACTTCCAATTCGAAGCCCCAGAACTCAGAATGTCCCTGTGATCCATCATCGACCCCGGTAAAACCCGTAAATTGTCGGTGTTCGAGTGAAACTATTTGCAGGTAGATACATATATCATTTTTCCTCTCACCCCTCAAATTCAAATAAATTTTTCAGATGCACCCGATCAATCCTAAACAACTGCGGCTGCGTAGCCCAGGCATTCAGTCCTATCTTCTTCAACAACCGTATAAATTCCAAATGCCGTTCAAGTTGCGAAAACGCCTGTACAAAATCCTGCATAGCCAATCGTCAACCTGCTTCAAAGTGCACACCTACCTGCCAGTTTACATGTCAGAACACCTGTGCTCAGTTTTCAGCCGGGTCTTCGGGATCTCCGGCTCCTCATGTCATGATCGTCGGTGGCACTGGCACCCCTCGGACTTGTCAGTGCCCCATCGGTCAGCCCAACTGTCCGTGCAACTGCATGCCTAGGTGCAATACCAACTGCCAGCAGAATTGCATTGCCAATGGCCAAAAACCGTCTCAGTGCGTCGCAACCTGCCAGGAATCCTGTCAAAGCACCTGTTTGGCTAACGAAGTCGTAAAACCCGTCACAAAAGCCACTCCTGCAAATCCGATGATCGCGAGTTGCACGCAACAGTGTCCAGGATCCTGCCAGAAGGTCTGCATCCGTCTTGAACTCACTTTTCCCCAATGCCAACAGACATGCGTCCAGACCTGCAACAATAACTGCTTCGCCATCACCCCGACCCCTCCCCCGGTGCTCGCGCAGCCCCCAACAACCGCTCCAAGCCAGTATTGCGTCGCTCCCTGCCAACCAGCATGTCTGCCGTCGTGCACGACCGCGTACAGTCCAACGACCCCGACTCCGGCTCCGACACCAGCAACAGTGAGCTGTGTCCCGGCATGCATGCCAACCTGCCAGCCAACCTGCGTCCAAGCAGCTACTGCACCCAGTTTTGGGTATATTATGAGTCCCACGCCTCCGGTTTCCTGCGTGGCGACGTGCATGCCGGCCTGTCAACCGGCCTGCATTGCTCAGGCTCGACAGACAACTTCGACTTCTCCGCTCCCAGTAGCAACAACTCCAACAGCATTCAGACCAGCACCTGCAAATACATTCTGCGTGTCTCAATGCATGCCCAAATGCGAGGATTCTTGCCTACAACAAGCTCAGGTTCAGGTGCAGCAGCAGTGTCCTCAGGTTTGTTGACTGTTTCAACTCAATTTTTTGATCTATTGTTTTTCAGACCTGCCAACCCACATGTCAGCCCTCCTGCATTGCCAATTATAACACTCAGCAGCAACAATCATCCCTTGGCTACCCCGCTGGAGCCATCAGTTGCCCCGCAAGATGCATGCCTGCCTGCGAGCCTGACTGCATTGTCGGAAAGTCTTTGCCTTCAACGGAAAATTCCAAAGGCTTTTTGAAGACGGCTTACGGTCCTACGGGAGTGCCTTTGCTTCAGAACACGCAGGGTTACAATAGGAACGGCGGTAGTCCTTATGTACAGGTTGGTAAATATGAGTTGTAAACAAGTCAGGTTATTTTGGTTTTTAGACCTACGCTCAGGCTGGTCAGGCCGGTCAGGCGGCCCAACAACCTATTCAGAATTATAAGCAAGGTAGTCAGCCTGGGCAGGCTCAGGCTCAGGCTCAGGCTCAGGCTTATCAGCAAAGTGCCCAGGCTCAGGCAGGTCAGGCCTATCAGCAAAGTGCTCAGGCTCAGGCTCAGGCTGGTCAGGCCTATCAGCAAAATGCTCAGGCTCAGGCAGGTCAGGCCTATCAGCAAAGTGCTCAGGCTCAGGCTCAGGCTCGGCCTCAGGCTCAGGCTCAGGCTCAGGCCTATCAGCAAAATGCTCAGGCTCAGGGTACTCAGACCTACCAGCAAAATTCTCAGGCTCAAGCTCAGGCTGCTCAGACCTATCAACAGGCCAATCAAGGAGCTCAGGCATACAGTCAAAGCACTCAACCAACTCAAACATATTCGCAGGTCAATCGTGGCTATCCCCAAGCAAACCAAGCACCCCAGGCAACCAGCCAAGTAGTCCCAGTGATACGTCCCCAAACAAATCAGGGCGGTCAGGCCTATCCTCAGGCTGCTCAGACCCTTCTTCAGGCTGCTCAAACCAACCAGGCTTCACAGGCCTATGCGCAAAGTGCTCAGGCTGCTCAGCTTCCCCAGGGCCATCGCCAGGCCCAGACAGTCCAGCAACCGACCTACCAGCCTTATTCCCAAGGCGGTCAGGCCTATGCCTACTCCCAGTCTGCGCAGGCTTATCCCTCAGCGCAACAAAAGAGCTACGTGGCACAGCCGCCCTACATCGTGCCATCGCTGACCGGTAGTGTCCAGCACGCGACAACTGACAAGTCTATTCAAAAAACGCTTTCACTGACAAATTCCGCTGTTGAGAAATCCTGCATTCCTGCGTGCATGCCCCTCTGCCTGCCAGAGTGCATCAATGCCGGGCTCCATGACGAAGTGCCACAGTCACAGCACGCAGATGCCGAACCCCCAGCGACCCCAGCATACTCCCCTGTGTCGTCTACCCCGTTCCCGAGCAACAACAACAACAACACAACGCCCCAACCAGCTCCAGCAGCCCCCACCCCACCCGGCACAACCAAAAGTTTTGACCCAAAACAAAAACCCGCCCTTCCACCCAGCGTGCAGGGCGAAAAATCCTCATCATCCTCTATCCAACAACGCTGCGAGGAATCCTGCGAACACGTTTGTGAGTCGGAATGCAAAAAGCTCAAAAATCCTCCCGATGAAATGTGCGTCTTCATGTGCCAGAGCGACTGCGTGGCAACCTGCGTCAACCAGGTGCTGGTCAAGGGCCTGGACGTGTGACAGCTGCAACAGCGACCGGCAAACTTCTGGTTTTGTTACCCACTTGAAAAGTCACACAAGCTTTAAATTATTGTTGTATCCTTTGTTCTGTCTAAAAAACTGAATAATGATCCGACAGGATGTCTTATAAGGGTATTCTTGTAACGTGACCACCTGACTTATTGACTGAGTGACACTTTGTACTTTTGACCGTGATAGCGAATGACAAAAAAAATACAAAATATACTACATACAAAGTGTCAAGTTAAAATTATCTTTATACATAATTGTTTTTTTCGGAAGTATTTTAAGTCTTACAAGATCTTAAAAGACGCAAAGGAAACAGACCAAGACACAGACACAGTAATGTCACCAAACCCGACGGCTACAATTGCAATGACAGCACCAGACTTAAACAAATAAATAAAACACGGCTTTTGCCACGTTTGCCAGATGAGGAAGAATAAATGATAATTGCCACCGGATTAGGATTGCCGCCTGACGTGCGTGCAACGAAACATTTTTTAAAACGTCGATTAGTATTTCCGTTTATGCTTTCGTTTCAGGCACATCATAGGTCACAAGTATATAAATAAATAGTTTCGATCAACTTCAATGACGTCGGACAATTTTTTTTTATAAATAATTAGGGTCACATCCACATTTGTTTCAACTGCTTGAAATGTTCATTGGGAACGTTGGATACGCCAATGTGAGGCAACTGAGGTGTCGTAGACACAAATACAGAATTGTTGCATAGCGTAACGCTGAAAAACGAATTATCAATCATTGCAATATTGCTGCCAAAAATGGAATTTACGTAGTAAAATTGAATTAAATATTTATGATTTTTTTAATCACTAATTATCACGCATGATGCATCTCTGTGAGCACTCATGAGTCAATGAAACAGAAAACACAATTCCTAATCAATTACGCTTCCGTTTGTCATTTGCAGACCAAAAAACACTCACCTCATGCCAAAGTATCTGGCAAGTTTTCTCCAAGTCTGAGGTCTGATAAATGGAAACGGTATAAGAGAAGCTGCCAGCGTAGTTCCAAGAGTCCAGGCTGATTTCCAGTCTGCCATGAGTTTAGGGTCCAGCCTTGCCCTGAAATAGATCCTTAAATTTGAACATTCGAACTCGAAAAAAAACAACAAAAAACATGCCATTGTTGATAAGACATGTAAAATCCAAAATACACGACGATTCGAATAAAACATATTCCAAGTAATTTCAAAATCGCTCGAAGCATTCGAACATTTTCCGACAGTTGGTACCTGGTGGACAGGTTTCTGGAAGTTGGCAGTCTTTTTTTGAAATTCACAGTGTTGGCTTTGCACAGTGCCAATGTGACCTAAATTATTTAAAAAAATAGAAAATCTTGAAAATTACAAAAAGTTGGTTCTTACAATAAAGCAAAAAATTTCAACTGCAAAAAGCCCGTAGCTAAAGTAAATACCAAAACCTACGACGTAGGGTGCCAAATATCCCGAAAGAATAACCTAAAATGTTAAAATTATTTTAAATTAACGCAACCCAAAAAAAACTTTAAAAAAACTTACAGCAAAACCGACAAAACAAACAGCAATAAGTTTACTGTTGTTTGTAACGAATGATTCATATTTAGACACAAAAATTGTCGAAATTGCTCGCTCTAGGACAATTAACACCGGGAATATATCCTGGAGCACCTGACAGGTTTGGCGGATTAAAAATATTGTAGTCACGTAGCCTAAATCTTCTGATAAACCAGAAAGGGATAAACCAATAAAAGTTGATCTAAACCAAATTTTTAGACTTTTTAGTTGATATTAGTGGAAGAAACAGACCCAGATAAAGAATACATCACAGTTGTACAAACCAGTGTAAAAAGCATAACACGTAAATTCCAGTGAATTGCAGCGGCCGAAGTATTACAGTCCAGAAAAAAGGCGACGAATATTAGGAGTTCAAAAATTATACAGAACACGAAGATTACAATGAAAGCGGATAGAAACCAGATATTCATGGCTCTAAAACAAACGGCATTAGTAAATTTTTCATGAACAATGTCTATTTAAGCATCAACCTAGAAATGTTGCTGAAGATGATACCAACCCCTTTTACGTTGGCAAAGTAATTATGACGCTGAGGCAAATCATTTTCTCGACTTGCAAAGCAGACTTTGTGATTTATATTTATGTCGTAGGTGGGTAGCTTCTGCGCGCAAAAGAGAGGGAGACGCTATCCACTACGAAGTGGGTAGCTTCTGCGCGCAAAAGAGAGGGAGACGCTATCCACTACGAAGTGGGTAGCTTCTGCGCGCATAAAAGAGAGAAAAGAGAAAGCGCGCAGATGGGTGGTTCTTCGTTGATAGATTCTGATGGATTCTGGTCGTCGCTGTGCCGCGATGAATTTTCCGGTGGCATTTCATAGACACTGCAAAAGCATCTTCGTAAAACCACAATTCAGAAATGGTGCGCTCAAAACAATTCTTACCGTGAGTGATAACGGGTCACCTGTGCAAGCATCGGCTGGTATCACTGCTGGCACTGGCCGTGGAAATCATTGAGGCGATGAGAACAGAGAAAATGGCAACGGAAATCGATGCAAAAACGTTGACAATCGATTGAGGAACGATCGCGTTCCGTTTTTTGAACGTCAGAACAACACGTTCAAACAGCGCGTGCGCACATTTTCTTTAACAGATCGCGAACGTTCCTCACTTTGCTAATTGTGAACAATGGATTGTCAACGTTTTTGCATCGATTTCCGTTGCCGTTTCTCTGTTCTCATCGCCTCAATGATTTTCACGGCCAGTGCCAGCAGTGATACCAGCCGATGCTTGCACAGGTGACCCGTTATCACTCACGGTAAGAATTGTGTTGAGCGCACCATTTCTGAATTGTGGTTTTACGAAGATGCTTTTGCAGTGTCTATGAAATGCCACCGGAAAATTCATCGCGGCACAGCGACGACCAGAATCCATCAGAATCTATCAACGAAGAACCACCCATCTGCGCGCTTTCTCTTTTCTCTCTTTTATGCGCGCAGAAGCTACCCACTTCGTAGTGGATAGCGTCTCCCTTTCTTTTGCGCGCAGAAGCTACTCACTTCGTAGTGGATAGCGTCTCCCTTTCTTTTGCGCGCAGAAGCTACTCACTTCGTAGTGGATAGCGTCTCCCTCTCTTTTGCGCGCAGAAGCTACCCACTTCTACATGTTACAAGTCTGATGAATTGAAACAATGTCGAGATGTAAGGAAACCAAGCGTGAAACTTATTGCTGACGTGTGTTATGATTAACCGACCTCCTCTTCTGTTGAGGCGGTAAAATGAATAAATTTTTTTAGAAACTTTTAATAATAGCGCAAACACTTTTTATGCGATTTTGCATTTTTGGTGCTAATTTTGGATTGTCACTTGGCGTGCGTGCAACGTAGTAACGAATAGCAAACCTCATAGAACATTTTCTAAAACGCCGATTACTTTACTTTACTTTACTTTATTACTCTTACTCGTGCATAATTACTCATTACAAAATTAAAGAGACAGTGATGAGTATCGAGATTGCACGAAGAGGGCGCCGTCAATCTTAGCTACCTGCGTTACGTAGTATGTATTTATTTCCATTTATTATGCTTTTGAATTAAATTTTCAGGCACAAAGGTCACAAAACGACGACAAGTAATCTGGAATACAGTAATCTGGGTACCAGCACATGTTACATCCACATTTGTTCCAACTGCTTGAAATATTCATTGGAAACGTTGGATACGCCAATGTGAGGCAACTGAGGTGTCGTAGACACAAATACAGAATTGTTGCACAACGTCGAGCTAAAAAATTTGAATCATTGCCATAATGGAATTTACTTGGTAAAATTTAATTATTAATGCACATTTTTAATTACTAAATAATAAGTCAATGAAACACAAAATATAAACACTCACTTCATGCCAAAGTATTTGGCAAGTTTTCTCCATGTCTGGGGTCTGATGAAGGGAAACGGTATAAGAGAAGCAGCCAATGTGGTTCCCAGAGTCCAGGCTGCGTTCGAATCTGCCATGAATTCAGAGTCCCGCCTTATTTTGAAAAACATCCTTAAATTTGAACATTTAGACTTGTAAAAAAAACATAAACATGCCATTTGTAGACATAAACATAAAAAGCAAAATATACGACGATTCGAATGAAACATATTCCAAGTAACTTCAAAATCGCTCGAAGCATTCGAACATTTTCCGACAGTTGGTACCTGGTTGACAGGTTTCTGGAAGTTGACAGTCTTTTCTTGAAATTTACTGTATTGGCTTTGCACAGTGCCAATGTTACCTAAATTATAGAAAAATATAAAGTCTTGAAAATTACAAAAAGTCGGTTCTTACGATGAAACAGAAAATTTCGACAGCAAAAAGACCGTAGCTGAAGAAAATTTCAAATCCATCGACGTAAAGAGCCAAATATCCGGACAGAATGGCCTAAAATGTCATAATTCTGAAAATTAGCAAAACCCAAAAAAATCTAGAACTTACAGTAAAACCGACAAAACAAACAGCAATAAGTTTACTGCTGTTTGTAACGAATGTTTCATATTTAGAGACAAAAATTGTCGAAATTGCTCGCTCTAGGACAATTAACACGGGAAATATATCCAGGAGCACCTGGCAGGGTTGGCGGACGAAAAATGTGATAATTATGTAGGGTGAGTCTTCAGATTCACCGGAGAGTAATAATACTATGAAAATTGATCTAAACCAATTTTTTCGATTTTTTAGTTGATTTTAGTGGAAGAAACAGACCCAGATAAAGAATACATCGCAGTTGTACAAACCAGTGTAAAAAGCATAACACGTAAATTCCAGTGAATTGCAGCTGCCGAAGTATTACAGTCCAGAAAAAAGGCGACGAATATTAGGAGTTCAAAAATTATACAGAATACAAAGATTACAATAAAAACGGTTAAAAACCAGGGATTCATGGCTCTAAAACAAAAAACATTAGTAAATGAGAAACTAAAAAGTTTTCGAACACAGTGTCTATTTGAGCAACAACCTAGAAATGTTGCTGAAGATGAATGAACCAAATGATTTTCTCGATCTGCAAGGAAAAATTTGTAATTCATAAAATTCTGTCGTATAAATACTACAAGTCTGAGGATCTGAAACAAAGACAAAACGTCATGACACCCCACGTGAGCCTTATTGCAGACACCAGTTGTGCTTACACCAATTTTAGAGCAATTTCAAGTAAGTTTTACGAGCCTGCCCACGACTGGATTTTGGAATAAGTGGGAGTGTCCGACTAGATATTTTTAAACTTTCAAATATTTGAGCCAGCATTGTTCCACACCTCCAAAAAGGTCAAAGTCCGCGATGCAAAGTTTTGAAAAAAAAATCTAATTTTGCAGATTTGGAAAAAAGTCTTGTCGGCCGTCCTAAATCGGATCGTGGACGGTTCTAAAAAAAATAGCACAAACATTTTTTGTCATGCTGCATTTTTAGATATACATAGTTTTTGTTGGCGCCAGTTTTGTCGGTTGTCTGATCCAAAAACATGCACGTCACTGTTCTTTGGATGTCACATGTTTGAGTATTTTTGAGCACGTGAAAAAGCATGGATATTTATTTTTCAAGATTTCCTGCTGTGGATATAGCGATTACGACTCAGGAAGTATCATGATAATTATAAAAACTAGCATCCGCAGATATGTACAACGGAAATGCGTAAGCATTGAAGCCGTGACCTTAAAACATATACATAGCTTTAATGGCAGAGAAATTCAAAATACAAAACGTTGAATGTTTTCTGGAGTTTGTCAATTCCACATGGAATGCATTTGTTCAAAATGAATATCTTTTTCGTTGAATTTGACAGATGATACCGTGACGTCAGAAATTAGATTTCTGAAACAAATGTGTTTTTTTAGATTTTTCGTAGAAGCAAAAAATTTAAACCCACTTTAATTTTAAAAAGTTGGTTATTCGATGCCACGTGTGTCGTCTGATTAGAGGAATTGGAATCGCAGAGGCTGCAATGGTTGCCAAAATCGTCCAAGATATGGTGAAAGAAACGGCCCATGTGGATTGATACACCAGCCAGTAATGAAACGCACAGAGAAATGCGTTGAACACAAGCATTCGAACAAAACAGAGGGGAAGAACGACAAAAACGGCTCGAAGTATTCGAATGTTTTCTGACAACTGGTACCTTTTGCTGAGGTTTTCGGTTATGGAAAGTCCTCTTTTGTAGCGTCGAATGTTGATACGACCGAGAAATATTGCACTCTACAAATGACAATTCTGACAATTTGGATAAATGAATGTGAAAAATCGAAAGAGTGAAAAAAATAATCTAAAAAAAAATTCGAATTCTGTTGACATTTATCGTTCTCATGTACGTTTTTTGGTATGTTATAGTTTTGTTTATGAAACACTTCTGTGGAACTCACCATAAGACAGATAAAATTAACTAAAAACATCAAAATGGGTTGACAAATTGAAAATTCTGCGACTTGTAATTTAGGAGCACCAAAAACGGCAGATACGGCCACCTGAAATCAAAAAAATCATATAAAATACATATTTTAGACGTCTCGAAAAAAACTGACAGCCAATATCAAAACGGCGTATACCAGAACTTTGGTTCTCCAGGAGTCAAATGACTCATACATGTGGACAAACACCGTAGAAAGAGCCCGTTCAATTACGATCATAACTGGAAGCAGATCCAACAAGCATTGCATGGTTTGCCGGGTAAAATAGTTTGTATCGTAGAAGATTCCGGTTGTTGGAAATTCGAACGCTTCCTGGATTATTTGCAGGATTCTGAAATTTGTCAAATACAGTAAATTTTCACAGAATTTCAACAAAAACTTACGCTGTGATAAAGTAAACGACAATAGAGCAGATCAAAGCGAGCACAATTGTTCGAAGATTCCAGTGAATCGCAGTAGCCGTCGATCCAAATTCGAGGAAAAATGCCGTAAAAACCAGGAAATTAAAAATAACAAATGCGACCAAAGCAACAAATAATAACGTATAAAAGCAGACGTCCATGTTCCTCAAGTGGAAATTAAATGTTATTCTAGAAAAATATTCCTGATGTGAGACCACAACTGTTGGCATTTTTAACGACCAGCAATCAAAACCGACGGCACAATTTCCGCGCGCCCGCCTTATTGCATCCCTTGGTTGCAAAAGATTATGCTGTAATATTATTTTTTTCTGCCAGCTTCTCCTGTTTTGTTTTATCCCTTCTAGTGAGACTATAATTATTCAAAGATTAAAGACAACTAATTGTTTACGTTTCTTATCAAATGATGTGCGTCTTTCAACCTTCTTAGACCCAAAAAAAGTTCATTGTTTCGAAAAAGCAACTCTGTCCGCGCTTGCGCTTGAGCATAAAAAATATGTTTGTGAAATTTACTGCCTAATATTTTACAGCACCTAAATTAAAAATTATATTCCTCGGTGACTGTGGTGGCAGCTGCCAGTGTTTTGTTAGTTTGTATTTTTTTGTCGTTTTTCTGTAGTATTTTGTTTTTTTTTTGTACTGCAGCAGACAAAGAATCTTAAGAGAATTAAATAACCGCACTTACTCATGTCTCAATGCAAAGTTTTTCAATCGACAAATTTTTGTACTTGCTCTTTTTCTTTCGTTCATGGCAGAATCAATGTTATAATGTCTAATCGATGTATAATACAGATTAAAGATGATAGTAATGGTGAAATAAATAAATAAAAAATGTAATTTATGTTCTAGTCTACATGTGACCAGTCAGATGAACCTAATCTCATTGAATATGTATTTATGTAATTAATCTGATGCTAGAACAGTGAACAAAATATATGTATTTTATGCGACAATGCATTCTTGGCTTGTTTTTGTTGGCGCCAGTTTTGTCGGTTGTCTGAACCAAAAACAATGTGAAATGAAAATTGTATGCTAAATATATTTTATGTATAACATGTATTCGAAGATCTTTGAACTCGTGAAACAAATACATGAAAATCGTAGTACGCATTTGTCTAATCTAACTAATGTAAGCTTCCTGTTGTAGATACATTTAAGAGGCAGTCCACGACAGGATTTCGGACGGCCGACAAGGCTTTTTTACAACTTCAAATGTTTTAAGCCAGAATTGTTCCCCATCCCTAAAAACCTCTAAATCACCGATGCACAGATTTTTAAACACATCGGATTCTGTAGTTTTGGCTTCTGAAAGGTTTTGACAAAAATCGATGCCACGAGCTTCGCTATAGAGGAAAAACGCTGAAAATTTTATGAGAGGGGTTTTGAGGGACAGGGAACACGAAGTCGTACTCAGATATTTTTTATCGTTACAGTAAATGCTGATTACCGTATAAAATGTGTGGTTTTTTGGTCACCACTGGCGGGGTTCTCCGAGGGGAGTACATTGTGATAGCATATATTGTAGCCCGTGTTTCGGCGCTTCGAATGACGTAACACACGAAAAAAAGGAGTGACCGGAAAACGGTCATCCATGGGCTTTTATGGCGCGCACTCAAGAAAACGCGCACAATTTCGCTTCAAGTGACAAAAAAAGAGCGTGCGCGCGCATTCACGGTGTCATGTTCAAAAAAAGGCCCTGAAGCCAATTTTTGTTTTTTATGCTCGCGGTCACTTTGGTAGACTTTAGCATGTCCCAAAGATTGATTCTAGCTTTTCAGGCTTTTTATCTGACAATATTGGGCATCGCCACAGGCATTGAAAAAAACATGAAACTTTCAAACGTTGTAACTTTGTGCAAAATGATCCGATAAAAGGTGCACGTGGCTTAAAGTTATATCTGGGACATGCCAAAGCCTACCAAAGTGACCGTGGATGTACAAAACAAAAACTGGCTTCAGGGCCTTTTTTTGAACATGACTCCTTTTTTGCGCGCGCAAGCTTGTTTGAAGAGAAAAAGAAGCTGATCGCGCGCGTTTTCTTGAGTGCGCGCTATAAAAGCCCATGGATGACCGCTTTCCGGTCACTCCTTTTTTTCGCGTGTTACGTCATTCGAAGCGCCGAAACACGGGCTACAAGATGTGCTATCACAATGTACTCCCCTCGGAGAACCCCGCCAGTGGTGACCAAAAAACCACACATTTTATACGGTAATCAGCAATTACCGTAACGATAAAAATTATCTGAGTACGACTTCGTGTTCCCCGTCCCTCAAAACCCCTCTTATAAAATTTTCAGCATTTTTCCACTATAGCGAAGCTCGTGGCATCGATTTTTGTCAAAAACTTCCAGAAGCCAAAACTACAGAATCCGATGTGTTTAAAAATCTGTGTATCGGCGATTTAGAGGTTTTTAGGGGTGGGGAACAATTCTGGCTTAAAACATTTTAAGTTGTAAAAAAGCCTTGTCGGGCTCTCCCCCTTATTCCGAAATCCTGTCGTGGACTGTCTCTTAAATATTTATATTGGCGCGTACGCAATAACAACACCGGAAATAATATTATAAGAATATACATCCGATACATCAAAATACATTTCCTGGAGTTTTGAAGTGTCACACCACTGCACTTTCAAATAAGTATCTACGTAACCCGTCTGTCAATTCCACATGGATTGCATCTGTTCGAAGTGAAATTTCATAGCGTTATCTCTTTCATGGAATTTCATCGCGGATACCGTAACGTCGGGAATTAAACGTCTGCAATAGAAAATTAAATTTTATACGTCAGAAACTTATCAATGTTTCCAACCTCAGTTTTAAAAAGTGTGTTATCCGATGCCACGTGTGTCGTCTGATTAAAGGAATTGGAATCGCAGAAGCGGCAATCGTTGCCAAAATCGTCCAAGATATGGTATATTGAGTGATCCATGTAGTTTCATCAATTTTGCTACAAACAAATGTATATACGTCAAAGAGACAAACAAATGTTGTATTACAAACCCGTAATGATACCCGCAGAGAAATGCGTTGAACACAAGCATTCGAACGAAGCAGAGAGGAAGAACCACAAAAACGGCTCGAAGTATTCGAATGTTTTCTGACAACTGGTACCTTTTGCTGAGGTTTTCGGTGATTGAAAGTCCTCTTCTGTAGCGACAGATGTTGTTTTGACCAAGAAGTATTGCACTCTAAAAATGATTTTATATACTATTTTTTTTCTAAATATTATGTATACTTACAACAAGCGAAACAAAATTCAATAAAAACATCAAAATAGGCTGATAAATACCAAATTCCGACGCTTGCATTTTAGGAGCTCCAAAAATCGCGGATACGGTCACCTAAAAATAACAAAATCCGATTAAATATTGTAGACGTCTGGAAAAAAGTTAATACTGACAGCCAATATCAAAACGGCGTATACCAGAACTTTGGTTCTCCAGGAGTCAAATGACTCATACATGTGGACAAACACCGTAGAAAGAGCCCGTTCAATTACGATCATGACTGGAAGCAGATCCAACAAGCATTGCATGATTTGCCGGGTAAAATAGTTTGTATCGTAGAAAACTCCGGTTGTTGGAAATTCGAACGCTTCCTGGATTATTTGCAGGATTCTGAAATTTGTCAAATACAGTAAATTTTCACAGAATTTCAACAAAAACTTACGCTGTGATAAAGTAAACGACAATAGAGCAGATCAAAGCGAGCACAATTGTTCGAAGATTCCAGTGAATCGCAGTAGCCGTCGATCCAAATTCGAGGAAAAATGCCGTAAAAACCAGGAAATTAAAAATAACAAATGGAATCAGAATAACAAATAACAAAGTTGAAAAGTAAAAGTCCATGTTTTTGTACGAAAATTCTTACTTCAGAGATATATTCCTGAAAAATACGACCGTTGGCATTTTTAAGCAAGACTGAAGGCATCGTTGCCGCGCGCCCGCCCCATCGTAACAGCAGCTGCAAAATTCTGTTGCATTATTGTTGTCTGCCAGCTCCTCCAGTTTTGTCTTATCCGCTTCTCGTGCGACTACAATTCTTGAAGGATTATAGGAAAATGACTTGTTTTCGTTTCTTACAAATTACGTGTCACTCAACCTTTCGAGACTCGGAAGCTCGTCCTTTGCCGAGTTTTTTTTTTAACTTTATGAAAAAATTGCACTAAAGAAGTTCGAACATTGGCAAAAATTGTACCATTTGGTGTCTGGAGTACGCTTTTTTGTTTCGTACAAATACTGTTACGATTTTTTTAATTTCTTACTGTAAATTTTTTTTGTACTGTAGCGTACAAAATATTTAGCTGAAAAAAATTGCGCCATTGCACGCTCATTTTTCTGCACACAAAAAAAAGTTAAGAATCGCGTCATTGAATATTTATTTTTCTTCATGAAATTTTGACAAGTGGCAATTTCGAAATCGTTTGCTCAAATTCGAAAACTTCGTATTACCTTAGCCAAAAAAATTCACGAATCAGTTTTTGAAAAAAAATCCGCAGAAAACAATGAAAGTTTCCACCGAAAAATATCTGTATACATACATAATTTTACTTCTCACAAATAGATTTAGGAAAAATATTCCTCGTGGGGCTAAAAAATTAGGAAAAAATCTATTTGTGACAAGTAATTTATTTTTATTTTACAGAAAATATTATTATTTGAGACTGTTCGTCGCCGCTTATGTTAGCCATTTTGAAAAAAATGTAAAAAAAAATACTGTGTGGGCTGTCTGGAACAGAAGCCATGATTGTGCACGCCAGATAACCTGCAGTAGCGTGCATTTCAACGGCTTCTGTAGACTGCAATGCAAGTTATTCGTAAATATAAACGATGAAACTATAAATTCAAAATACAAAAAAATAATTAAAAAAAAGAAATAATGTTTAATAATATTATGTTAGCAATAGTCAGTTTTTGTCTTACTCATGTCCGTGACTTCGCAGAGTGGTAATCACAGGGTAGTTATACTTTATTGGCAGTTTGTTGCCCTGTGTAATAAATACGTGAATATAATTTTGGCTTTTGGCTGCAAAAAAAATAATTTTACATTTTTTCTTTTTATCATTTTTGGACAGAAAAACTCCTT
Source organism: Turbatrix aceti (assembly GCA_963969345.1). Lineage (NCBI taxonomy): Eukaryota > Metazoa > Nematoda > Chromadorea > Rhabditida > Panagrolaimidae > Turbatrix > Turbatrix aceti. Next base: position 6,222,714 of record OZ017766.1, on the reverse strand, counting down.
GTACACAAAAATAAAAAAAAATCCATTCATAAAAAATGTTTTGATTTATTTGTTTAATTTTATTTAAAAAAAATTTTTGATTCATTTTTAATAAAATTATTATTTTTTACATAAAAAAGTCTGCATTTTTCATTTTATCATTTATAAACAGAAAAAAATTCCCACAAAACCCCACAGATTTTATGCACACAAAAATCAACAGTCAACAAAAAAACCATTCAGCATTTTTAAAAATGCTTGATAATTCTGGTCAATTCGGCAAGATCATCAATTAGCTGATATGGAGTCATTCCGAGGCGTCGTACCATCTCCCTTCGATCGAACGAATCTAGGGAAAGAAACTGGAGGATGAGGTTGGCATCGATGATGGGATTCGGCTGATCGTATGACTGATCCGTGCCCGTCGTGTGGGGTCGGACTGCTCTCGCGCCGGCAGGATTGAGGCCCCCGAGCTGCTGGAGCTGGCTTTCGATGAAGTTTTGCACCATGAAGAGTCGGCGATACGTCTGCTCCGTGAGGGGTCGAATGTAGCCCCACGAGCCTTCCTTCGTGTTGAAGAGGGTCGTTTGCGCGCTGAACGAAGCTTCTTGCAGTCGGATCATTGAGTCGCAGAAGTGGGCTGAAATTTATGTTGAAAAAAATGTTTTTTTTATAAAAAAACAAAATAAAAAAAATTGCATGAAAAAATTGTGTTTTACTGCAAGAAAAATTTTAAATAAAAAAAAGTTCAAAAAAAAAATGAAATAAAAATGTTGTAATGAAAAAAATTAATTTTATGGTTAAAATTTTTATTATAACGGGAAAAATTTTTTTGTTAACAAACAAAATTTTTTTAGCAAATACTTTTTTTACATTGAAAAAAACAACATAAAATAATTTTTTTTTCCGAAAAAATTTATGATAAAAAAAACTTTTTATAATAAAATGAATTTTTATGTCGAAAAAAATTTTACACCATCAATAATTTTTTTTTGAATATTGAAAAATATATTAATGAAATTTTTTTATTATTGAAAATTTTTTATACAAATCCAATTTTTTTGAAAGAAACTTTTTTTAAAGATGAAAACAATTTTTTTTTACATTTTACAAAACTCACCCGGAATGCGAATAAAATCAGAAACAGTCAGTCCGATTCTGAATCCGCCAACAATGATGAACCTCTGTCCATTCTTTGAATCCGGAGCACTCGGTCTGTGGGTCAACAAGACCAAGTTGTACTCCTGATCCGCGTAGAGAAAATTGACATCATCGTTATCGACGACGTATCCAATTTTCGTGATTCTCGGATTATCGGGTCGATCGTCCTGCGTGAGTTCAGAGATGACATTGTACTCTTTTTGAAAGTGAATAAGGTGCACCGATCTGAACATATCCAGGCAGAGTGCGTACGATCCATACGGCCTGACATCCGTGACCATGAATTTAAAATCCACAATCGACGATCCAACGAGTCCTTCATCGGTTATACGATACATAAAGACCCTCGACGACGCTGCGGCAAAGAGGACGCCATCGATGGAGGTCACCGTCGTGATCGGGACTCTCTGCTCCAGGCTTGAGAGCATCTTGAACTTGAAACACGTCGTTGGCATGTCAGCTTCGGGGACGACTTCGATGATTTCGTAAATCAGCAGTCGACCTTTCGATGGAATTTCGATTCCACTGTTGAATCCCGTTCCAATCGCTATGTAATTGATGCACCTACTTTTCGACTCAAGAGTCGACAAAACAACCTGTTCGCAGCACATGACCACTTCGAAGTCTTCAAAGACGATTTCGTTTCGCGGAATGTAATCGTATCCGTCTCGATTGAAAAGTCTCAGCATGAATCGCTTTTTCAGCGGAAGCACAAAATTCGTCGGAAGATCTTCGCACTCGTGGATGACCTCTTCGTCGTTGTGAACGCGATGAATCGTTTTTCTCAGCGATTCCGTCGACGTCACCACAGCAAACAAATTGAACGGAAAATCGTAGACCAGGAATTCGACGGTCTCTGGCATGGGGACAGCCCGGCAGGGGTAGGGCGTATCGTACTGTACCCTGGGAAAGTCATCACAGAGCTCTCCGCCCCGGAGCAGGTCTTTTTCCCGGGTAATATACGCAAATCCATTCGCCACGTTCGACGACGAAAAATAGGTTATCGCGGAGATATTTCCGTCAATTGTCAGCGGATGGAAAAAGAGACCATTTGTACCCATGAAAATCGCTGTCGGGTATCCACCGGTGATAAAAATGACGTTACGCTAAAAAAAAAGAAAAATTTGTAATGACAAAAAAATCAAAAACCCGTTTTTAGAACCAATAAATCCAAAAACCCATTTTGACACCCAAAAATCCAGAAACACTTTTTTGATGCCAAAAATAACACCTTTTTGATGCCAAAAAAAATCAAAAAACACATTTCAAAACAAAAAAAATCTAAATTTTTTTTGATGCCAAAAAAATCAAAAAACCCATTTTGACTCCCAAAAAAATCCAAAAACTCTTCTTTGATGCAAAAAATTCAAAAACCCCGTTTTGGAAACCCCTTTTTGACGCCCAAATCCTCCAAAAACTCACCATAGATCCCATCGTTGGAATGAAATTGATGTACTTTTGCTTGATTCGAAGACCGATGCTCGTGATGGATTCCAGCGGCGTTTTGAGTTCCGTCGATCCGCGTTCCGTAAATCTCAGACGCCGAATGCAGACGTGTTGATCGATTTTCTTGAACCGTATAAGAAGGTGACCGTCGATGAAGTGGTCGTAGGGAAACGCCTCAAAACACGTCAAAACGTCGTTGACCAACATGGCGAGGACCGGCCGATTGCCTCCGGGTCCGACGCCGAAGACTCCGATTTCGACAATTCTCTGAAAAAAATTGATTTTCGTAAAAAAAATGTTTTCAAAAAATTCCCAAAATTTTTTTCAAAAAGTGATTTTGAGCATTTTTCAATTTAAAAAAACAAAAAAATTGAAAAAAAAATATACAAAAAATTGGATTTTTTTACTAAAAAAATATAAAAGTCTTTGATAAACGAATTTCAGAATTTTTGTGAAAAAAACTATCAGGAAGTTAAAAAAACATTTCTCTAAAAAAAATTTCTGTTTTTTTTTCGGTAAATTTCTCGTAAGACTGATTTTCGTTATGCTTTGCCAAAAAAAGCAAAATAAACGCTAAGAATTATTTTCGAAATTGTTTGAACATTAAAAATACCAAGAAAATTCAAAAGTAAAATTGAAAAAAAAATTATTGGGCTTTTATTTTTGTAAAAAACGAAAAAAATTCTGAATTCGTATAAAAAATTTTTTTTGGATTTTTTCTTAAAAAACCAATAAACTCACACAAGCATGAATATCGACGAGTTTCCTCGAAACTTGATCAGCACCCTCGACGGCCTGCTTCGTCTTGACCACTTTCTTGGTCCTCTGTGCCATCGCCTGATTGACGGATCCAAATCGTGGATCGTCAACGAGCACCGTCCACAGACTGTTCGCATTTGGGATCACAAAGACGAGATCGAGATTCTGGAGTCCATAAACGCAGATAACGTTGCTGTCTTTTGCGAGGAAGACAAAAACATTATCCGCGCCCTCTTTAGGCGGCGGTTTGACGGCACTGTTCGTCTGGGATTCCCACGCGTCAAATTCGTCGACAATAATTTTTGTTCGAAGTCTCCGATTGTGTTTGACGTTGTTGATAGCCTTCGAAACCGACTTTTGACTGACGTAGAAGTGTCTGCTGTCGTCGTCCGCATTTTCAGGCAGAAGATCGTTGAGAGCATCGCTGCCAAGCTGAACTTTGGTCACAGCGAGGGGAGGAGCGTTTGAACCGTCGGATTTTCGGCGAACAAACAGTCCAGAAGTATCGCGATAGACGCAAAGCGCCGTAGTTTTTCCCGGGATCGTTGAAAAGTTGTCTGCGATCTAAAAAAATCACAAAATGAACATAAAAAGCAAAGTTTTCCGTACACAAAGAAATTTGAATTTGATTTTTCCTGTTCGTTTTCGTTCGCGAACAAAGTAAATTTTTCAAGACAAAAAAAGTAGATAAAATGAAAAAAATGCCAAAAAAACATTTTTTTAAATTTCAAAAAAAAAGAAAAACGCTAATTTTTGGCTTTTTTTTGTAATAAAATCCAAAAAAAAACTATAAAAATTTTTTTTTTAAATTTTTTGTAAAAAAAAATTGAAAATCCTTAAAAAAAAAATTTTTTTTCTTTTTTTTCGTAAAAAAATATCGAAAATTTCCAAAAAAACCCCAAAAAATTCAAACCTTGGTAAGTTGGACGCCATTCTCATCGCTGCCAACCCTGAAAACGAGATCGGTAGCATCAGAGAGAGTCAGGACGATAAATGGATCGCTGATATCCGCATCTTCGGCGTAGACTACGGCAACGTTGCTCAGGGTGTAATCGACGACAATTTCGTCGCCGACAACGATGATAATTCGGGTAGAAGTCACCTGACATATCGCTTGTCCTTTTGCGACCATTCCGACGGCCAGCGTGCCTTCCAGGACCACAAATGGGTGTTTGAACTGTAGTTTTCGACTCAGGGGTTTTTTGATATCCGTGACGACGGTTTCGAGTTCTCGGGAGAGAAACAGGTATTTGGACTCCGTCGATTCGTCATGCCCGATCGCGAAGATTCGCTGGATGTTTGGGATTCTAAAAAAAGTTGTATTTCGTTTATGTGAGCAATTTTGGGTAGTTGACGATTTTTAAAATATAAATAAAATTACTAATAAATTTTTTAAACACAAAAAAAAATCAATTTTGGGGTTCTGGCAATTTTCAAAATTTAAAATAATTTTCCATTATTTTTTAAACACAAACATCTAATTTTCGGGTTGCTCGCAATTTTAAAATTCAGAAAAAAACATACAAATATATTTTTTACACAATTTTTTTTTTTAAATTAAAAACTTTTTTACAAAAATTTTTTTTTTGACTTTTTTATTTAAAAAAAATTCTCCCGTGTATATGAATTTCAAATTTAACAAAAAATAATTTTAACCAACATTTTTTGAAACAGAAAAAAACTCACTCCCGAGTATACAAAATGTTGGGCCGAATAGTCCTTTCCATAAACACCAGCTTGGAATTCCGTGTGTGCCCGGATGCAGCTGCGATATCAAACACCTCATCCCTGGGCTCCGTGAAAACGTCATCGAGCTCCTCAGCGGCGCAAACGCAAGTATCCTTGAACGGTGAGGTGTTCAAAAAAGTCTGGATGATCGAAAATTTGAACTTGACCGGTTTGATCGGCGCTTCGAGCTAAAATGCAACAAAAAAAAATTTCACATCTTCAACAAAAAAACAACGAAAAAACTTACAATTTCAATCTGATCCTCTTCTTCGTCGTAGAAATACCGCGAGACAAGTTTTTCGTAATCCTCCGAACCTTTTGGGACGTTTTCAATCGAGTAAATCTCGCCTTTTTGTTCGATGGATTCCACGTAGTCGAGATTGGGGAAGATCTTGTCTTTCGTCTTTTTTTTGTACTTCAAAAGAACGCTGTCGTGCAGTTTTGATGGGACGTAAACGTAACCACGAGAAAGATGGATGAGCGCCGATGGAGCGGGAATTTCTGAAAATTAAAAAAAATAGAAAAAAAACGGGGTAAAAGAATCGAAAATGAACAAAAAATGAAAAAGATTAGGATTTTTTACAATTGCAACAAAAAAGTATCGTATTGCATAACATTAGTTTATCGTAAAATGTTTATTACTTTTCAGATCAAAAAAATGTTACTTTTCCGTTCAAGAAAACGTAAAGCATATGGTAACTTTTGGACAAAGATGTTACTTTTCAAAAAAAACGTTACTTTTCCATTCGAGAAAACGTATCGTAAATTGTTACTTTTCGACAAAAAGATATTACTTTTTCCGTTCGAGAAAAGTAATGTCGTAAAACGTTACTTTTCAAAAAAAGTGTTACTTTTTTCGTTTGAAAAAAAACGCATCGTAAAATACAGTACAGTCATCGTCCGTTGATCCCACCACGATTTTCCAATTCCCCCAAAACTCACCGAAAACTTTCTGAACAACGATGGATCTCACAGAATTCATGGCGTCAACGTCGATCGTGGCAACAAAGAGTTCACCCCTCCGGTTGCCCAGGAGTATCTCATACGGATTGATGAGATCGGCAACGACGCCATCCATCGCCGTAGACATTCCCAGATCGTGGAGCTTGAGCTTGGTGAATTCATCCGCGTTTGAGTTAAACTTGACGCCGTAGTAGGGCGCGTATTGGTGAACGCAGACCAATTCGTTGACTCCGCAGAGCAGAATACTGTTCACTGGTTCTGGGAGAACGAGGAGGCGTTGAATGGTCATTGGCAGGCCTGACATCTGCCATGTCACAGATGCCTGCTGTTCGTGGAGGTTGAAAGACACGGCGCAGATGCACATTGTATCGTATGCCAGATAGGCCTTGCCTGGAGAATAAATTACGGTCAATTTACAGTTTACATTTTTTTTATATTTTAAAAAAAACCGTAAAAATTTGAAAAAAACCAACCTGAAGTCGTTTTTTTCGGTTCATATAGGACAATTGCAGTCGGCAGATATTGGCCAGCCTGAATTACGATATCAGTGATGTTTTTCAGCGCGGGATCGAGATCGGTTAACCGGATTTCGTAGTTTGTCAGCCGGGGTCGACCGCGTTTGGGGTGACGATCGTCGTCTTGCTTGAAAAACGTGGCATCCAGTTTCTCGGGGATGGGGACGACGAGGAAGAAGAGATCCTTGACGAGACCGAGCACGCAACGACCGTCCGGGTCACCGGTGACAAAGGTGGAAGCCTCGGGGTAAGTTGCGACCCTCCGGAGCAGGTCGATGGGCAGTTCGTGGATGGACACGAGTTCGACTTCGTGGGTTGACGGATGAATGTACTGTATGGAGAATCGGTAATCATCGAAAGCGGTGATAAAGCAGTCGAATTGGAAGCCTAAAAAATCATTTTTTTTATTAAAAAAATCTTGACAACCACAGTTTTTCAAAAATAGGCCAAAACACATCACAGAACGCCTAAAAACTTATTTTTCATAAAAAAATCATTCAAAAACCCAGTTTATTAAAAAACAACCCAAAAAAACCCCAAAACAAACCTGGAAGTCTAACTTTGTCGACGTCAACGATCGGCCCAAGATATGTAAACTGCGAAATGCACTCAAGCTGAGGCACCAGAGATCCGTCATTCGGAACGTACGGATTGACACGGAAGATGCGAATCGTCTTTGAACCGACGACCAGGACCTGCTTTGAGCCATCCGGCAGGAATGTGCCGTACAACGCCTGGTGAATCGACGTCTCAGGATCCGTGTCACCAACAATCGTATACATCACCGTTGGATAAATGAAGAGGTAACAGGAGGAGCTTGAAAGAAGCTCAAAAAAGTGGAATTCAACTGAAAGCTTTGCAAAATGCAGAAACCGAACATTTGTGAGTGTCCGTCACGTTTTGCCAAAATTGGATTTTGAAGTGAATGTACAATTTTTTTTGTTAAAAAAATAATTTTGCTGTTTTTTATCGTATTTTTTTTCAAATTTGGATTCCTGATTCAATTCGGGCATTTTCGATCAATTGGAATTAAAAAACGGATGAAAAAGTTGCAAGTATTGCAAAAACCAATTTTTACAGTTAAATTTGTAAATAATAAAGTGTACCACCTCAAATTATGGTTTTCGGTACTCAGACTCTTCCTATCACAGATCATGGATTATCAAGTGATGAAGCTTTCCTCATAGTACATCAAACCAATATTCGGGATTTGAACCCAATACCTGGAAAATTTTCAAATTTCAGTTTATTTTTTATTTATTTTGTCAATCTGCTACAAAAGCGCAAAACCTGTTAGTTTTTATAATTGACCATACATAAAATTTTTGTACATTTCCTTGCTTCTTCCCAAAACGGCGAAAACATCGTTTTCCCATTGTACAGCAATTTTAGAAAAAAAATTTCTTCTGCTCAAATTACCGGTTCTGAAACGAAAATTTTCATTCGCTTCAAAAGTCACGAGTAAGTTAGCTAACAACCGCACACACGCACATTTCGTGTGGAGCGCTTCTTTTTTAGCCTCCTCGCAGTGAACGACTCTTTCCTTTTGTTATCCATTTTCCACTTTGGCATTCCCGCAATTCTGCCGCATTCCTTCCTCTTTCCTTTTTTTTTCTGTGTAAACATGGTGACAACGTCCAAACAATGCGAATAGTCACCGACGAGTCGTCAATCGATTTTATTTTTTTCTTGTTATCCTCTTCACACTCACTCAACTTATTTGAGGTTGTTGTTGCAGATGAGAGCAGTGCCAAAATGCAGGTAAATCGTCCTTGCTCTACAGGTGTAGTATGGGAAACGTTGCCCGCTGAAGTCCTCGAACATATCTTTCACTATGTGCCCGCAAAATATCTGAGATCATCGCTTCGAGCAGTTTGTCGGAGATTTCACGCTGTCATCGAAAATCCACAATACTGGTTGAGAAGGATCGATGTGAGTTGACATTTACGATGAAAAAAGTAACAAAAAAGGTTGTTTTCAACGAAACAAAAGTAATAATACGTTTTCATACTTTTCGTAATCGTAAACGCATAACAAAATGTATCGTTACTTCAAAAAGTAACAAAAACTGATCTTTTTAACCGTAATAAAAGTATTATTCGTTTTTACGATGAAAGCGTAACAAAAGTATTATTTTTCATTCTTCTTACTTTTTGTTTTTAACGTAAAAATGAGTAACAAAATTTATCGTTACCTCAAAACTGGTTTATTTTTATCTTTTCTTCTTCTTTTTGCATTTTTTTGTTATTTCGACCGTTTTTCTTCCTTTTTTTGGGATGTGACACAATTTTTATAATCCTGCTTTCAATTCCCCTGGGATTTGTTGCTCCATGCTTCTTTTTGTCCCATAACTTTTGATGTCCTTTCCTTTATGACGTCGTCAAAGGCATGCAATTTACCTCGTTACGATTTTTTGAACAGGAAAAGTATGGAGTTGCTGCAATGCATAAAAATTCATTTTTTTGTTTTTGTATTCTAAAAATGTTTTTTACCTTCTTTTTTTTGCAGTACCGGCGAAATACAAAACTCCTGGATCGAGACCGAAAAGGCAAACGCCTCTTTCGTCTGGCCCGGATCGCCCGTGCATCGGAGGAAGCCTGTCTGAGATTTGATGAAAACGACTGTCTCACGGATTTCTTCAGCGAGGCGAAGCACACGTCTACACCTGATGCGCTGCATTGTCGGACGATCAATGGTCGCCGGATGCTTTTTACCGGGTCTCGGGACCATAGCGTGGTGCTCTGGGACCTGTCGAAGGTCGTCGAGCAGCGATCGATGAAGTCCGGCTTCCGGGCCCAGGTGGCATCCGCGCACAATGGTTGGGTCTGGGCTTTGACGACTTTCGAAAACGAATCTTTCTATTCCGGAGGCTGGGATCGTGAAATCAAAGAATGGAAATACGCGTCGATGAGTGCGGGCTCGAGTCCCGTCATGACGCATCACTACACGTGCACGTCCGCTGTCATGTCCCTCATCTCCATGGATTCCTGTCTGGTTGGCGGAACTTTCAACGGCGATGTATCGTTTGTCGATTTTCGATCCTATGCACCCCTCGCGCACAGAGTTCAACTCAGACCGTCTGCGATTTTTTCGATTGTTATGGACGAGGAATCCAATGGTTACCGATACATCGTCGGCAACGCTGCAGGCAGTGTTTATGTCTTTGACAAGCGAAACGTCGAACGCCCGGTCATCAAGGCCAAGTTTGAGAGTCTCAGATCCCTGGTCTACGGCAGTGGACAGGTGGCGGTCAATCAAAACAACCAGACCACCATCTTGAATGCGAGCACCCTCGATATCGATCTTGTAAGTTTTTTTTGGGTTGAAAACAAATTTGGGACGAAAAATATATATTTAGTGATTTTTTACAGAAATTGTTTTTCTTTTGGTCAACGATAAAAATTTTTTCTGTAAATTTATTTATTTACGTTGATCAAAAAAATCTAATTAGAACGCAAAAAAAATACAAATTTGAAAACAAATACAAAAAAAAGTAAAAAAAAAATTTTCGAAACAAATTTTTTTAAGAAAAATTTTTTTGTGATAATTTTTTTGTTAAAGGTTTTTCACAAAAAAAAACATTAATTTGAAAACAATTTGTGAGATTTGCAAACAATTTTATATACAAAAATTTTTTTTGTACACAAAAATTTTTTTTTGAAAAAAATTGGAATGAAGAAAAACATTTTTTATGACGAAAAAATGTTTTCTAGGACTTCACCGGAGTCACGCAGTCCGCTCCATTCCTCTGCGCTCCGACCGATGCCGGCTACTTCTGCGCCAACGATTTTGACATCTCGTATTACACGCCGGGCGCCTCACCGAATCTAGTCGCAGAGGCTACGTACTCCAATCGGATCACGAACGTGAGTTATTTGAACCGCTTTGCAAATATCAAAAAACGCCATAGATTGACTGTTTTCAGATGATGTACTTCAACGGAGATCTCGTCGCATCGGTGGGCGAAGGCTCGATCCAATTCTGGCCCCGGGAACAGGCGGCTTTAGGCAGATTCGAGCGTCCTGAGACGACGACCTAATAAATACTGTATTTTTGTTTTGTTTTTTTTGTAAGAAATTCACGCGCACCATGCCTTTCACAGTTTTTTTTGTTGTTGTTGCCAGTTTTTATCCGCCTTCAAATGCATAATTCAAGAATATAAATATAAATAAAGTTTGTATTATAAATATTAGATTCACGGACAAATTTAGGAAAATATTTACAACACAATTCAAAATTCATCTACTCATAAAAAAAATTGATTGTGTGAAAAAAATTAAATATAACAAATTTTACATCAAAAAATTGAAAGTTCCCAAAAAAACAGTTTTCAAAAAAATGCAAAAAAATCCTAACAATTTTTTTTCTCTAAAAAAACAAAACAAAAAAAATTTTTCCAAAAAAAATTCTTTTTTTATTTATTAAAATAACTTTTTTTTGTAAAAAAATTCATATTAATATTTAAAATTTTCGTAATCAATTTTGAACACAAAAAAATATGAAAGCTTTTATTTGCTGTTTTTATTGTACAAATTTATTAAAAAATTCCAAAAAAATTTTGACGTAAAAAAACCTACTTCAGCCAAAAAAATAAATACCAAAAAATTTGTTCGGACCGAAAAAAAATTGAATACCTATTTTAGACCCCATATTTTGTAAAATCTTATTTTTGTTCAAAAATATTGTTCATGCAGTTACGTTTTACAGTAAAAACTTTTCGTCGTAAAACTTTCCTTTTGTCAAAACTTTGTAATGAATTTCTAAAATGAAGATTTCGGCAGAATCGTCGAAAATCACCATACAACACTTCTGCCTTCAAAAACACCACTCCTGTTCGCCGACATCGGCACAATTCGTCACTATTCACTATGCCAATTCATCGATACATCATACGGGAATGCCAGTAACGCTCCTGATCGCCTAATCGCACACAACCACACTCACACCTGCCGAATCCGGCAGATTTAGATTAACAAAGTCGCCTGCCATCAATCATGATTTCAGCCCTACTGCATGGCAAAAAGAACAAAAAATCCGATGAATCCATGATTACCGCGACAGCCGGCAGCGTATCGATAAATCCGAAGAATCTGGAAAAATTCATCACAAAACACCACCGTTTCAAAGCCAAGATTCACTATCAGTACGAGGAGCTCAAGGAGATCATGGACGCGGCGCAATCCATCTTTCGCCAGGAATCCGTCTGCCTCGAGGACATCCCTCTGCCTGTCAACGTCGTCGGTGATATCCATGGACAATTTCCGGATTTGCAGAGGATATTCACGGCTCTCGGATATCCGGGAAAATCCAATTATCTCTTTCTCGGGGGTTTGTTTTTTTTCTTTTGTTTTTTTTGTGCGTTGAATGAAAATGGGCTATTTTTTGTAGATTACGTGGATCGAGGAACACAATCGCTCAATTGCATCGGACTGCTTCTGGCGTACAAAATTGCCTATCCAAGAAGGGTTTGTGATTTTTTATCCTAAGATTTAGAAAATTTTAAAACGCGCGCGTGGGCTCTCGAGACGAAAATCAGCGTAAAGTCTGCAATCGGGCGACTCTCGACACGAAAATAATTTTTCGTTTTGAGATCGTGTAAATTCTGAATTCGGCGGGCTCTCGACACGAAAATGCTTTTTTTTCGCTTTGAGACCTCATTATCGTATAACCAGTATACGTTTCAGATTTTTCGCTTTGAGACCGAACGATACGATACTATCGTAACCGGCGATTTACGTTTTGAGATTCTATAATGCGAATTTTCGACTCAAAAATGCGTTTTCGTTTTGAGACCATGTGAGACAAACTTTTGACACGCAAATACGTTTTCGCTTTGGGATCTTGTAGGATCTCATCACGAAAACTTTTGTTTGTTTTGAGACCACATGTTATTACCGTAACCATCACACGAATCTCATTTTTCGTTTTGAGATCGCCTAACCGTAACCAAAAAATACCGTTTACAGATCTTCATGCTCCGAGGCAATCACGAATCCGCGTGCGTCAACATGTACTACGGCTTTCTGTCAGAGTGCAAGCAAGCCTTTGGCTTCCTTGCCGATCAGGTGTACCGCGAGATGAACGAGGTCTTCTCGTACATGCCGTTCTCAGCGATCATCAAACACAAGATTCTCTGCTTCCACGGAGGCCTGAGTCCTCACCTGAAATCCGTCAACGACCTTCGCAACATTCCTCGGCCCTGCTACGAGCCCCGAAAGAAGCACATCGAAGAAGACCTCGTCTGGGCAGATCCAGCGATCGCGTGCAAAGGCTTCCGGCAAAATGCCATCCGTGGCATCAGCGTGTGCTTCGGCGAAGACGTCGTGCAGCAGACGTGCGACAAGCTCAAGCTCGACCTCATCATCCGCGCCCACCAGGTCATGCCCAACGGATATGGCTTTTACGCGAACAGAAAGTTGATTACGGTATTCTCAGCTCCGAGGTACATCCCAGAAATCAACAACAAGGGCGGAGTGGTGAAGATCAGCCTGAACATGATGATCAGCTTTGCCATTTTTAACCCCGCAACAAAGACTTGTGTGGGGCCGGAAGCGTTCAAGCGGAGCTTCGAAGATGCGGGCAGCGTCAACGAACCTCCGACAATGCCACTCGGCGAGCAGGAAAGCGCGACGCAAAACGAGAGCGCGATCGCGCAGTAGGGATGATTTTACGATGGCTGTTGGCGACTTACTGATAATATTTCAATTCAATAGATTTGATTTACACTGATAATAAATTGACACCGTTGGCATCTTTGCATCCCATTTTTTTGTGAAATTTTTTTGTAAAAAAATGTTTGGCCCCCTGAAGCAACAATTTCTGGTGCATGAACCCTAACTCGCCTACGAGCTGGATGCCAATCACGCTTGGCTCATCTAAAATAACTCGCTTGGCCCTTCTCACACGCATGCCGTCAAAATAAGCCGTGAACATGCACTCTTCCATGCTCGTCAACAAACTACGTGTGAGAGGGTGTGTTTTGATAATGACGCGGTTATTTTTCTGGAAATGTTTTTTAAATTTAGGTTTCTTCGTTTTTTTTCAAGCAGATTTTATTCTGTGAACGATTTTAAAATTTGATGTTCATAAATTTTCATCGCAGAAAAAAATTCTAAAAACGATAAAAATAAAGTTTTTTATAATTTTTTGAGAAAAATAATTTTTTGTAAAAATATATTTTTGTACTCATTTTTATTTTAAAAAATTGCATTCCAACTGTTTTTTTAACAAAAAAAACAGCATTAACTAATTTATGGAAACATTTTCAATTTTTTTGTTTTCGAAAGTTTCTGCAAAAATTGAGAATAATCAAAAAAAATGTTCCTTTTTTTTTAAATGTTTTTTTTTGTTGAAAAAAATCCAAATGCTCCTGATTTTTGATTTTTCCAGTTACGAAAATTAAATTGACGTAGTCCATGTTTATTTACACATCGTTACAACCTCAAACTCCAGTTTTTGTCATCATTTTGATTAGTGTTCGTTTGAAAACCCTAAAAAGACGTTAATCAAACACAAAGCAGTGAAGTGCAATCAAAATAAAAAAAAAAAGAGAATTAAAAGTTAACCGAAAAACACGTTTGGAAGATGATAGAGGACGAAAGACACGTAAATACTTGAACAAAGTTTACACATCATTTGTCGACACTTTGTAGACAGGTAATGAGGCAAAATCCATTTATTGATGATCATCAATGATTTTTGCAGCACTTCACATGTGTCCGCGCATACATAAGTGCACTGGGTGGTTTCTTGATTCGTGAACGTAAATACATAAATTGAATGTTTTTTGGGTGATGGGAAAACCTGGAGTTTTTTTGCATCCAAAATGGTAAAAAAAATTTTTTTGCCTTTTTTTGTAAGCCAAAGCTTATTTTAGCTTACATCTAAGGATTTTAGCTAATATTTGTCATTTTTATTTTTTTGCCGTTAACAAAGGCAAACAAAAAAGTACAAAAAATCATTATTTATAACTTTTTCATATTTATCTATAAATTTTAAAAACCTAACAACATTTTTTATGCTCCGGATCGTTGCTTTTTCCGTCTAGCACCATTCTATGGAAGAGGATAGTCAGGTTGTTTACACAGCGCTCGTTCGCACTCACGTCAGCTTCATAAACAAAAGCGATTGAGGAGGACAGTTAAAAATTTTTTTGGGGCCACAAACTGATCGCTTATTTCATTGAATTATTTCCCCGGGTCGAGTTTTGCTTATTTATGTAACTTTGGGGCGAAATTCGATCATGGGAAAAAGTTGTTGTTCCTGGGAGTTGCAAGAGGTAAAAATTGGATGTCTGATGCTAGGACAACGGAATCGACCTCCTACTCGATGTTTCCTCCCTTTTGTCGATGGACTGATAACACCTGGCTGCCTGTAAAGGTATCTACCCTGTCCAACAAGCCGAGCATACAACCCAGTCCATGCCTAATGAATGATAACGATAACACCCAAGTTCACTTTTTTTTCCTTCAGACACAATTTTTAAAAATTCCCGTGAAAATATCGTGACTCCCGTTTTTTTACTAATTTTCAAAATTATCCTTCAGAATCCAAAAATGGTGGAGCTCGATGGCTTCCTCGAACTCACGGGCTCCGTGATCGCCTACGGCTGCGTCCTGGTGCCCCTCAAAAAGTTCCACGCTGCAGACGGGTTTTTTTCGCAGTGGTGCATGTCGGTGGCGATCGTCCTCGTCGGCTTCTGCGGATTTGCGTACAGCGGCTTCGAGGAGTTCTACCCCGTCGCGATGCTGGGCGGCACGTTCTGGGCCGTGGGCAATGCGATGGCAGTGCCGATCATCAACAGAATTGGACTCGGTCTGGGGCCTATGATTTGGGCTGCGACCAACTGTCTGACGGGGTGGTTGCTGGGAACGTTCGGCGTTTTTGGCATTAAACCCAGACCGGCTAATAATTTGTGGATTACGGGGTTGGGGTTGTTGTCTGTTCTTGTTGGGTGAGTTATTGGAAATTTTTTAATAGAAATTTACAAACTGCAATTTAAAAAAAATATTACAAATTTTTATACAGGTAATTTTTTTTTTATATAAAATTAAAAATTTTTTTTTTCAATGTTAGTTTTTTTTTAATTTTAAATTTAAATTTAAAAAAAAAATTAACAAAGATCTTTTTTTTTATTGTTGAAATTGAAGTTAAAAATGTTGAATTTTAAAAAAAAATTTTCATTTTTTTTTCAAACAAATAGTAAAATTTTGTCCCAATTTCAGCGGCATAATGTTCTGTTTCGTCAAAAACAAAAAAAGTGACCCATTCATCGATGAGTTCGAAACTCCTCTTCCCGAAACATCTCCTCTGAACGACGACAGCGTTCTTCCAACTCAGCGGAACAAAGACAAGGAGCCGTCAAAAACTGATCGCATCGTGTAAGTTATCTACCTTTTTAAATTCTTCGTCCTCAACGTCATTTTTTTCAGTGGCATCGCACTATCCCTCCTAGCTGGCATGTTTTACGGCTGCAAAATCTTTCCAGTCGTCTACATCCAGGATAACAAGGAACTCTTCCCAACCGCGCCTCAAAACGGCACTTCCTATATTTTTTCACACTTCTTTGGCGTTTTTGTCAGTTGTACAGTGATTTTTGTGGGTTACTGTATTGTTAAGTGAGTTTTTTATTTTATTTAATTCATTTTTTATTTTTTAATTTAGTTTATTTTTAATTTTCATACTTAATTTATTTTTGAATGTTTCATAATTTTTGTTTTTTTTAGAAAAAATAAACCAGTGCTTCCGAGCGAAGTCGCCATTCCGGCACTCGTAGCCGGGCTTTTCTGGGCGGTCGCCACAGCTTTGTTGCTCAACGCGACGGCCGTCATCTCGGCTGCCGTCACTTATCCCATTGCAACGACGGTGCCCGGCTGCATCGGTGCTTGCTGGAGTATTTTTTATTTCCGGGAGATTCAGGTAATTTTTTTAGCTTTATCTCGAATTTGGAAATTTTGGAACATTTTTTTCAAAAAAATGCTCATTTTGCTTTTTTTTCCAGAAAATAAATATTCCTAAAATTTTTTTTTCCAGGGAACTCGAAACCTGTCCCTGATGGCAGGTGCAGCTGCACTCACAATTATCGGAGCTGTGCTCATCGGTGTTTCCAAATAAATAAATATTTAGTAAAAGCGGGTTCTGTGAGTCATCCTGCGGTCATTTCCTGTGGCTAAACAATTGTAAATCACTTGCAATACATGTCTTGTAACAGCGTGCACCGGGCCGATAAACATATGCACTTTTTTCACTTTTTCTTTGTTTTGGCATTTTTTTGTTGTTGTTGTTCGTTTAAGTAAAAAAAAAATATTGTTAGCGTTAAAGGTTGTTTCTTTTTTTTGTCGTGACTAACATAAGCATGCATAAGACCACAAATTGATGTCTAAAATGTTTCGTCCTTTCCGATTTGGTCAATAACACACACCCGCACCGCACCGGGTGACAAAGAAAAACACAGTTGTCAGAGTTGTTTTTAGCAAAGTCTACATTCTAAAAAAATATTTTTGCACCCAAAAATTTTTTTTTGACATTTCCTAAAAAAATATTTTGTTTTTAAAATACATTCAAACGTTTATAGTCAAATCGAATAAATTCAAAAAATTCATCAGCATTCATTGTGCCTTTTCAGATGCTCTTCAACATGCAGAGCACATTTTTTTCTTTTCTTTCGACGCCTTCGCAGACATAAATTTCTTTTTTTAGGACCACAAAAGTGCCTGCCATGCAGTGTTGTCGGTTCCTAAAATTCTTCGGGTACCCGAACCGGAACCGGAACCGAAATTCAATTTTTTCGGGTACCCGGAACCGGAACCGGAACCGAAATTCTGATTTTCGGGTACCCGGAACCGGAACCGGAACCGAAATTCTGATTTTCGGGTACCCGAACCGGAACCGGAACCGAAATTCTGATTTTCGGGTACCCGGAACCGGAACCGAACCGAAATTCTGATTTTCGGGTACCCGAACCGGAACCGAAATTCTAATTTTCGGGTACCCGAACCGGAATCAAAATTCTTAATTCAAGTATTAAACGTTTCATGTCAAAATACACTACGCAAAAAACACTAAAGCAGAAAAAACAACAAAGTGGAGACAAAATAAATTAGATCCATTCAATGTCACTGTCGGCGTCATCGTAGGTGGTCATTGTGATTTTCTTTTTCTTTGTTGAGTTTCCCATAAGGCTAATAAGCGTATCCTCACGGACAACTTCAATTTGCGTCAACGTATGGCCACCAAGTCGATTCCGGTGTTTCTCATGGTTAAGAGCAAGGGATGAAAAGGCGCGTTCTGGTTCAGCGCTGGACGCCATCTGGGACAAACGCCACTGCGCTTCTTTAGCGAGAATGGGAAGCAGGGTTTTGTTTTTTTGCCAAAATGCTAATACTTCCCGGAAGTTGTTCTTGCCGGGCGTAGGAGCCAGCGGCGCATCGCCTTTTGACTTCAGCTGTCGATAGAGTTCGATTTCTGCCTGCAAAACTTTATTATTGTATAAAAATTATGTTTTTGTTTTATAAAAACTCACTGCAATCGAGTTGACCACAGTTGTGTTTTTGAAGGTATCAAAAACATTCTCGACGCTCTCCGGTTCATTTCCATTCGGCTCTTCGTCAGCCATCTTTTCGTGCTTGGTTTTCATGATTTGCACCAACGACGCCCACTTTTCATCGGAAAAAATATTACTGGAAAACAAACAAAAGTTTTGTAATTATATAAAAATAAAAACCTACCTGAAAGCAAAACGAGGATCGAGTAGGGTAGCGAGATCAATCATTTCGTCGTCTTCATACTCAGACAGGTAGGAGTTCGCCGCTTCCGCCAAGTCTTTGGCCCATTGGCGTTCGCCGGCCATTTTGCAGCGCTTCAGAATCAAAAACTTCAGGTAGGGGATCAAACTGACAACGGATTCCTTGCCTTCTGCCTGTACGACAAACATTTGCAACAATGATAATATAAAATCGTCAAAATTCTCACCATGTCCGTGAAGTCTTTAAAACTTTTCAGGATGCCATGCAAATCCTTGAGTTCCTTGAGGTTGATTTCAAGAGCAGCCGTGAACTTCTCACCGTACTCCTTCTCGATTTCAGCGAACGAAGGATCGGCCTGAACCTTGAGAAGGCAGTCCCGGTTCTTAATGAACGCATCGACGACAAAAAACAGTGAACTCCATCTTGTCATCGCAGGCTGAATTTTTTTGCAAAAAAACTTATTGCTAAAAATGTTTTGTACTTACGATTTTCATCGCAACGGTAGATCCGTGCTTTTTCAACAAATTTTGAAGGACAGAAGATCGTTTAAACGAAGCAGCAAGTTGGCGAATAGGTGCCGTGAGTTTCTCACAAGAACCTTTCTTGAATGCTGCTTGAATTATCAAGTTTATGACATGACAAAGACAATGGACGCTGAAATTTATTATAAATCACAAATTTAAAAGAATGAAAAAAAATACCTAAGGTAATCACCCAGCCGACAAGCAAGAGCACCTGACTTCGCGCCATCGCGAGTAATGGACTTGACCTCGATACCGTAATCGGTGATGACTTGCTCAATAATATCCTTGAGAGTTTCGCCAGTTGCGCGTTTGTCCTCCAAATCGGTCAGTTGAAGACGCTTGTGATGGAAGTTGAAGTCGGAATCAATCCAGCTGAATGTCGTGCTGCAAAATATGTTTTAAAAGCTGCACCGGAAATAAAAAAAACAAACCTGACAAATCTCAACGATCCGCTGGTTGTCTCATCAAACGCAAGGCTTCCGACTTGCCCGCTCAAGGCCTCTTTTCTTTCCTCGGTTATCGCGTTGCCCAGATTGACGACAAAGCTCTTCACTTCTTGACGGGTGGGAAACTGAAAGTATTGTGTGATAAACAATTCAGTTAAAAAAACAAACTAACAGGGAAGTCCGTGTGATAAGTACTAAACATTTTCTGGAACAATTCTCCTCCACAAGCATTAAAGCTCGTTGCGGTACCCGCACAATAACGAGCAATCGAGTCATGCCAAGCTTTCGACGGGAGAATAAGCAACTGTCCCTTATCAAGTCGAGGCATCTTCGCAGACGGTCCTTCCGCAGAATCCCCACGAGTTTCGTGCAGCTGGTAATGCTTTCGCCTGGAACTTGTAGACCCGTCAGCGGGAATCTTCAGCGTTGTGGAGCAGCCAGGCCACTGACAGTGATAAACGCCATTCCTAGCAACGAAAGAAGTCGCGATCGACAGTTGTGACATTTTCTGTACGACAAAGCGACAAAAAAAAGACCCAAAGCAAAACCATGACTCCAATAAAAATACCGCGCTCGAAATTGAGTACGATAAAACGATTGTTTTGGAGCGAAAACTTCGCACAGCGTGCGCAGCTTGCGTCTGCCATGCGCGCGCGTGTAATGCAAAACTGTCTGCACTCTCTTGTTGTATTATAGTTTCTTCATATTAATTTTCTTATTATGGCGAGGATCATTGTTCAAATCCGGGTACCCGGAACCGAACAATCCGGGTACCCGGAACCGGAACCGGAACCGAAATTCTGATTTTCGGGTACCCGGAACCGGAACCGGAACCGAAATTCTAATTTTCGGGTACCCGGACCGGAACCGGCCCGGTCCGGGTACCCGACAACACTGCTGCCATGTTAGTCACTTTCGTTTTCGCGTTCCTAAATATCAGCAAGTTTGTCGCTCTCGATGTTTTTTTGTAAAAAAACTTGACTGTGACTATTCATTATTCCCTTGAAACGAGAGGGTGTCCATGGAAACAAATCCATCGCTTGACAGCAGTGTCTGGCAAAAAAAGTGCCGTAACAAGTGGCATCACAAAAAAACCATCAAACGATGACTTCCTGCCTGCCAAGTTTTATGCATTTCAATGCCATTCAATTGGATGACAATTTAACAAATTGCTCGCTTTTTTTCATGACATCAAATTTTTTTTGTTATAATTCAATCGTTTGTTTTTTGTTATTTGTTTTTTATCTATGAACCCCGCGTCACAATTTATGTATACTATTTATTTATTTTTTGTCTTGGAAGGCAGAAAAAATGTCTTTCAAAACATTGCATAACGAATAAAAATTCACAATTTGTTAGCATCCGTCCGACGACGACTACGCCTCAGGCAGGGTGTGTCGTCGTCATTTTGTGTGCCACATTTTTTTTTCTTCTGTTAGCTTATTGAGGTCGCGGATGGACGGTTTAACTGACGACGGCGGCGGGGACGGCGTCTGTCGTGTTCGCACTTTTGTCCCGCGCTGCCCTAAGGTCTGGTGGGGTTGCTGTCAGCCAGCTGCCCAGCACGGGCACAACTCGCGCCCCCTCCCCACCCAGCAACAAAAAAGACTGTCTTGTCTGTCTGCTCTGTCTTGTCTGGTCGCCGAATTAGTCATGGAAAAAAAAGGAGTAAGCCTTGTTTTTAGGGTAGAAAAACATTGGCCCTCTTCCCATTTTTCCATCGATTCTTCTTCTTTATCCCTCCCTTTTTTCTACCGTCTTGATTTCAGTGTACCCAAAAAAAGCCGTGTGCTGACGTAGCCAAGTTAGGGCCATGGCTTCTCCCTCGTCATTCCTATGTATGCTTGGGGTGGGCGAAAGGGGGAAGCAGGGAAGAGGCGGAGGAGGATATTGATTTGCTTTGCGCCAGCCCAGCAAGCGGCTAATGGGTCTCCTATGTAGTATGACGCACATAGGAGACATAAAGTACACCCTGGGTGTTGCCAGACGGCTTCTAGAAGGCTTGTAATGGAAAAGATGACGTTTGTCTGGGATTAAAAATTTTTTTAAGATCCGTGTTTCCTGATTGTGGTTTACGGGCGTGACACTTTTCTTCATTTTTTTAAAATTTAACATGACGTTACAATTTTTTTTAAATCCTGCCAACTTTCAATTTCTCAAAAATGATCCAGATGGTCTGCATCATTCAAATTGACAGTCTGGCAGGTATTACAATTTATGATCCACCCTTTTCCCGACAATCACCCATTTTGTAACCTCCACAACCCGTTCTAGGGGGTAATTTTTATTTCAAATTTGTGATTATTGTGCACGCAAACCACCCACCTGTCTGTCTCTTGGAGTTCCTTATCTTTGGTTTTACATACACGCACGCGCAGTCTCATATCAAACGTAATCGCAATCGCAGTCCTTCGAACCATCTTATGTATCTGTCGTCAGTTCAATTCTTTGTGGGGGGGCCCTGATCACTGGCGTGAACTCGAAAATAAATCACCCTTTATCCTGAACCCCCCAGCCCAAGTCCAGGGTGCTTTGTGATTTTTAAAGTTCCTCTGTGACAACTTTTTGTCCTCCTCTCCCGCCTAGCAGTCGCTTATCGGCTGCTGCAGCCGAGCCGTTGCATCAACAATCGACCAACACACACGATTCAAACTTGCAAGTTGCTTGGCCACCACATTTTTCGGGGAAATGTAGTATATGTATGTATTTTAGTTCATTGATCGGCTTGCAATGGACTTTTCTCCGTTGAAGTCGATGTTGTAGTAATCCCGGGCCAAAGTAAAGTAAAGTGCTTCAGGACCGGGCATTTTGTTCATAAAGTTGTCAATCTCCTCGTTGGACCTTTTTTCCTTTGTCTGCGCGCTGCGTCCAAAGATTGGTTGCAAAAACCTTTCCCTTCCGACAATTATTATTGCCTTTTCGATGAAAGTACCCGGCACGTAAACCTGACTTGCATGTACTACGCTTGAGTTGATATTCAGAACAATCATCGTCAGTCGGGGATGAAAAAGTTCGCGCATCCCCTTTAATTACCCTTTTTTACATTGTTCCTTAAAATCAAAGATCACTCGACATTTATTTTTTTCGTGGTAGTACAAGACACCGCCGCTGTCTGTGTTTCAGACATTCCCTAAATTTTATTACTTGCAAAGTTGTAAATATCCGACTTTTTTTGCAATCACATCTGGAAACCCAAGATGTTTGTTTTCAACACATTTTCCAGAAATAATATAATTCCTTTCAAATCCCACCTTTTATTACATGTTATTGCCTTCCTTCAGTCATATTTTATCATCTTGTTTCCCATAAAAGCAAAATACCAATTTTACAGTTGTTATCAGTCGCCTAAACTTTCTTTTACACAACGCACATTTTTTTACATTTGGAAAAACTAAAGATCAGCTGGCAATTTTTATCTGACACGAGTAAAAAAAAGTATGCTTGGTGCAACTGTACTCTAACAAACTCAAGAAAAAATCTCTTTGAAGTTTTGTTAAACGCCTTTCATCTTTTGATCAAAGAACAGCCGCCTAACTAACGTGGACGCACCCTAGCACACCTGTTTGGTCATGATATCGCGATTTAATTTAAAAAATCACAATTTTATGTCCAAACAGGTGGGATTAAGGTGCGTTCACGTTAAACTGTTGTTCCTTGATCAAAAAATGAAAAATCTTTAATTTAACTTCAAAGCGACTTTTTCTTGCGTTTTTTAGAGTACAATTGCACCAAACACACTTTTTTTCCCACGTCAGATAAAAGCTTCAGCCGATCTTTAGTTTTTCCAGAAATAAAAAAAATGTGCGTTGTGTAAAAGAAAATTTAGGCGACTGATAACAACCGACCGTAAAATGGTATTTTTAATGGGAAACGTGCTTTAAGGAAGTTATTTTTTGATATAAATTCTCGTTTTGACGTGTTATTTATTTCCTCAATTAGATCAAAAACAGTAAAGGATTCGATATTATAGACATGCCTACGACGGAAGAAGTGGTCATTGGCTTCGTGCAGCTCGTGTTTTCGGCGATCGGCTACGGCTGCATGTTCGTGCCGTTGAAGCGCTTCAACGCAGGCGACGGCATGTTCTCGCAGTGGGTCATGTCGATAGCCATCGTGCTCTTCGGCTTCTGCGGATTTGCGTGGCGTGGATTCTCTGACTTTTACCCTGTCGCCATGCTGGGTGGCTTCGTCTGGACTTTCGGCAACGCACTCGCTATCCCCGTCATCAACCGCATCGGCATGGGTCTTGGGTTCATGATTTGGTCCGCGACTAACTGCCTGACTGGCTGGCTTTTGGGTACGTTCGGCGCGTTTGGCATCAAACCTCGGCCGGCAAGCAATCTCTGGCTCACCGGATTTGGTCTGATCTCGGTCCTAACGGGTGGGATTCTTTTCTGTTTTGTGAAAAACAAGAAACAGGTGGAAGAAAAGCCAAGTGAAACCTCGCTCGAAGAAGCCGACAGCGTTGCAAAGAACGGAGAACTTGTCAAGTTGACAAATGGCGCAGATGTTGAAATGGACACCACGGCGGTCCGAGTCAGTAACCCGACGCCTTCAAAAGCAGATCGCATTATTGGAATTGTTCTTGCTCTCCTGGCTGGCGCTTTTTATGGCTGTAAAATCTTCCCGGTGGTCTACATCCAAGACAACAAGGAACTCTACCCCGACGCGCCCCAAGACGGCCTTTCCTACATCTTCTCCCACTTCTTCGGCGTCTTCATCACCAGCACAACCGTATTCCTCATCTATGCCATCGCCAAGTATGCTTTTGACAATCAGGGTTGTCGGGTACCCGAAAAAAACACAATTTTTGGTTCCACTATTTTCGGTTCCGGTTCAGAATACCAAAAAACAATTTTTGTTTCCGATTCCGGTTCCGGGTACCCGAAAAATCGATTTTCGCCAGTTATCCTTTCGAGTACTAGAAAAAATAATTTTTGATCCTGGTTCGGTTACCCGAAAAAATTTTTGAACAAAAACAACTGTTTCAATCATTTTCATCCTAACAAGTCCCAAATTTTTAGGAAAAACCGCCCTGTTCTGCCGAGTCACGTCGCACTGCCGGCCTTCGCAAGCGGGCTCATCTGGGCGACTGCCACCGCGCTGCTCCTCAACGCGACGACCGTAATCTCCGCCGCCATTACTTACCCCATCGCAACGACGGTGCCCGGCGTCATCTCAGGTCTCTGGGGCGTGTTTGTGTTCAAAGAAGTAGGAGGCAAGCGGAACCTCATCCTCATGGGTGCGGCCACTGTCATCACGATCATCGGCGCCATCTGTATCGGTGCTTCCAAGTAAAAAATCGCGCGCCGCGCGAATTTCCCTTCCTCGACTTATATTAGCGATTACAGACACTAATCACAGACGCGGTCATTCTTTGTCGATCTTTGTTGTTGTTTTTTTTGTTAATCTTTTTTCAGTGGATACAAGAACGAATCGTACTCATACTATAATGTTATAATACTGCGATGTGAGTTGGGAGGGGGAGGGGGGTATCGGCATCTCATTTTTGTTTGTTTGTTTGTCAGTTATCTCTATATTTGTGGTAGCCCGTGAAAAAATAAATGTAGTCTACAGATTAGTTTTACACGTGCAAAATGCAAATCAGGGATGGGCGAACAGCCCTGATTTGCATTTTTTTGTTCTCGAACGAACAAGAACATTTTGTTCTAGAAATCAGAAATCGAACGAACGCGAACATTTTTGTCGGTGTTCGCGAACAAACAACAGATTTCTAGCATTTTTCATACTAAATTTTGTCCAAACGGGGCATAAAAACGTGTCTCACTTTTTATTGCAAAAGGCAATTGACACTAAATATTTGCCATTTTTGGAAAAATAACATCAATTTCGGCATCATTAAACTAATTTTACCTAAAATGTTGTTCGTTTTATCTGTTGGGAAAATTTATCTTTGTTCGCGAACAAACTTGAACAAAGCAAATCTGTTCTCGAACGAACACAAACGCAAAAATATGAAATTGTTCGCGAACGAACCCGAACGTTCGCCCATCCCTGAAGCAAATCCTACGACTTATCAGATTTTGATTGACAATTTAAAAAAAAACATAAATGAGCAGTTCACATTTTTTTAAATAAACCCCTCAAAATCATCAAACGTCAAAAAAACGTCCTTACAATTGAAAGAAAAATTAACGTTGCCCTTAAGTTGCTGTTTACGGTTGATAACCTTGACTTCGCTTAGGTCATTGGATACTGTAATATTGAAATCCTCGGTTGGGAAAATTGGAGCAAGTACACCGATGGGAGTTTCGTTGCCGAATCCGAAACCCGATTCCATCACATAAACGCCGTTGACTTTGACATGTTCTGGGATTTTACACAGGTTCGCAGTCATCCGGTTGTAGTTATGCTTGACATTCATCCAAAAATCTGTGATACCTTGCAATGATGAAGATTCGTCAAAACTGGCCTGACAAACGACGATGACAGATACGTCTTCAACTTGAGGCGCTTTTGTTTTCAGACAGTCGACAATAGCCTCCATGTCAATGGAGACATCGTATCGCTCGTTCATGAACCAGTGAAAAGACAGAGATCGGACGTGCAGAAGCTCGGGTTTGAGCAGTTGGAGTACGTCAGTGTTGCACGCGTCGTGTGACGGAAAAATGACCAACTCCGAATCAAATGACTTGAATTTCAAATTCCAAAAAAAAAAGCATTGTAAAAACTTTTCAATAGATCAAATTAAACCAACCGGAATTTCATCGATGGAATAAGTCCAATCATTTGTAATGCGAATTGATTCGAAGCGAGACTTGAACGGATGCAATTGTTGTAGCTGCTTATCATTGATTTCCAGATTTTTGATTGACTTCGCCCGTTTAACACATTTCGGCGACAAAGCACCGGCGGGTATTGAAATGTTCAAGCACAAAAGGTCTGAAAACAAACATTTTTTTGCAAAAATAAAAAATAAATAAACGTACCGTTACAGCAAAGCGTTTTTTCAATAAAAGCTGCTTTTTCATGGATATAGTCAAAATACACAGCGAAATTCCAAATAAAAGAACTAATCCAGAAAAAGCAGACGTCATTGTCAAAGATATACGTATAACAAGCGACTTTATTCGTTTTCAAATCCTAAAAAAAAACAAATACAAAAAAAAACAAAGAAGAACGAAAAAACTTACACGAAAACTGATATGGTCATCAGTGTATCGAAATTCTACATTTTCCATAAAAACGTTAAAAAAGTGTGAAGTCTCCATGGAAGACAGGACCAGTTTCTTCAGAATCATTAGGTCGCCGCACCTAATCGCACTCCAGAACAAATCATGATGGTATGCGGGAGACAAGGGACGCATTTCGGTAGGCCTAAAAATGAAAAAAAAAACAAAATGGAAATCATTCGAAAAAAGAAACGTATTTTACATCACGGAGTATCAAAAACGCGTTCAATACATACCTAAATAAAAACATTTAAAAAAAATTAAATGCAAAATAAACGACTGAAATAGGGGTAAACTATTACGATCGAAAAGGCCTAAAAGTCAAAAAAATGAAGAATTTTGAGGTACAAAGTATCAAAAACGTATCTGAAAGAAATCAAAGCATTTGAAAGAAATCAAAACGAAGAGAAGGTAACGAAAACGGCAAATCACGAAAAGCAAAGGAAACGCCAGAAAAAAAAAGCAAAAGAATGACAGAAATAGGGGTGAAACTGTTACGATCAAACAAGGATTTTATTTTCGCGCCAGGATCTGTTCTGTGTGCACGCAAAATGCGCGCACTCCGCCGCGCTGCAACCCACATGTTTGATCCTGCAGTTCAAAACATTTCATTTTTGGACAATTTGAAACGAATTTTACGAATTTTGCTGTGCGAAAAAATACTGATTGGATGTAGGTGTTATTTGCTCTTGTGCGTGCTTTTTTTGGTGGCAGGATTTTTACACTTTGTTTTTCGTTCTTATTTTTTACTCATTTTTGTTTAGTTTTGCGCCAGATTGGCGAAATCTCCCTGGGCGACACATTTTTTTCTTTTTAAAAAAAACGTGGACAATATATTCATTTACTTTTTTTGTATTCATGCATTTTATTTTTTGTGTTCACCAGCCAGCGGCAAAACACAAAAAATGTTTCTTATATTCCATCAAATTCAGCATAGATCGATCGATCGCTGACTAACTTTTGTTAGTCTGCTTTTTGTTTTCTTGCTTATACTTTGTTGTCTAGACTCTAGTGCACACTTGCATAAAAAAAGTTCACGCAATCACAATCGCGGAACTTTTTTGAATGACGTTTCTTTCTATAATTATTATTTGTAATGTTTTCTGTCAGGTTTTTGCACCCACTTGTCGGTTGGGTAATCGTTTTTCAAGTGCATGTAATCTGTTGATAATTCGTTATGACGTCAGACGTACATAGTTTATAAAGTGATCACACCTGTCACTTTTTTGATCATTAACAAACACTCTTTCTTTTTTTGCAGGTATGGATACCCCCGAACAAGCACCCGTAAATGATCGTAAATTATCCGCTCAGGAAACCGTAATCGATATTCCAGATGTCTCAAGCGCCGATGGTCCCGAACCACCACAAACACAAGTTAGATTTTTTTGTGTTTTTTTAGTCGCACATTTTTCCACTGTAAAATGTATTTTGCTGTCTGAACTATGATCTGGAAGAGTTACATTTGATGGAAATCGCGTTTTTGCTATTTTTGACGATTTTTGATGCGTTGTAGCTAAAAAACTACGGCATTTCCGAAGCTGAGTACAAATTGACCAACGTGATTTTCGATGGAGAATCCGAGGAAAAAATAAAAATATGGGTCTGTGACCTTGAAAAATGCCGAAATGGTAACAATTGTATCGGCATTTTTCAAGATGATAACCCAATATTTTTCTCGGATTCTTCATCAAAAATCACTTCGGTCAATTTGTACTCAGCTTTGGAAATGCCGTAGTTTTTTTAGCTACAATGTGCAAAAAATCGTCAAAAATGAGAAAAAAAAACGCCATTTCCAGCAATTGTAAGTTATCCAGATCATGATTCGGGCAGCAAAATACATTTCACAGTAAAACCGTTCCATGATGGCAAAAAGGCGATTTTTCATGTTTTCTGCAAAATTTTACAGTAAAAAAACTTCACACGGTAAAACTTTTTGGCGAAATTTCGTTCCCAAAATGTCATTTCTATCTCAAAAAATCACTCATTTTTGATCAGGAAATTTTGGGTATTTCCAATCCACATTCTTTCTTCATTTTTTTATCACTCCCGATACAATTGTAAATTTTCAGCCGGCCGTTTCGAATGGAAAACATTGCCAGTCATGTAAAGGCAGGCGGGTTAACAAATTTTACAAGCGGCAAAACAATCTCCTCGGAAAGTATGAAGACGATACTCGGATGTCAGAAAAACTGAAAAAACTGAGTCTCACAAACAACATGGTCAGAATCGAAGTCGTCGACGAGGAGGAGGAACGCGAGGACCAGGCACTGCTTCGGGGAACAGGTGACGGCGTACCTGGCGTTACGGCCGGTGGCAGCAGTCACCAGCCAACTTCGCCTCAAATCACCGTAATCGAGAGGTAAGAGATTAAAAAAAAATTTTATCTTTGTTAAATTTTTTTCAGAACGCATTCAGACACCGATTCTGACGACGTACCGGAGGACAATTCAGTTCGCCGACTCGCACTCATCACGCTCATCGTCAACGTCGTTCTCGTGTTTTCCAAGGCAATAGCTGCGTACCTGTCTGGATCGTTGTCCATTTTTTCGTCGTTCATTGAATCAATGGTAGACATTACATCCGGCCTGGTCATCTGGAAGACGGAAAGGGCGGTGAGACGCCGCGATCCCTACGACTACCCTCGGGGACGGACTCGGCTCGAGCCACTCGCGCTCGTCATTGTTTCCGTCATCATGGCCGTCGCTTCGGTCCAAATCCTGATCCGGGCGGTGACGTCCATTGTCGATCAATCCGTCGATCCAACGGTTGATTGGCCGACTATCGTCATCATGATGCTTACGGTCGTCGTCAAACTGGGTCTATTTATCGCTTGCAAGTAGTGAGTTTTACATTTGCTTACAAAAAACGTGTCTCAAGGCGAAAAAAAGTTGGTAACCAGTTTTCCAGTCGAAAATGCATGCGCACGCGTCAAAAAACGTGTCTCAAGGCGAAAAAAGTTGGATATTAGTTTTCTTTTTGGGTATCCATGCGCACGCGTTTGTATGTAATGTTTGCATCTTTTTCCTTTTTTTTTCAATTTCGTGCCGTTTTAGCCAGCCCAGCAATCAGTCCATTGACGTCTTGGCCCAGGATCATCGCAATGACTGTCTCTCGAACGCAGCCGTGTTGCTGTGTGCCTTCGCGGCTCAGCATCTCTGGGTCTACCTCGATCCTATCGGTGCCATCCTCGTTTCGATATACATCGCTGCTACCTGGTACTTCACGGGCAAGGATCAGCTGAACATGCTGAGCGGACGTTCTGCGAAGCCGGACTTTATCAACCGAATCATCAAGGTTTGATCTTTTTTTGCGCCATCCCCTTGACCCACATTTTTAGCTCTGCATTGACCACGACTCAGAAATCCAGTTCATCGATACCGTGTATGTCTATCACTTTGGCCACCGCTTTCTCGTCGAAGTTCACCTGGTGTTGGATGGAGAAATGCCTCTTCGTCTTACGCATGACATCAGTGAAACTCTACAGACAAAGTTGGAGGCTTTGCCCGAGGTTGAACGTGCTTTTGTCCATTCTGACTACAATTTTGATCACAATCCCAATACTGAGCATAAAATAGTCTAATTCTGGTCCTGTACAGAAAAGGGGAAATACGCGGTCTCGGCACGAAAATGATGGAAAATGTGTTTGGAATCAAAATTGTTTCAGGTATAACGATTTGTTGTACACGTAAGTGTTTTTAAAGTTGAAAACACTTTTATATGTTTTCCGGTACAGGGATAACAAAGTTACAATAAGGTACTGTCATGAGGTAATGTAGTCATGCTGTTCCAGCGTGTACTATAATAACTAAGTAACTTAGTTTTTTAAAAATAATTGTATCTTTTTGAGAGGCGGTAGTGGCATTTGAAAAAAAACTCTGATGCCGAGCTACGGCCTTTAATCCATACTTTTAACGGTCGTTTTGTATTTCTCTGACATTAACGTTTTTGTATTTTCTAAAGAATACCGTTTTCTTCGGGATTCTATTGTATGTTTTATTTGCTTTATATTTAAGATCGTCGTAAATGGGAATGCATTTCAATATTTCTTAAAACTGTAAATTATGATTTAACCTTTCATTTAATTGAAACCGTACATTTATTAAATTCTGTTTCAATTAAACGAAACATATTGTATGTGTTTCACGAAATTTGTCACCCTGTAGGTACCGTAAACAAAATGCAAATATTTATTGTCATCATCCGGTTTAGTGCCACACACGCGAGTGCCCTCTCGGTTGCGTGTTGGTTTTTTTAAAGTTTTGGTTTTCGATGAATAATAATATTTTATTTTTCTTTCTTCAAATTCAGTCACAAACTAAATACTCACGTAAGTAAGCTTCAATGGAGTACCAACAATTTGCTGCTGAATTGTATGCCTTGCGGACTCATCCATCGAATCTTTATACCTTCTTGTTGAGAACTGAAGGTACTCTTCTGGTTGCCGGATTCTTTCTATCCATGCTTCGACTTGTTTTATTTGCTCGCGTTCATTCTTTGCATATCAACATTCGAATCCTGCTTGTCAATGAAAATATTGGTACTCAGATTTTCTGTTGTCTAAAATTTTACCTGGTTGCTAAGGAGTCTCTGACGGGTGTCTGGGACGGGGGTTCTATCCTCAAAACTTTTGCAATAACTTTTATGTACTTTGCAACGTGGAGTAGCACGTCGATCATGCTTGAGCGTCTGTACAGTACCATAACGGCAAAATCCTATGAATCCGCCAGAAGCAGAACACAACTTATCTGCCTTATACTTTTACCGGTGGGTTTCAATATCAATGATGATAATCGATAGCAAAGTGTTGATAATGTTTCAGTGGATAATATTAGGCACAACTATTGGCATACTTCTCATGGCACCGATGAGTTCATTGATATGGTATACACACATAATTATTACGGCGCTTTATACGTGTGTAAGTATACGCGATATATGTATAAAGTGCGTTTCAAAAGGATAAGTTCACCCCTAAAATCGAGTTTTGCAAAAAAACGGTTGAACCTACGATAACGGGAGTAAGCTCATTCGATCCGGCGTAAAAAGTTACGCTAGTTAGGATAGTTGGGAAAGCAATTTGCAACAAATTGCGGCCACAAAAAAATAAAGTTCATTTTTTGACTGTTTCAAAAGGATAAGTTCACTTTGGATTTTAGTAAAAATAATTTATTTTAGGGGTGCTAAAATTCCGAAAACTGGCTATCTTTAACAAATGTGATGACTTATATTAGAATATGCCATAAAAGCCCTGATGCGCACACTTTTATAATTATTTTTTACGAAATTTTTGGAATAAACTCATCAACATCAAAGATCGCTTCCTCAGGTTCAGTAATTGCCGAGATAGGGCGTCTATTGCCCCAAACTTTAGGCTAAAGATACCCTTGCAAGTTTTCAAAACATTTCAGATTAATTCACCCTGTTTTCCATAATTTAAAAAATATTTTCTGATGTTGAGTATTAAAAAAATTAAGATTTTCTGCAGTTTTTTACCTCCCCTGACCGAGCCAATTTTTTTCTGGATCATCGACGAGTCTAAAACAATAGTAGGCAACTATTCTGAACTTTTTGACACAATTTGCAGGTCATTCAGTTCGAAACAAAACCCAGGCGCAGAGGATGCTATAGCTCAAAGGTTAGATTGAGATGTCAAGTTCTAATATTCCAATTTTTTTACGAATGTAGCCATTCATATTGGGTTTATTGGTAACAAACGATTAACTTTGGAATGCAAAAATGTATTAAAGAGTTTCCAGACGTAGGTCTTTTAAAAAAGCTGCAATTTTTGTGGTGGAGGCTTCCGTGGTGAGGGTGGCTGAACTTGGCTTTAACAAAACGCCCGGTGTAATGTTTGTCGTGAGCTGCATAGGCCGCAAATTGTGTCAAAAAGTTCAGAATAGTTGCCTACTATTGTTTTAGATTCGTCGATGATCCAGAAAAAAATTAGCTCGGTCAGGTGAGGTAAAAGACTGCAGAAAATCATAATTTTTTTAATACTCAACATCAAAAAATATTTTTTAAATTATGGCAATCTGGGTGAATTAATCTGAAATGTTTTGAAAACTTGCAAGGGTATCTTTAGCCTAAAGTTTGGGGCAATAGACGCCCTATCTCGGCAATTACTGAACCTGAGGAAGCGACATCGATGTTGATGAGTTTATTCCAAAAATTTCGTAAAAAATAATTATAAAAGTGTGCGCATCAAGGCTTTTATGGCATATTCTAATATAAGACATCACATTTGTTAAAGATAGCCAGTTTTCGGAATTTTAGCACCCCTAAAATAAATTATTTTTACTAAAATCCAAAGTGAACTTATCCTTTTGAAACGGTCAAAAAATGAACTTTATTTTTTGTGGCCGCAATTTGTTGCGAATTGCTTTCCCAACTGTCCTGATTAGCGTAACTTTTTACGCCGGATCGAATGAGCTTACTCACGTTATCATAGGTTCAACCATTTTTTTGCAAAATCCGATTTTAGGGGTGAACTTATCCTTTTGAAACGCACTGTATAACACACCTGAAAATTAAATTTTAGGGTTTTGTAATACTCCTAAAAATGAATCTCAAACGGGCAAATGTCGAAAACAAGACTGGATTATCAGAAAAGTTTCAAATTTTGGAAAACATAAAAATGGTCAAAATGATGGCCATTGTGTCGATATTTACCACTTTTGCCAACAGTATTCACGGTGTTCTTGGATATTTTTTAGTGTTTCACGCGTATATGATGTAAGTGTTATATAAGCTATATATGTCTAAATAGGATAATTTTTTGTCTTTCAGTGATCCATACGCCGACTTGATATTGTCCATTACGATGAATCTTTTTGTGGCAATCCGGTGCGCCGTAGAACCCGTAATTATGTTTCTGGCAACTAAAAACTTGTATAAAACATTTTTATTCAGTAATCCGAAATTATTGTCTTGCATTGTTTTTTAGGTTTTGCAAGTCAAAGAAATTGGCAGGATCGAAAGTAATGAGTTCGGATCAACCTCAACTCTATTTTACACTCCTACGCCAGCAATGGGCATAGCACTAGACATTCTTCGTTTGTCCGCAAGTTACTTCCAAAGTTCTAATTTAATGTAATATGTGTATCCTGCATTTATTTTTGCGCGCGTACCACTGTAATATCACAAAAATTGTACTTGTTACGATAACTCTGGGTGGTGATTAGCGGTGCTTAAATTACACACACTTTTGCGTTGTAAATATTTAGAAGGGGAAATTGTAAAAAAAGACACATCAGACGAATAGAATGCTCTGTATTCTGACTACGCGGTGGTTTTTGGCACTTTATGGTCAGCGTCATTCTTAATTCATTTATGTCATGGAACTGGGTACCACCACTGAGGATCCCAGGATTATCGGTGACTACCTGCCAGTGGTAAAAATTTCGCACCATATCCAACTTACCTTTGTCATCATTGGTTTTTGTACGATTACGTTGAGATTTTTCTGTATCCTAAAAATCAGACAGTTTCATAGAAATATTCGAATGCTATTTTTTATCGAAAATACCGGGTTTTTGGTTCTGATGTGTGCCAGGTAAAAAAACAGCTGTTGCATAATAGTATATATTTATTTTATGGTTTTTAGATTTCAAATTGTCGTCGCAAAAATTACGGTTGGTGGTTTGTCAAATGAACACATTGCAAATGTTTCAATGGCGTTTATCGGATTTTCTATGTGGTGCAATATTGCAATCATGGTGGAACGTTTGATTAGCACGATTCGTGTTCAGGATTACGAACAAAGTTTTGATAAAAGGTTTTTGCTTTTGTTATCTGCTTTTCCGGTTGGTTTTTGTCATTTATTGTTTCAATGTTCATAATTAGAACAATTTTAGTTCGTTTTAACATCCTTGCATTTAGCATGGATATACTGGAAACCAGACCAACACTTTATACCCATGACTATTATTGCCAATGTCGTTAATATTGCTTATGCTTACGTTCGTCGTTTTTTAAAAACAACAAAATTCTTCAGATAAAATTTTCAGGTTTTTGTAATACTATGGAACATAAATTTTTACAAAGCTCGCATGGTTCGATCGATGACGCTGAGCAAAAAGTTTCAACTTGCAGAGAACATAAAAATTATCAAAATCATGACTGCAACTGCTATTTATTCTGTCATTATGGGTGTGATTCAGGGCTTAATGATGATTGTAATGTTTGTATACGTCCCGCGGGAGTAAGTTATGCCACTGCGTAATACCCTCACATATATCACATTTTTAGTGGTTCGGTAGATCTAAGCATCACAATTAGCATCTTTGATACCTTTGCGGTCATTAGATTTGCCGTAGAACCTTTGGTGACCATATTTTTTAACCTGGAATATCGCAGAGCGTAAGTTCTTTAATGATGCGTTTTTTAAAGTATTACGGTAGATACTTTTCAGTTTCCTTAGACCTTGCAAAACGGATGTTGTTCCAATCTTTATCGAGCGAAATCCATCAATTGTGTATTTCAAACAACTTCACAAGCAGTGGGAAAATTGAAAATGGATGTTTTTAACAAAAACATGTTGTAAAGGGTAAAATGCATTACAGCATTGCATTACATTGTTTGAGCAGGTGATATGAGGGGACACATGTGCTAACGGGAAAAAAAACTGACATGCCCGGTCCGGGATTGTTTGTTAAGATCAGAAAAAAATAGTGAACCTGCCAATATACATGTCCCAAGACCAACAAACACCTGAATTATAATTGTTTCCGTTTTTCGATTACGCATGCTAGGTACGCCTAATTAGAGATATTGACATGTAATTTTTCCACTAAACACATGCAGGTGTCGTGCCATGTTGAACAGCATGTATGCAACATAGATATTATCCAATCTCTGTTCATACATCTATTTATTTACACTACAGTCATATCAAAAGCCGTCGAGTCTCGGTGCAATGCCTGATATCAGCAGCTTTGATATCGAGTTTCAAAGAATTCGGGAAAATCCTTCTGGATTGTATTTAGCACTGCTCTACCTCCAGCTTGTACTGTATGTTTTTGCTGCTCTACTGTCGTCCATCAAAATATGGCTCTTCTACACAACAAAATTGTTTCATTTCAACATCCGGGTTTTGCTGATCAACGAAGGAATGGGAGTTCTGGTCTATGTTGTTTTTAGGTATATACAGTATGCAATTGCGGTTACAGAACAATACTTTTTTTTAGAGTTTACATTGTCGTACCCCATCTCATGACTTCCCAATGGAAGAATTCAACATTTGAATTTCTTGCTATGAGTTTGACACTATTTCCAAATTGGAGCAGTTTAACTATACTCATTGAAAGGATGTACAGTACTATTTATTCGAATAACTATGAACGATCTTCAAAACTATCGTTGTTGTATACACTTACCGGTGCACCTGTAAGTTGCAGGTTACCCTTTAAAAACCGTTAACAACCTTTTTAGTGGTGCTTAACAATGATCCTTGTCGTATACATTGAAATAGCCGGCATAGAAGTATGCTATCAAGGCGCCATAATAATTTTTGTCGCTACAATTGTTTACACAATGGTTTGTTTGTTTTCATCCAGAAGCATTGAACTTTGCTGATTTCAGGGTTTTTTGCTCTTACTGGTCGTCAACAGTCACAGAGCAAAGATTAAAAATAAACTATCATTAACTCAAAGATTTCAAGTTGGTGAAAATATAAAAATTGTTAAAATGATGGTTGTGACTTCGATATTCTACGTTGCAACTAACATTGTTCAGATGGGATTTGTTTACTACCTTTTTGTTTACGCGTTTTTTAATGAGTATGATTTTTTAAATAATTTGCTACGGGGAATTCCATATCACGATTTTTAGGTACGTTACGGAAACGTTAATTGCGAGTACGGCTTTCGATGTTTTCCACGCTTCGCGGTGCATTGTTGAACCGATTCTAATGTTTTCTTCGAACAGAGATTACAGAGCTGCGTGAGTTTTTTTGTATGGATCTCAAAACTGATTTTGGACACATTTGGATTACATTATTTTAAATGTTACCGCAAAGTGCAAAGTTTGGTCTAAATTATTATGTTTGTGTAACGAACGCGAACTTTACATCAAACCCCCACTTCCTTCCGGGTACTCTAAGACCAAGAATAGAACCAAAGCTCTGGAGCTAAATAACTAAGATTCCCACACACAAAAAAAGGTTGTGTTACTCGATGGGAGAGGATTATTGAGTCATAAAACTTCCGTTTGATTACGGCAGTGAGGTGTACATAATTACGTTATATACAATGGTACGCCCCGTACTTTTAATCAATTATCCATTTTTAGATTATTCAAAAAAAAGAATCGTGTTCGTCCTGTTGATAAAAACGTCAATGATATCTACTTTACTTTATTACGAAAACAGTGGTCTTAGTTGGTTGTTAATTAAATGAGCCTTGCCTGAATTGTTGAATACCGGTATTTTTTTTGTTTTATAACTGTTTTTGTTTTTTTATTGTGACCTTCATTGTTTGTAGCATGTGTTGTTACAATTTTTTTGTATGTGATAAAAAACGATCTCATGATTTGATGACATTTTACATTCTTAAAAAAATAACAGGCAATTACCGGTGCCATTAAGCTTAATGTTGAAAGACCAATAATTTTTATTGGCTTTTGAAGAACGCACATTGAGAATAGCTTATTTCTAGTACATTAAACTGTAGCCAGATTCGTTGTTCGAGCTTTTCCGTTCTTCATGAAAATGGTTACCGCTTTCTGTTTTAAACATGCTTCTGCTGCTAATTAATTTGTTTAATTTACTTTTGTAGACACTTATAAGAAGTACATTATTACATATAAGATAGATTATTGGTGCAATTTTTTTTCATTTATTTGAATTCATTGACATTGAATTGCGTCACTATCACTAATTTATATAATACAACAGAAAAAGCCAAGTTTCTGTATATATGGAACACAACATCGGTCAATTCTGTGAGAGACAGTAATCTCAATCTTTGCCTTTACTACAGAGTGCAAATTGCTTTCTTAGTGAATACGTTGTTTGGCGAATGCTCGTTGGTAGAACTTATTTATCGAACTTAGTGTGATCACGTAATTATTTTAAACACGTTTGTATGCACAACATTTGCGAGCGTCATTGCTTCAGCCTTGTTTATAGTATACTTTCATTATTCTAAAACACCTGTTTTGGCTACAGTATCAGGTCCCCTGACAGCTGACTTTGTAGGCTTGTTAACGAGGCGCGGGATTTCATTGCGTCCACTGCACGTATGTATAAAAAACTTGAAAAACGAGTAATCTGAGACAACCTATTCTTTTTAATTGGTAACTTTTTTAGATTTTCCGTTTATTTACTTCTGTTATACATATTTATCACAGTTTTACAGTAGCAGTCATTGATATGTGTAACGAGGCCAGGTGATACACCTTCATTCCTTCACTGCTAAAACATGACCAACAATACGCGCTACACCGAACAAGAATGGAATGTTCTCTTCAAGAAAAGCCGTGAGAATCCATCGAGAGCCTATACGACAGCTCTCAGCGTCCAAGCGGGCTTGTTATGTGTTGCTTTATTTTTATCTGTGCTAAAAATTATTATCTTTTGGAGAATAAAAATTTTTCATCGAAATATCCGGATTTTGCTTACGAATGAGGGCATTGGTGCGCTTATTTACGTTGTTTTACGGTAAGCAAACATTTTTTCCTTAAAAACATCGTAAAAATTATTTTTTTGCAGATTGAAAGTCGTGATACAACAGATTATACTTTCTCGCTGGAGCCCCAGCATGATAGAACAAGTTGCCAGTGGTTTTGTCCTATACCCTGCTATAAGCAGCATTACGATACTTATTGAACGAGTTTACGGTACAATTTTTTCTATGGGATATGAAAAATCCAAAAGTTCGAGAAATCTTGCAGTATTGGCAGTATTGCCGGTAAGTGCCAATTTTTTTGTTGTACATATTTAACAATCATGAAAATATTTTTATATTTTTTCAGTGGTTAACATCAACATACTTTTCCCTACAGTTTATCTATAACGGATACGCCTTATCCATGGTTGCCACTGCTGTAGTAATATTCTGCGCCATTTTTTATGCCATTGTAAGTTATCGCAGTTTTTTTCCGTTAACCCAAAATGTCTTTTTTTCAGTCATTCAGTATTCTTCTCGTCGTCAACTGCCGTTTGGCACAAATTCAAAACAAACTATGTTTAAGCCAAAAATTTCAAATCATAGAAAATATCAAAATTATTAAAATGATGGTTTCAACATCTGTGTTTTATGTCATTTCTCATGTTATCCAGGGAGTATTTCTTTACTACATGTTTTATGTGATCTATCGAAGGTACATACCGTTACCCCGCACCTGTTTTTTTGTTTGTTTACTAATCTCGCTGGCATTCAGAGACATAGAAAAAGCCTTTTTGGCCTCAGCTGCCTTTGACACCTTTAACGCTCTGCGCAGCATCTTTGAGCCTCTCGTCATGTTTATTTCCAACCAAGAGTGCAGGGCAATGTAAGTCTTTCCGGCTGATACGGAAAACGGGACGCTAATTATTGTTTTTAGATTGTTCAAAAACAGATCTTCACGTGTAGCTCCTTACTTGGCAGACACCGCTCGGGCCGTGTACTTTGACTTACTCAAAGAGCAGTGGTCGTAACTTTGGATATGCGCTTTTGTTATATAAATTTATTATAAAAGTTGTTGAGGAATAAAAAAAGTTTTTTTGGAACTGCTGAAATTTGAAAGCATTGAAATAAATTGAGATTAAGATAAAAACCGGTAAAAACTATTTCCGTTCCAGTCATGAAACTTGCAGACTAATTAGACTAATTAATAGTAACTGTTACTCAAAACAACGAGGAAACACTAATTACCCAAGTCATAAGTTTTTCTGCGCGGATGAACACAGTTTTTGTTCCAAGCATAAACACAGACGTTTTTGTGATTTTGCAAACAAAAAAACAGTTGTTCATAATTATGCGAACAAAAAAATTATGTATTATACATACATGTAAAGTCCTGTTAAGTTATGGAGTCGCCGTTTATTTTTGTCGAACCTCAAACTGGAGTAAGTTAAACATATTCATGAATTTGCACCAGACTTTGATGGAGCCTACATTAATGGGTACTGTGCAATACTTCTAAAAACACATACAAGTACATTCTACGAAATTATGAGGTCTGCTACACATTACTTTGGAAGTCTGTATGTATGTATGCACCCCAGTCTTGTCCCAAAGAACACAGAACGTAACAATTTAGAAAATATCTGACTCATATATAATATGAAATCTAAACGTAGCCACACCCTTACAATGGAATCTTTTTTTGTTATTTTGATTCACCTTTAAAAAACACAATTTTATCTTCGACACTTGTAATATTTTCGGTTTCAGATGTTTTTTTACACCGAAAAGTGAAAGTTCATGTGACAGGTATTACACTTCGCATCATCCGCTTCCTTCTAAATTTGCTACGGGTATCATTCAATTTTTCGAAGTACCACTTTTTACTCTTCATGTGATTAAGTTCCAGGTAATTATCCTTTGCGACGGCATGTGGCTGTTTATGCTTTTACCGAGGCGAATGACTACCCTTCAATCACCCATTTGTGGGGGGCATTTGTAAATCTCAGACAGCATGAGTGCAATAGTTTATTTTTTTATAGTAAATTGTAATAAAAAACGTATTGCTTATGAATGTTTGAATTTTGAATTTTTGATAAATGATCCAAGATTTTAACTATGCAAATATGTTTTGAACGGTTTAAAAAAATGTGACGTAATCCAGTTTGGTGTGACAAATCCGTCATAAATAAATATAAGACATTTCCTTTGGTTGAATGATGATCATGCCTTTTCTTTACTCCTGCATTTACATTTATTTCAAATTTACTTAAAGTTTTTTTGAGCTTTTTGACCATTTTTTGTATCAATGCTGGTTTGTTAACTTCCATTCAAAATATTTTTTTTACAAAAACAAAATATGATAATTGACCTCAGAGGATTTAATACAGAACCCCTGCCTAATCGTCTTATTTATCTGATTATTTGTAATTATTTTCACAATGATAATTTTATATTTTTGTATATAACAGTAGAAATTGATTAAACACATATTTTTTTAAAACACGTTAAACAAAAATTTTCTGAACCATATTGTTTGCATTATGAGGCATTCAAAAATCTTACAGTATACTGTATTTATGAATTCATAAATATGTCTGCGTTATTACTGCGTAGGCGTTTTTTTGTAACAGTGCTGTCATAGTTCTGTCTTCTGACACTATATTTGCCAAGTTTGTTATCACACTGTTTCTAGGATGTTTTTTACGGCATGTTTATACATAGGTGAGTTAAAAAAAGTTTGGCCAACAATAGTTGTATACTCATGAACTCCTGAGCTCGGTAGTACCATGTTCGAGTGTTCTAGATCTATGTACATAGTAACTTTTATTAATATTTATATCAGTAATTTTCATTGTAAACATTACGATATCAAAAAAATGTTCTGTAATATAATTAAATACAATTATTTGAATAACGTCTTTCAATACGTTTTTGTAGTTCTTTTGTCTTAACTTTCTAAAGCTTGATTTACGTCACCATATTTTTTTTGTATTTTTTACCGTAAAATTCCAGAATATCCAAAGTATTGTAAAATACTCAGAAGTTAATGCCTCAACTTTTGAACGCCTGTCTGACTTGTTACACTCTGTTGACATCATTCATCAACGTTCATGCTCCACTGTAACACCGGAACCCTTACGAATATCATTCAATCCGGGAACAAAGAAAGTTTATTATAGAAAATGTTGTATAAGAAGTGTTTTTTT
This sequence comes from Turbatrix aceti, assembly GCA_963969345.1. Taxonomy (NCBI): domain Eukaryota; kingdom Metazoa; phylum Nematoda; class Chromadorea; order Rhabditida; family Panagrolaimidae; genus Turbatrix; species Turbatrix aceti. The sequence goes on along the minus strand of OZ017766.1, from coordinate 6,181,441 downwards.
GTAACACCATGTGCTAGCTTTTCTTCGACACGCATTTCATGATGTTCTGACTAGCACCATGGTAAATAATATTTTTGTAGTCAAATCGTTTTTCTCCTGTCATATGCCGGTTTCGTGTTTAAGCCCAAGGGAAAGGTTGGAGAAACCTATAACTTTTTACTTTATACATATATTTTTTGTCAGTGCTCACTGCAAGTGCAAGTTTTCTAAATTTATTCCTAGAATGTCTGCAAACACGTGATTCGTCATACACGCAATTCCAGAAGTTCAACAATAGGTGACCTTTTTAAACAAACTGCCTTTAAGCATTATTTGAAAGGGAAGTACCGTAATCTATTCTTTGATAACTGTGTATTTGCTCTAGAAATACACAATGTTTCCAGTGTTCTAAATTCACAGATCGCAGCTTTAAAGATGCCAGTTGTCACCTACATTATCTTTATCGAAATCTTATAATCCGTCCAAAAAAGGAAAATTGTAGTAACTCTCATTGAATACACTTTAAAACCACATGAGTGTACCGGAACAGATTATGATGTTTTAATGATACTTTAATGACGCATTATCAATATTAAAACATTTAGTTTAAAAAAACTGAATTCTCTTGACAGATGAGTCAAAACGTTCCTTAAAAAATCCGTTCGTTGTCCGTAAATTTGTATTTGTCTAAACTAAATGTCATTCGTGCCAGCCAGTCAAGTGCGTACTTTGTTTTTTATGATAACTGTAACAGTAAAAATAGAACACTCAATTACGTTTTATTTCTTTATTGAAGCGCATGCAATATTGGGTTATGAAATAAATAACAAAAGAAAAGAAAAATTTACGTGAGTGTTTCTTAACTTTTTCTTTCTCAGAACATTTATTCAGATGTGTTACTACCTATTATATGTATGTATTTGATTCACTTATATCTGGTCGCGTTTGTTTCCAAGTTGTTTGTTCGTTCTTCGAATTCAAAACTTTACCGCGACCAATGCCAGAACTTACATATACAGTTGCGCGACCACCCGTAAAAAATTTATCAAATTATTTGAAATGATAAAATTACTCACGCAAAGCCGTCCTAAAATGCCGTACTCTGGTACTGTTTTTTTTGTTTAGTTTTGCGCGGGATATACGAAGACAACCATATACTTCAAGTTGGACTTTAATCCGCATGCTACCCTTATTAGAATCCTTTTCCAATGTATTTTTTTAAATTCTGCAAAGCACCAAATATTTAGTAAAAATGATAGGTTAAGCAGCACATTTTTGGTAACAAATCTCTCCCACACGACGATCAATTTTCTAAATAAATATTTTTTTAGTACTATTTACTGGGGGTTATTAATAAAAAAATTAACGGTGTTATTTTTTATTAAAAATCGTTCAAGGCATTTAACAACACCCCAGACAGCCAACAGGAAAGGACTGGTTCCAATGTTCTCACATACATACATACATTTGTCATGTGCTCTTGGTGGTCGGTTTGTTGCCCATGTTTGTTTTTTTAAACAACCACAGACTGCTTCTTCCTTCTCTGTTAACTCTAATTACACCTATTTTTTGAGTCAAATTTCTTCCTTCCGCGCTAACACCCCCACGGTAGTAACTGTAGCCTATGTTCGTATATTTATGTTCTATGTTGGGATTTTTTTCCAGACAGCGTTCATTCATGTCAGCCAACATGTCGGAAGCTGAAAGAATCACATTTTTCAAAGACATGGAACGATACAGGAGTTTTGAATCGTTTAATTTTCTCCTGCTTACGGGTCTGCAGTGTTTCTTTCAAGTGGTTACCGTAATACTGGTCTGCGTCAAGATTGTGCTCGTTCATCGGACAAATTTGTTTCACAGAAATATTCGATTGTTGCTGATCAATGATTCTCTGGGATCTCTTACGTTCACTATTTTGAGGTATTTATTTTCAGTAAAAAAAAATTTTTTCAAAAATTGATTTCTTTTTATTTCAATTTTTTTTAGATTTGCAACATTGGTAACATTTATTATTTACCGATCATGGCAACAAACGTACTTTGAAACTGCAGCAAACAGCTTTCTCATGTTTCCCGCGTGGAATAACGTTGCCATCCTCATCGAAAGATTTTACAGTACTTTTCGCTCTAAGACCTACGAGCACCACTCTTACAACCGGATTATTGGAATTTTACTCTTCATTCCGGTAATTTTCTGTTTTGTATAATACATTCAACCTTTTGAACTTTTTTTAGTGGCTCATGGGTGCTGGAGTTACGGCGTATTTCTGGGTGACGGTAATGAGTGGAGTGTTTGCGTGGCTCTTTATCTACACTGCTACAAATCTACTGTATTCCATTGTAGGATATTGCTACAAAAAAGTGATGACAAATGAAATTAATAATTTTTTTTGTAGGGATTTACGTGTCTGCTGCCCATAAACATCCGTCGATCCAAAGGAACCAAAATTTCGTTGTCCGAAAAATTTCAACTTCTTGAAAATATCAAAATGGTTCGCATGCTCATGGCTACGTCATTGTTTTACGTTATTACGAGTATAATTCAAAGTTCTGCGCTTGTATTTACGTTTTCTTTTATTTATCTCAGGTAGGGAGTAATCTGATTTATTTGTATACGTCAAAAAGCGAGGGTAACAAAAAACCAATGATGGAGAAACTTATTTACTTCTTTTTTTTTAATTTCATTTGTTTCTGTTTAAAAAAAGTTGAAAAGGTTTTTTTCTAACATAATAATTCGAAGAATTATTGCAAATTCAGTTTTACCTTACAAATTAATTAATTAAAAATTATTCATTATCACGTGCCAAAATCATGTTTTTTCAGGTACGCGGAACTCTCGGTCTATGCCTTTGCACTTTTCGACACGTTTATGTCCTTTCGAAACGCAGTCGAGCCAATGGTCATGTTTTTGTCAACAAAGGAATTTCGAAGAATGTAGGCTATTTTTAACGAACAATTCAATAATTTTGAAATCAAATTTATACGCCATTTCAGACTGTTCAACAGACAGAGAATCCACGTCGTCACCGACAACGACGCGGTTGCCTATTTCAACCAACTCAGAGACCAGTGGGGTTGCGACAATGCCAAAAAATAATTTATTACGGCGTCATGTTGGTAGTAGTATTATTTATCTTTCGGGTATGAAAAAAATAAAATGATTCATTTTGAGTTGAATAATGGATAATGTGCACATGGGTGGCGATGATGATCGGGTTTTTGTTGGGGTGAAAATGGTCGAGATTTGAGATGGGTGCTTTTGGCTTTATTTGAGATGGAGAATCGGGGTAATTGAATCGGTGTCTCGCTTGCCGTACCAGCCGCCCATCCCTGGAACAAAAACGATACAGTACGTAATTTTATAGAAAAAAACCACGTAAAACCCTAAAAAACACTTGCAAGCGTCTAAAAAACCCTTTTTAACCCAACTTACCGCCAAAACCACAACCACCGCAACCCATGCCACCCCAGCCGCAGCCACCCATCATGCCACCACCACAGCCACAGCCACAGCCGCCCCAGCCTCCGCATCCGCAGCCACCCCAGCCACCCCACCAGGGGTAATCCCAGCCGCTACAGGCTCCGGCCAGGGAGATGATGCAGCAGAGGAGAGCGACAAATATGGTCAGAATTCTTCTCATCGACATGATTCTACGCTTTTGGATGACTGAGGCTTTTATATTCCCGAAAACCTGAATCAAGGAGGGTTTCATCCCCCGGGGCCACTTGAGCATGCACTCGACACCGACACCGACGCCGATACACTGTAGGACAAATCCACTCGGAGAAGGGGGGAGGTAGACGTGATGACAGTCTTTGTCGCCAGAAAGTGACACTGAAAAGACAACAGCGTCTCCCTGTTCATAATTTGTCTTGGATGATGGTGGTGATGTTTGTGCGAGGCAAATTGACGACGGCCAATGACCAAGTAAAAAAAAGTGTTGATCCAGGGATTTCCACTTTACAAAAAGTTAAATATTGTATTTAAACAATGCTGCATGGAGATTCTGATTATGATCAAATTTGGTGTTGTTTGCACGGAATCGTTGGAATTGTTCTTTCAACAATTTTTTTATTTTTTTTTGGTTTTTGTGCATTTCTGGATTGTGATAAAAAAATGAGGGAGGGAAATTGTGGTCTAAAAAAATTTTTTTCCAGTGTACAAATGCGTTTGACTTTATTTTGTGTCGAGATTTAGTGTTTTTGTATTCAAAGAAAATGCAACTTTATTATTATGCAAGAATAAAAAAATAAATTATCTGTGTAGGCATGGTACAAAAGTATGGAAGGCAAAATGAAAACCAGAAGAACAGCTAGTCGTCTACGTAGGTGAAGAGAAGCGTGAACGCCGGCGAAGAGATCAAAACGAGCAGGCAACCAAGACGACACCGGTGATGCCGAGCAATACAGATACGGCAAGAAAGACGAGGTTTTTCGATCCCCGAATCGATCGATAGATGAAAACGTCGGTGAGAGCACCGATTATCGCTGGTAACTGCAAAAAAAACGTTGTTGTTTTTTTAATTTTAAAATTGAAGAAATTTTAAAAAAAATTACCCGGGCAGTGATGGGATAACTGACGGTCTGGGAGAGTTTCTGGTTTGATATCTGAAAGCCCACCATGCCAATGGACCACAGAATGCCGTAGAAGATGCTAGGCACGACGAGTTGGGAATCGATGTAGGGATCGTTGCACGTGAAGATTGCGTAGAGAAAAAAATACACTGTTGAGGCAGTAAAGACACCGGTGTTGAAGGAAAAAACGTAATCCAGAACTAAAAATTTTTTTAATCAAATAAAACTTTTTATAAATTGTTTAAAAATATTTAAGAAAATTTTTACAATAAAAAAAATAATTTAAAAAAATAATTTAAAAAAAACTTTAAAAAATTACGAAAAAATAAAAAAATGCAAAAAACACGACCTAAAAATTTTTCCAATTTGGAAGGCAACAAAACAAATTGTAAAAATTCACATTTTGGCGACTCTCCGCACGAAAATCCCAACTTATTCAAAACTGCAAAAATTCAAAAAAACGATCCTCCCGCAACGAAAAAAAACACATTTCAATTTCGTGTTAAGACAAATTTTGTTTCATAAACTAACCATTTGTTGACGCATCAGGATAATTATCCTGGATGTAAACAATAGGAGTCATCATGCATCCATGAAATAACCCAAGTCCCACAGACATGAGAATGCACAGAATTTTTGTTCTCGAAAAATTCTTCATGCTCATGCCATCTGCTCCACAGCATAATGCTGTGGATTTTGAAGGTTCGGGAATTTCCCGAACAGTTGCATAATCATTTTCCACAGTGCCATTGGAGAGTTCGGTGACCTTAAAATGACCGTCGACAGAGACGTTCTCAATGTCGGCATCTGGGCCAACGGCGGTCGAAGTTGAGCCGTATGAATCGTTGAGTTCGTACGCCGTCTGTTCGGTTTCTGTCTGCTGGACAAAAACAAACATGACACCAGAAATTATGGTCACGATGACTCCAGCGTAGTTGAGCGCGTCGTAGGTGACTTCCTGGGGTTTTGTGCCGAAAAGGCCAAATCTGGCAATGCACCAACCGACGGTAATTTGTATCGAGCCCCAGATAAGCATTCCCAGGCCAATGCCGATGCCTTTGACAATTGGCACGGATGCAATGTTGCCCGTCGCGTAGAGCACGCCTCCGAGGGTCGCGATCCAGTTGAACGCCGGTTCTTCGCGAGCGAAGAAAATTCCAACGCCGACGAGGAAAACGACGGCGCACTCCACCCATTGGACAAAAAATCCGTCTCGACAGTCGTATTTTCTCAGGGGAGCGAACATGAATCCAAAGCTGATGCAGCTGATGACAAGGCTCACGTAGCCGACGAGGGCATCGCTGCCTTCGGAATCAGCTAGAGCGGAGTCTGTCGTGATGGAATCTGACACATCTAGCAGCGAACTCATGGCGCGCTGAAAAACGAGGGTCGAAAAAGTTGGAATCAGTGCAAAATGTAAAATTTTTTAGATATACGTTTCGCGTCATTCTGGGAGGCGGGAAGGGACGTGATTTTTATCAGGTGGGGTTTCTCAGGTGAGGTGCAGGTGAAAAATAGGATTCTTAAATTTTTTAAAAAATGTTAAAATTAAAAAAAAATCTGGATGATTACAAATAATTTTTATTTTAAATAAAAAAAATTGTAAAAAAATCAGAAAATAAAAAAAAATCCGTAAAAAACATGTTATAAAAATTTTGGTCCCAAAACGAAAGTTTTTGAAATACTCTTTTGGGCGCAATACAATAAATTAATTTTTTTCTGTGTTGCTCAAATTTTTATTTTATTTTTTATCAAAAAAGCAAGAAAAACTAGTATAGAAAAAGTTTGCATCCCATCAATTTCAACACAAAAAATGGCAATTAGATTTTTATGATTAAATGAAGTTCTGGTTTAAAATTAAAACATTGCGCGCAGCAGTAAGCTTTCCAAAAAATTCAATCAGTGTCGTTCGTAAATATTTAGTAACTGGACAACCAAAACGAAATTTTCAATCACCCAGAACATCCCCTCCAAAAAAATTAGAAAAAAAATTTTTATGAATAGTAAAAAAATGATCCAATTTGACAACAAAAAACTTGATCAACAAGTTGTTGTCCCTACCCGGCGTCATACAACAATTATTACAGAAAGAAAGCGATAGAAAGATTCGAAAGAAATGCTCAATGCAGCCTGCATTCATCATAAAAGGTGAGAGAAAAAAAAATGTTCAAAGACAAGTGGACACGCGCGCGAAAAGGTAAAAGTAATCATCGACGCGCAACAAAACAACTCTTCCCGGGGCAGGAAGGGTCCTTGAGCCGGAGGCAAGCGAGCTCAGACTCTCGACAACGACAAGTCCACTTCAAGAAGGCATCTTCATGTTCGGATGTTCGGCGATAAGTAATGAAAATTATCGTTTTCCTTTTTTTGCTATTGCAAATATAATACGAACAAAAAAACACGCACCCGCCCAGGTACATACTCAGGTGTGCAGGAAGAACAAAGTGTTGCTACATGAGTTCTTCCTACTCAAAAATTTTTTGTAGTCCAGGAAAAGGTGGACAGGTGAAAGTAACGGTAAGTGAAAGTCCAGAAAAAAAAATGGATGAGGGTACTCAGATCCATGATTCACCTGGATGACCGGCAGGTGTTAGCAGAATGGAAGAAAAAATGTCCGGCAGAAAAAAAAACTGCAACTCTCAAACAGGAAATGAAAAAAAAAAGGAAAACAACCGGAAGAAAGAGAAATCAGGTGGGGAGCATTTAATCGGGAGAAAAAAAACCATAACAGGTAGTACAGACTAGAAAATATAGAAAACTAACTTAATGATCATCGGAAATCCTTTAGGCACGCTTATTTGATTAAAGGTGCATGCATACATAACCGCGACTGATAAGAACAGTCAAAAAAAATAAAAGTGCAAAAATTAAATAAAAAAGAGATAAATCCGGTTCATCCGACATATCACATCCGACATGACACGACACCTTTCAGACAATTGTTTGCCATGGCGCATAAAAATATTTATACGTCGTCATAAATGTAAAAAACCATTATTCTGAAATGTGAAAAAAAACTAATGACAAGAAACAAAATTGAAAAAAATTTTTTTTTTTTAGTTTGGGAGGCTAAATAATTTTTGCAGTGCTTTACAAAATGTTTGAATGACCGTATTCTAAATTTTTTTACGTGATCAAAAAATGGGGGGGGATTCTAAAATGGCAACAAAAAAAACTTTTGATTGAGTTTCAAGTTTTCGGCTCGCTTGAAAGATTGATTCAAAAAATTTTAAGTCGAGACTATTTTAAAAATTAAAAAAAATCTTTTTTTCGTAAAAAATGTCGCAACTGACAAAACATTTTTCACTTTACACGGCGCCTTGCAGACCTTGATTTTTTTACAGACACATAAAAAACAATTAATCTTATTTATAAATTTTCTTTTCACAGACATAAAAAATAAAAAAATAATAAATGTAAATATTTTCTGTCAACAACAAAAAATAAGCATTCAAAACCCATAAAAAATTGTACGGCGATTGCAATCCCGTTATACATGCGTCAGGTCTATGATCCATGCAGACCAGACTCATCCACACCCCCGGCTCGGTTCCGATGAGGAATGCACTGCAATGCAATTTGGTCACCAAATGACATAAAATAGGTGTAACTAACCAACAGAAACAGTGAAACAAACTGTCAACCTTGTCTGAAAACAATTTTCACCGGACACAAATGACTACCGTTCGTTTGTTTCATGCGAGTCAATCCAATTTGCACTTATTCTGACGAGTACAAAACAACGTGTTGTCTATGAACGTTGGCGGAAGCCGCACAGGTGATAGAGGCAAGCAAAAATGCATAAAAAGTCTAACCGTACTTTTTATCGTATTTCCTTCCAAAAAGCCACGACCATGCAAAAACACGGGCAAACAGGATCCTTATCGGGCAAATTTCCATCTACGCGCCCACCTGAACACCTGTACCTCCCTCCAGGTAGGTCACCTGGGCGACAGTGATGATTTTCGAGTGCAAACACGCGCTGCTATCGTCGCCGTTATCGGCAGCCGGCAGTCGGTGTTCAGGCAGGTAAGCGAGATTGGGATAAGGTCAAAGACACACACACAAATTATTTTGTTCCACAGAAAAACAGAAAAACACACCCGATCAGATTTTTGGTGTAAAACAGGGATAGTATTCAATAAATAATAAGCCAAGCTTGATTCGGGGGTTCGTTCGGTTGGTTGTCAGGGGTGAAAGCAAGGACATGCAGCCAAATAAATATCTATCTACTATGTGCGCGACAATTACCGCCTATAAAAAGTGTCGCGGGGGGCGACAGGGAGGGGATGGATCACTAATTTGATCGCACAATAGCCTCGCTTGCAGCCCCAGCAGCCATTGTCAACCTCCGTCGTCGTCGTCTTCCCCCTCGGGTTGGTGTGACGATGAAGCAAATGAACGCGCGCGAGCGAGAAATGTGATGACAACGAGTTTGATGATAGGTAACATACCCGAAAAAGGTTTCAGTTAAAATTTGCAAAAAATGCGGTTCTTCTGGCAACAGAACTCCTAATTAGTGCAATTAGTCTGTTGTTTTTACCGAAATTTACTAATTATGTATATATTTACAAAAAAAAATACAACAGCAACAAAATTTAAAAAACATCTGAAGTGTAAAAAAATTGAACAAACAGATAACAAATTTTTTAAACCAGTTGAATTTATTATAAAAAATTAAAAATCAATCCAGCTTCAAAGAAAAAAAGAAAAAAATGCAACAAAAAATTCAGTGAAAGAATGGTCGCATTTCATTTGTTCTATCGGCCAGGATCTTGTTTTACTGAATAACGACTTTGGTTTCATGTTTTTTTCGCACCTTTGTTTTTTTTTCTGACCACCAACGGTGTCAAAGAGCGGGTCGTTGTCAAATGGTTTTTTTACAAAAACAAAGTAGAAGGTAAAAAAAATTAACAAAAGTCCACAGATTTTTTTTGAGTCAATGAAAAAAATTTCGAACATTTATGTTCAATAAAAAGATACAAAATACGCAAAAGTTAATTTGAAACGCGAAAATTATATCCGTGATAAATATAAAAAAATCTATTAATTTATTTTACTTGGTCAAAAAAAATATTAGCATGACTGACAAAATTTTGCAAATTTAGCAGCTACAAAGGTGTGAATGACAACATGACTCTCCCGATTTCCCCTGGGATCAGTCTCGCCATCACTGACAGTGCTGTCATATCGCTCCGCCAGGCAGCTGTGGATATTTGTTGCACCGTCCATCCACACACATATACATCGTCGTCACCGTCGACAACCACGACGACGAAGAGTCTGAAATAAAAGAAACCCGTCTCGACGACGACAGCATAGACCTCCACGAAGAAGACGACAAAGAAGGCGACACACAATGGCGAATCACGGAAAAGCAAAAACAAATAATTCGTTTCGATCGTCGCTTCGTGAGTCAAAAGTTGCAGGCAAGCCTGTCGTCACCCAGGATCACATCAATAAGGTACATAAATGGGATCAAAGGTCACGGATTGTTACCTGATTCATTTTTCAGGTAAAAAAATGGCTCCAAAGCATCGTGGATCGACTTCTCATCGACTGGAGCATGGAGTATTGTCAGAAGCTCTTTCACGAGAGCGAAGTCAGCGAGTTGTGCTATCGAGCGCGCGAAGTCTTCTGGTCCCAGCCTGCGCTCATCAAAGTCACCGCACCGGTCAAGATTTACGGTGATATCCATGGCCACTTTGAAGTAAGTTCATATTAAGAAAAAAATTTATTCAAAAAAAATCTTGCCTAAGGTTACCCTAATCAAGTTAGACCAGGTTTAAAATCTGGAAAACCCAAAAAAAAACAAACATTTTGTATCTTTGTCATGCAAAAAAAAGGAAAGGAACACTTATTGAAAAAGTTGCAGATGCGTGTTCCCAGGGTTGAAAAAGAAACGTTGACACTACTTTTTTTAAACAACAAGAAAAAAATATTCAGATTGCGTCTAACTGGGGAGAAAAGGGACGTCGCATAAAAAAAGAATGCGCACCTTTCTTAAAAAAAGTTTGTTGTGGGTAGATAGGTAAGTTGCATGAAGTGCGCCAGCGCCAGCTTTGGCCGGCCAAGATCGATCAATTGAGCGACGGTAAATAAATGCATAAATAAATATTTTTTTGAAAGGTGTAACCATTCAAAAACATTGCTATGAAGTCTTTCGAGTTCTTGGAGTGCTTCAAAATGGCAAATAAATAAGAACTCGGAAGAGCAATGAACGACCCAAAAAAAACCCCTTTCACCTTGCCCTGTGTCTCATCAACAGATCGATTGATGATCACCGGAGCCATGCAACAAACCTAGGTTCGTTTCCCTAACTCGGGCAAGGTGCAGTGCGGTGCAATGCGCGCGTTTAATTTTTACGAGTCCCCGTTTTCCGACTATTTAATCTGTTCCGGCCACTATAATTTATAATCCCTGATCTTACGTGTATATCGTTACCGTTAAATACAACCAAAAAAATTTCCAGGATCTCCTTGCACTGCTCGAAATCAATGGTCATCCTCCGGAAACCAAATACGTCTTTCTCGGAGGTTTGTGCTTTTTTTGAACAAACGAACGAACGAACGAACAAAAAAAAACAGTTAATCCAATCTTTCCCGTTTCAGACTATGTCGATCGTGGTCCATTTTCGATCGAAACCATGATGCTCCTCTTCGCGTACAAGATTCTCTACCCGGATGACATAACCCTTCTTCGGGGGAACCACGAAAGTCGTCCCGTCAACATGACGTACGGCTTCTACGCAGAGTGCAAAAAGAGGTACTCGGTCATGGTCTACGAGCATTTTCAGTTTGCATTCTACACAATGCCCTTCTGCGCACTCATCAACGAAAGGATTCTCTGCATGCACGGCGGGATTTCGGAGGATCTCCGAGAATTTGCGCAACTTGACAGAATCGAGCGTCCATGCGATATTCCGGATCTCGGCGTCCTCGCTGATCTCACCTGGGCTGATCCGGATCCTACGATCACTGGCTACGCTGAGTCGCCTAGGGGTGCTGCGAGGATCTTTGGCGAAGATGCTCTCAAAGAATTCTGCAATATTCTGGGCCTTGAACTCATCGTTCGAGCGCATCAAGTTGTCGAGGATGGTTATGAGGTTTGTTTATAAAATTTAAAAAAATTTTATAACCATTTTTTGTTTGCAAACGAATACATATAATTTTCATTTGAAAAATCGAACAAACTCGTACATTTTTTGAACAGACATTGAACAGACTTTTTTTACCAATTGTGCGAAATTTATTTCCCTCGAGTTGAAAAACAAAAAATTGTGTTCATTTTCCCGGCTAAATTTGATTTTCGTTAAATGACATTGATTTTTGATGGTTTTGGAGATTATAAAATGTTTGTAAGAAATTCTTACATTTTTGCAAAAAAATAATTTTTGTAAGAAATTCCCATTTGTAAAACATTCTTACAAAAAATTCATACATTACATAGTGTCACTAAACCTGAAAATCAAAAAATTTTATTCATGACATTTATTTTTTTTGTTTGTTGCATAAAAAAAAACAGACTTATGCAAACGTGCGTGCCTACAAATCGTTATTGCCAACGTGGAAAACAACAATCCATACAACTTTTTTTTTGTTTTTAGTTTTTCGCAGACAAACGCCTCGTGACTATTTTTTCATCCCCAAACTACTGTGGAGGATTCAACAACGCTGCTTCGTGTCTGATCATCACCGAGGACCTCACCTGTTCGTTTAGCATCTATCGTCCTGAGCCGGGATCCGAGGTCAAAGGTACGAAGCCGATGCCGAAGCGTCCGGGTCCTCGATTCTACGCGGACGGAGAATGCGTCAATCGAGACAAATACGTCGATCTCGAAGATTTCAAGAGAAAGTACCCTAACGCGAAAATTGTTTCTCTTTGAATTGAAAAAATTTCCTGGTTAATTACTTCCTTATCGATAAATTAATTACTTGTCTTTTTTGTTTTTTTTTGATTGTTTGTTGGTGTGTCGTGTCGCCTACGTTAAAACACAGTTCTGGTTTGAACACTGATTGACTGTCTGACTGCACGCGCATTCATAAATATTTATGTATAACATTTATGTATGTCAGTTTTTTAAAACGTCGCCACGTAATCACTTATTGTTTGGTTAACACGACCCGACGAACAATGCCTGTGGGAAAATACTATAAAACTCAACTGAAACGCGACCACAAATCGCAGCTGCTCGTGTTTTTGGCTTGTCATTCATCGGTCGTGGTGTTTTCACGTGTGTTTAAAAAACAGAAAAAAAACTGGACTTTGCCTCATTCAACAAAATGAAAGTGATACCTGCGCCAATTGACCGAACACCTTCAAAAGCATCGAGCATTCGATCAATTGATTCCGAAAATTTGCCGTCAATTGAACGAACCGATGGACTTTCGTGAGTTAAGGGTGATTTTTGAAAAACAAAGTTGTTGATCACTTGTATGAGTTTTTAGCGTGTACGGGGTCCAAATGCATCAAGCACGTGGGGCCTGTTTTTAGCGGTGTCTAACATTTTAGTAAATCCAATCGATCCGTGCAAAAAAATAAATGGACAAAAATAAAAAATTTTTTAACGGTCGTAAACAAGCAGAAATATTTTTAAAAGTGCTGTTTTGGATTTTTATCAGTGTTTACGCACATTTTTTTTGATCGCAATTTTTATTTTTATTTTCGGAAAACAAACAGTTTTTCCACAATTTTTTTATTTTCGAAAAAAAAAACTAAAATCTGCACAAAAAAAAATTAGCAAACAGTTCATTGAACATTTTTTTTAAATTTTAAATTTTAAATTTTCAAAAAAGTTTTTAATTAAAAAAAATTTACGGTTAATAATTATTTTATTTAAAAAAATTTTAGAGCAAAATCAACGATAATAAACTTCCTCAAAGGAATCATCGGCGCGGGGTACCTCTCGCTGCCGATGGCATTCAAGCACGCCGGTCTCTGGACGGGGCTGTTCATGGTATTTCTCTTCGGACTCCTCAACACCAAATCCATGCACACGATTGTGCATTGTTCACAGTTTTTGAGTCGGAAGAAGAACCACATTCCGTTGAGCTACGGAGACCTAGCCTATGAAGCGTGCGAAAGCAGCTTTACCGCAGTTCAGAAGTGCAAAAACATTGCCAGGTAAATTTTTACCTGACGAACTTTGACCAATTTTTTAATGAAAAAAAATCTGAATTTTTTTATGTTTAGAATTTATTTTTTTAATTAAAAAAATTTAATTAAAAAATAAATATTTAAAAAAAAAATTGACCTGAATAAAAAAATTTGTAAAAATAAAATTATTTTATTCAGATCAGCAGTCAACACCGCAGTCATCCTCCTGCAATCCGGGATCTGCAGCGTGTATTTTGTCTTCATTACGCTTCACATCAAAGAAGTCGTCGAAGAACTCACGTCCTTCAGACAATCAGTCAACGTTTACTTCCTCCTCGTCCTGGGCCCCATGCTGGCCCTAAACATGCTCCGCAACCTCCGGGCCATCGCCGTCGTCAGTGCCATTGGAAATACGATAGTTCTCATTTCACTGGCTTTCGTCCTCGTTTACCTAATCTCACACGAGCACTATCCGTTATCCTCGCTGCCGGCTGTCACAAATTTCGATGGAATAATCACGAGTGCAGGTGCCATTTTGTATTCCTACGAATCAGAATCCCTCGTTCTTCCGCTCGAAAACAAACTTCGACACCCAAATCACATGTATGGAGTACTGTCGGTCGGCATGGCTATCGTTGCGTGCATGTACGCTACTGTGGGCTTCTTCGGGTACATTGCCTACGGAAGCGCCGTTCAGGGTGGTATTACGCTCAATTTTCCGAGCGGAATGTAAGTTTTTAGGCTAAAAACGCAAAAAAACCATACAAAAAGGCAAAATTGAAGTTTTGGGTCCTAAAACGAAAAAAAAGTAACACTATTTTGGAATGACTACAGTAACGAAATCGTAATCGTAGCACGCAAACTTTAAAAAAACGAAAAGTAACAAAAACAACGCAAAAAAAGCGATTACGAGTAACAAATTCAAAACGCAACAAAAAATATTTTCGCTGCAGGACCCTAACATCATGCGTGGAAATTCTCGAAACGATTATATTTTCGTTGCGAGAAAATTACTGTTTTTTTGACATTTTGACTCACAAAATGATATTTTTAGTCAATTTACAATCGTAAAAGTGCTACTGGTAGGCGGCGTATTTTTCGGCTACGTAATTCAAAAATACGTCATAATCGAGCTCATCTGGCCTTGGTTCCGGGATTACGTAATCGAGACTCGCTATCCGCATTTCCCGCACGCTCCCTTCGAAGCGGGAGTCCGTGTCCTCGCCGTTTTGTTCGTACTCGCCTTTGCAATGGCTGTTCCGAATCTCGAAAACATCATTCCCCTCGTCGGCGTCACATCCGGCACAATGCTGGCCTTTGTTTTTCCCTCCCTCATCGAACTCGTCACCTTTCTGCCCGGCATGTTTCACAAATTGCATCGCATGGAAAAGACGTCCGATCGCCTCTGGCAGACGGCCAAGATTGCCTGGAGGATAACTCGATGCGCTGCTTTTGTATTTATCGGAATTTTTGGTTGCATTGCCGGTCTGAGATCGACTTTCATCGATTTGTTCAGGGAACAATAAAATACATAAATAAATGTGTTAGGGGACATTTTGGATAATTTTTCTTGGCATTTTGCGAAAAAATAGATTTCACTTCAAAAATTTCTACTCTAAAATGCAGCTGCCTGAGACATGATTTTGGCAGAGTTACGGTTGCCGGAAATCGCGTTTTTGCAATTTTTGACGTTTTTGGGCACATTGTAGCTAAAAAAGTACGGCATTTCCAAAGCCAGGGTACATTTTGATCGACATGATTTTTGATGGAGAATCCTAGAAAAATATAAAAATGTAGGGTTATCACCTTGAAAAATGCCGAAAATTGCATTTCAAAAATGTTCACAATGCAACATTTGTTTCGGCATTTTTCAATGTGGTAACCCTATATTTTTATATTTTTCTATATTATTCTCCATAAAAAATCATGTCGATCAAAATGTACCTCGGCTTTGGAAATGCAGTAGTTTTTTAGCTAAACGTGGCAAAAATCGTCAAAAATGGCAAAAACGCGATTTCAGGCAACCGTAATTCTGCCATAATCATGCCTCAGGCAGCAGAATTTCCAAAATATTCATTGACACAAATGTACACAAACGCGCAAAATGTAAAAAAAACACAATGTGAACCCCTCCTCTCGTGCGTGCGCACTTGAGGCGACCCACCGCGAACAAAAAAAACGATGTAGTCGCTTTTTCGCGTCGCTTTTCGTTGTGCACTCTTTCTTCGAGCGCACACAAAAGAACTCACTGCCAATGGCATCGTCATCAAAGGTCAAGACTCGCCGGTCGCAGAAGGTAGTCGACGATCCGGAACCCATCATGGAAGAGTCGAGCGAGCTGGATAATCAGATCCTCAACGCCCTCAAGAATTCCAAGATCACGGACGTCAAGCCGGGACTCCTCGTGCTCTGTCGGCACACGGATTCCTTCTTCTACGAGGCGAAAATCGTAAATGTGACACTCGACGAAGGAAATCAGCCGATTTACACCGTCCACTACAATGTGGGTATTTTTTTGCATGTCCTGAGGCAATCCGGGTCCATTTTCAGGGATGGAACTCGAGATACGACGAACGCCTTCCACATTCACTCGCCATGACCCGTTTCATCGAACACACCCCGGAAAACGTTGCCATGGCTGCTGTAAGTTCAAAAATTTGAAATCAAAAATTTTCGTTACAAGACACGTGCAAAATTTTCAAATCAAAAAATTTTCGTTTCAAGAAATGTGCAAAAGTTTCAAATTATATATGTATCTTTGTGCAAAAACAACCGAGCATTTGTGCCAAAAAACGCCTTCCAAAATTTGGCGGCATTATTTATGCTTGAAATTATTGTTGGCTGAAATTTGCCATTTTTTCTTATTTTTGACCTAAAATGGTATTTTTTCACTAAATGTGTTATTTATTCCGTTTTTTTTCGAATTCCAGCTCGCCATAGACGACGCCAAGCGCCGACAAAAGGTGCTCAAGGGCAAACGAGACGAACAGCGTCGCAAGAAGCTCGAAGCCAAGCGCTCCGTTGGCGGCGTCGGCGCGAACACGGATGAACCCCAGGATTTTGACATTGCCCTGGAGGAAGTTCAGCAGGCGAGTCAGCGCACGAAACACCTCTTTCCTCGACCCAAGCTGCGGCCACTCAAATTGTCACCTGCCCTCGAGCAGTTTATCCTCATCGACATTGATGCCAGCGATGCGAAGAAGATCTTCAGGGTTCCCTCGCGGATTACTATCCGGGATATCGGCGAGAAGGTTGGTTTTTTTTTTTTTTGCACGAAATTTTGTCAAAAAGTAGAATTTACCACGGTAAGTTTTTATCGTGATATGGCAGAATTACGCTTCTTGGAAATCGCGTTTTTGGTATTTTTGACGATTTTGGCATTTGTGGCTAAAAAACTTCGGCATTTCCAAAGCTGGGGTACAAATTGATCGACGTGATTTTTTATGGAGAATCCGAGAAAAATATGTATAAAAATGTTTGGGTGAACCTTGAAAAATGCTGAAACGAATGTTGCAATTTTGGCATTTTTTTAAATGCGATTTTCGGCATTTTTCAAGAAGGTAACCCCATGATTTTTATATTTTTCTCAGATTCTCCATAAAAAATCCCGTCGATCAATTTGTATCCCAGCTTTGGAAATGCCGTAGTTTTTTAGCTACAAATTGCATATTGTAGCATGCCAAAAACCGTCAAAAAATGCTGAAACGCGATTTTCGGCAACCGTAGCTCTGCCAAATTCGGCTGCATTTTACCCTAATTTTTTTTTTGGAAAAATTACACGAAGAATTTCCAAATTTCCTTTTTTTTGCATTTTTTTTTGTTTTTTTTTTCAGTTCCTCAACGACCTTCCCGCCAACCCCGAAATCTACCCGGGCGACCCCGAAGAGCGTCAGCGCATCGAGGACGGCATCGACGTTCTCTTCCACATGTTCAGCGACGTCATCCATGATTTTCTGCTCCTCGAACCCGAAGTCACGCCCTACTACACCCACGTCAACGATGCTCGCGCGGAGCTGGGGCTTGTTCCGGTGGATCCATACCCCTCCCGGGCCCATGTCGAACGCGTGCCGACCCCGGTCAGCGAGGACGACACCGGCCGCAGCGTGCAGGAAACCCTGCCTCACCTCCGGGACCCTCAGGCGAATCAACCGCCTCCTGCACCCCGCAAGGGTCGTCCCCGCCGGGTTCCGAAGAAAGCGACCCCTCCACTGCCCCCCGTCGCCCCCAACGTGCCGGAAGTAGATCTGGCTTCTGTCTACGGATTCGCTCATCTCGTCAGGTTTCTCTTTGAATTTTCGAACATTATGGTACCTCGAGCATCGGCCCACGATCCTGCGGCGTTGATCATGCATGCCGAATTCGTCGTCGTCGCTGAGGCTCTGGCAAAGTACCTCGACGCGCACATAAAGGATCTTTTCGATCCTGAACTCGACTACGAGCCTATTGAGGCCTAGGCCGTGCCGGAAGGGGTTCTGCTGCCACAGGCTAAGTTTTGACGAAGTCGTCTTGTCCGTTTTTGGTTTTGTTGTATTACTCTGACGTATCTCGCAGCCACGGTCCTTGAGATCTCTTTTGTTCATTTATTTTTAACAGTTGTGTTGAACTTTTTTTCCTTAATAAATTCACTTCATCAATAAAAAAAACTATTATGTATTAAAAATTATTAAAAATATTAATATTTTTTAATGCGTTATAAAAAAAATTTTGAATCCATAAAAAAGTGTTTCTGAAATAATCGAAATACTGTTCAATCAAAATGCAGACGCAAAAGAACAAATCACGATGAAGATCATTAATCAGAGAGTACTTTCGATCACTTGAAGGACGTCGTTGTTGATGCCTTGAACAGGCCGAGGACAGACTTGGCGATGAGCTTGAAAGCAGTCGTCAGTCTGACATGAACACATTTACATATTATGTACTAAGCATTGTATTGTAAATATCCTGTTTGTACTGAATGGCATTAATGTAAACGTGTAAGAGCACTCTGTGTTCGCGATGAAAAGGGTCAGCGATTCATGTATTTCAGATTGCAGCCTTTACAGAAGAGATGCGAGTCGATCGGATAACAACCCTGGCCTTCAATCTTCGAACTCAGCTTGGCACCGCAATCTTCGCATTTGTAACACTCGACGTGATAAGATCTGTCAAGGGCAAAGATACGGGCAACTTTGGTTTCGCCTTTGGGTGGTATGATGGATTTCAGGCATGCGGCACACCTTGGCGAAAAGCGTCTGAAAGTCGGGATTTTATGTAAGATCTCAGGTGTTAATGGGGGTGTTGTAATTTTTTTTCAATTACAAAAAAAACTTTAAATTTCAAAAAAACTCACTCATGGTAGCAGTCCACGCAGTACGGCACGCCCTGTGGATCGACGGTAAAAGGAGTGCCATCGAGAGATTTGCTGCACTCCGGGCAGACAAAGCAATCGAGATGGAAGGCCTTGCCCATGGCACGGAGGATCTTCTGCGTGATTGGCGTGCCACATTTATCGCACTTATCGAGAGAATCCATTACATATTTGTTACTGTAATTTGGCTCAACTTTTTTTTCCATTTCAACCGGCAGAGCTCTGTTAGCGGGCATTTTTGGTTTAACTTTTTCTTCCATTGTCAATTCTTCGACGTCAGCAATCACAGGCAACTTGTTGGTCTTATCATCGTATTCATAAACAATATTAGCGATGCGTTCTTTCCGCTCACCTTCTAAATCCTCGATTCTCCGATCTATTTGGGCGTTGACAACTTCGATACGTTCTGCAACTTCTTCGGTGTAGGTCGACAGCAGCTTTCTACGCTGAACCAACACATTCATTTTATCAAGTAGTTTATCGAGTTTGTTCGTTGTTGCATTCACGTTCGAAATTTGTTCTAAATATTTATGTATCATGGTCTTATGTTAGATCATCTAAAAATATTAAACAAACTTTGAATCTTTGTAATCGTAGCATTGATTGCTTTGAGCGAGTTTGACAGCGACGACATGTTAGCTGGCAGACGACAATCCGGAGGTGATTAGCTGGTAACACTGACACATTTAACGGAGAATTGCTCGTTTTATGCTTATAGATAAGAAACATTATAGGCGGTATCATACTGGGTATCATACAAAATGTCCTTACCGACGAATAACTTTCGTGTCAGGAGCACTTCGCCGTTTTTCGCGTCGACTTTCATTTCAAGAGCACTCTGTTCGCGTCAAGAGATCCCGACGCGCACGCTTCGGAACTTTTCGCTGCGAGACATTTTTATTTCAAAACCCAAAGATAATTTCTCATTAGTATTTATTTTCATTCAGGCGTACAAAAAAGACAAAAAAACGACACTGCAAAAAAAATCAAGGGAAATAATGATTTCGTACAATTTGAAAAAAAAACTTTTACGGTAACGTTTTGAATGATTGCGCGGAGACAGGCAAGGGGGCCTAGGACATGACCGGAAAAGCACGTGAGACGGCGGGTAATCAGTTGTTAGTTTATTTTTTTTTCGACGGCACACGACTAGTAGAGTGAAAGGAGAGGAAGCACCACGGGGCAGGAAAAGGGATAGAGGGGGGGGGGGCGGAGTCAGTGATTGGCTTTGATGCGTTTCAGATTGCAGGCTTTGCAGAAGATATGCGATTCGAGCGGATAACAGCCCTGGCCTTCGATCTTGGAACTCAGCTGAACGCCGCAATCTTCGCATTTGTAGCATTCGACGTGATAGGATCTGTCGAGTGCTACGATGCGGGCAACTTCGGTTTCGCCTTTTGGTGGCACGATGGATTTTAGGCAAGCTGCACACCTGGGCGAAAAGCGTCTAAAAATTGGAAAGATTTTTGTAAATATGTTGTGATGTTTTTTCAAGAACTTACTCATGGTAGCAATCAACGCAGTACGGCACGCCCTGTGGATCGACGGTGAAGGGAATGCCATCGAGGGATTTGCTGCACTCCGGACAGACAAAGCAATCGGGATGGAAGGCTTTGCCCATGGCACGGAGGATCTTCTGCGTGATTGGCGTGCCACATTTATCGCACTTATCGAGGGAATTCTGAAATCCCATAACATATTTTTTACTGTTTTTTTTTGTTTTTTATGTAAAAAGTTGTTTTCGAGTCATAAATGGTGTTAATTCCAAGTGCCAATAAAAAATTTCAAGAATGTGATACACACAAAATTTTTGATGTTCTTTGCGTTTTTTTCGTTAAAAATCTAATAAAAGATAAATATTATGTACAATACCAGAAAAATTTGCTAAAATTTTTTGCTCGTGGTAACAAAAAAAGCTAAGGTAAATTTTTAGAGGCCCTTTTGATTTCCCTAATAAAATGACTGACAGAAAAGACTTGCTAAAAAGACAGGATCGAAGTGATCAATCATTTTCACAGCTGATGGGGCCCTAACTGTACAGCTGAAAAAAAATTATTTTGCTTGACGTTTGGCAACAAATTTTTTTGCCATGTCCTAAACATGGATGGACGCCAACAAAAATAATGAGTCATTTTTCAAAAAAATGCTGTTTTTTAGATCTCGATTTAGGGCATCATCCAAAAAAATTGCACAGAATTTTTTTCGGGAAATCTGTTTACAAAAATTTGAATTTTCTAAAAACGTTCGTGCGCAAATGAAAATTTTTTGTATTCTTTTTTTTCGAAAACAAGCTCAGTTTTCAAAACTGGCACAATGGGGAGCAATAAAAATATATGAGCCCATTTGAAAATATGAATTTGATGACAACGATAACAACCATTTGTTCGTCTTGGTTCGTTCGTGACTACCAAAATGCAACATTTGGTCCAAATTCAACTGAATAATATTTTTTGTGTTTCCAAAAACTTACCATGTAATCAACCTGGCAAAGGTTCTTTCCATCAACGTGATAAAATGAGCATCCGGCAAGTTGTTTGGAACAGACATCGCAGCAGAAGCACGACACGTGATAGGGCTTTCCGAGAGCCGTGACGCCAGGAATTTCACCTGCGATTTCTTTTTGGCATTTTAAGCAAATATCTGAAAAAAAAAAAATTTTCGGTCAAAATAAAATATTCTGAGGACTAAAAATTTTGTAAACAAAAAAATTGTATTTCGAAATGTTTCTGTGCCACTGCTGTTGTTCTAACAAATTTTGAGCAACGCCGAGGGAATAAATCAAATATTCCCGACGACGTCAAAAAATGTTTATTTAGAACGCATGCACTCTCGTGTTTCCGTCGGCTCTAATAAACTGCTTTTCCGATTTTTTCCACCCCCAAAAAAAGTTGATTGAATTTTTTGAATACAGTAATTTTTTTTTGAAAAAAAATTTTATGGACCACTTAAAATTGTTGAAAGCCGATTTGGTTGACAAATGAAAGCCATAAATTAAATAAAAAAAACATCTGCAGTGTGGCAGTTGTTTTTTGCGGCCACTCTAATTCTTTTGTTTTGGACCAAAACGGATTTTTGATGAGTCTCATGAATTCTTATGGGCCTCCTACAAAGCTGTTTTTTGATAGTCCCTAAAAATTTTTTTAAAAAGATTTTTACGGTATGTACAACTTGGGATTACTCAGGGAACTTTTTCATCCGGGAGACTTCTAAAACGAAAATTGTGAAATTGTATAGACTTTGTCGTGTAAAAAAAGTCACTGAGGACCTATGCATCAAATTTGACGTCAGTCAAAAGACGACAATCGCACTTGCAATGGACAACGACATCGACAATGACACTTACCGACATCGCCATCGTCGGCCATGGCTAAGATATTCAGAATGAGATAGACAGAGGATGCTGTTTGTTAGCGTCGGTGAGGTGAGGTGAGAGGTCGTCTCTCGTCAGGTCAGAAGGACTAAAAAAGGAAACAGCGATGGAAAGAGGGCAAAGAGTGGCGATCAATTAATAAATCGATGCCTCATCATCATCAGCATCAGCATCAAAATATCTTCATAAATATATGCAAAAAAAATTCACAAATGCAGAATATAAATATATTTAGAATGATCGTTTTAATGGATTTATGGGAAAAAAATGGTGTTCCAGTTTTTGGAACGGACGAACGAACGCAACGAAGCGGATGTTCACAAAAAAAAGATGTTCACGCAATTATTAAATAATTAAATATTTTTTGACCTAAAAAAAAATTGTAAAAAATATTTAGAAAAAAAACAAAATCAGAGCTCTTGAAGAGTTCAAAAAAGTCAAAAACAAAGTTAAACGAAAGTGAAAGTTGAATGTGATGACAGCCACGCCACCACACCAACGAACAAGAAAGACACTTGTTCGAAGAACTAACTAAGACACCACCCGAGGAGAGTAACAATCCCATCCCTCCAGGCAGAGCACAAAAAAAACAACATGATGGTAAACAATAAAGAGCAACAACCCCCCAAAAGCTAGGATAGCTTTCGGCACGCATCAGTCACAGCGGGAGCCCTGAGCCCTGAGTCCGAGCCCCGAGACCGCCTGGATGCAAGAAACAGCTGACTCACACACCACCACGAACACGCAGAAGACGTGTGTTGCGCGCAGTTGCCAGCAGCAAGGAGGGAGGAGGGAGGCGAGCACCGTCATCACTACCACCACCACCGGGCGGTCGGCATCACGAAGACGCATCGCATCGATGCTCACTCACTCTGCTCACTTTTCCGATCGAAACAACAACGAGGAAAAAGGTGACGGAGGAGCCAACGCAATCAAAAATATAGGGAAGTACGAGTTTTCGACATCAATCAACAGAAAAAATTGGATTGGATCGAGAACAAAAGAATGTTCAAAAAAAAGGACGGATCTGTCTAAAGTAGATTTTTTTTGATAGTTGAAAAATCGGGTTTTTTTATTTTTTGATGTTTGAGAAGTGTTTTTTTCGAAACTGAAATTTAAACGTTTGAACACCTATAAATCTTCAAAAAAAACCTAATAGCGTTCATTTGGATTTTCTGTACACTTCGATTTTGGTAATCGGCGTTTCATTAGCTCAATTTTTTATCCGATGCCTTCCGCAAAAAATCTCTGGTGGAAGAAAAACAAAAATTTTTTTTTGAAAAACACGAATGCCTTCGTTAACTGCCAACCAATTAACCAATGCTTTTCTCCCGAATCTACGGTATTCTGTAATTAGACTACGGTTGAACAAATTTCTGATTGCCTAATCACGTCGATAAAATATGTAATTCCTTCAATTACCCATTTTTTTGTCAGACAAGATAAAAAAATGATTCAAGCTCAAAAATCAAAAAAAAACAACAAATGCAAGTTCAAATTTCAAATTTCATTAGAACGGCACCAAATTTG
The DNA here is from genome assembly GCA_963969345.1 of Turbatrix aceti. Taxonomy (NCBI): domain Eukaryota; kingdom Metazoa; phylum Nematoda; class Chromadorea; order Rhabditida; family Panagrolaimidae; genus Turbatrix; species Turbatrix aceti. Next base: position 6,157,542 of record OZ017766.1, on the reverse strand, counting down.
CTGTCATCACCGTCGAACAAAACCAGATTTTCCAGGCCCATGACCCCACTAAACGATTTTCTGCTCCCAGAACAAATAAATATGATTACAAAGATGATAGTCAGAAAAACATTTGACAACTAACACGAATTTATTGAGGAAAAAACAAGCGGATGGTCGCGAAGAAGAAGAATCGAGTCGTGGTTGTTGTTTGATTCATTCTTTGACAGACAAAAAAAAAGAGAGGAAAGAAGAAAGAGTGCCTCGGTCCGGGGCGAAGTTTTTCGAGATGCCGTCACTGCCATGGATGGCCCTGGTTAAATCAGACGCAAGGCATCTGGCGTAGAGCAAATGTCGTAGTTGAAGACGCTCCGCCCTGGGACTTTTGCCGGGTGTCAGAAAACAATAAAGCCTACTGCATAGGCTTGCGAGCTACCAGGGACGTCAAGAACTTCGCTGCTGCTGCTGCTAAAGTTCTTGCGGGAATGCCCTCGGGAGTTGTTCTTCGGCAACGGAAGCCTGGGACGGGGACGGACGAGAGCGGCAGCTCCCTTTCTCGAAGAAAGGGCACCGGTGCTGGTGCTGGTGCTGGTGCTCGTGCTCGTGCCGCATCGCATTGCGTGTAGACAATGGCATACGCATACGCACACTTACGGATAACATACCACTTTACGGAGCATTAATTTGAAATTCAACGGGTACTATTTACGTATATATGGGGGAGAACAAGGGAGAGGGGGTGTCCCCGGCAGGGTGCCTTCTCACAAAAGAACACGAATGGACACGCAGTATACGTACATACGTATGACGAGAAATGTTAGGGCTGTGGTTTCGGGATTTTATAAATTTTATGGAACGATGAAGGGCCTCTTAAGCTCCAAAAAAAATTCTTTGGGATTTGTTTTTCGGGTGAAAAATTAACTAACTTACATAACTAATTTTTTAACGCATTTTAACGATTTCGAAAAAAATGAATACTTTAATCAAAAATTTTTGTTCTAAAAATTTGTTTTTTCGACCCAAAAAATGTCAAATTCTTTACAAAAAATCTTGTGTGACATTTTTTCAAAACGCATTTTTACGATTTCAAAAAAAATGAACACAGTCAAAAAAATTCAATTTTGTCAGATTTTTTTTCAAATCAAAAAAAGTTTAATTTTGACCAAAAAACTATGTACGTATTTTTTTGAACATAATTTTACGATTTAAAAAAATTTTCTGCCGTTCTAAAAATTTTTTTGTCAAAAAAGTTCTAAATTATAATATTTAATTTTAGTCAGATTGCCGACAAAAACCCATGATCCCAAAACATGGTAAACAAAACAAAATAAACCCCCAAATAACCCCTTTTAGACAACGGAAGAAGAAGCGTCAATTTTATCCTCTTTGTCAGTTCTTCCGACAACAGCAGCCGCATTCATTCTATTTTTAGTTGCATTTCTGTCGATTGGGGATTCGTTGGTGAAAAAAAAAGAAAAAAAAGAGAAGCAGCAAACAAACCGTAATGATTGTTGTTCGCAGGCGGAGGAGGAGGCGGTGGCGGAGAGGAGGAAGAGGTGGTTGTGCCCGTCGTCGATGAAACCTTGGTTTCGGTCTCACGAAGCTTGGTTTCCATCTGACGTATGAGTTGGTCGACTTGATCGGCGGCAGAGGCGGCGGAGGAGGGAGAGTTGCTCGAGTTTATGCCAGGTGCAGGAGAGCGATTGCCAGCAGCGAGTTTCTTTTGCGTTGCAGCGATCGTCTCCTGCAAGAATTCAACTGTTCAACTCTTTTTAATTTTTTTTTGAAAATTCAGTTTGCTTCGAAGAGGACCGAAACGAACGTTGTTGCTGATGCTCAAACGCTGTGTCAACAACCCGTTTTACAAATTTGTGCATATATGTTTGTGTGTGTGTGTCAATGTCAAAGTGCTTCGTTCGTACATACAGAGCAACTTGATTGTTTTTCTGTTGGAAGCTAAATAACTGCATCCCGCAGGGTTTTGGATCTGACAAAAGTGAATTTCAAGTGCAAAAAACGTTTGTGGGAAACGAACAGACCTTCAATTTCATTTTTTTTGCAACAATGAGATAAAAAACAAATGTTGTTTTGCAATGTTTACACTTCACAAACAATAAAAAAAAATTTGCAACAACCCGGAATCGAACCTGGACCGCCAAGAAGCTCACAAACTTCTGCGCCTTTCACACCTTTGCTACAAAAACAACTTGATCCGCCGTATACAAATTTTCTTCCGATGTATTTCGCATGCCAGCACCAGATCGGCGAAGAAGGGATTCAGATGGGAAATATCCCGAGAATTATCCCGGGATTCCCATCACGGGATAACTCCCCTACATATTTCTAATTCCCATGGGAACTTTGCCACAATGGCCAGCACTAATCCAGAAATATTTATACCTTTGCATTGCGCTTGTTTTTCCATCAGCTAACCAGCAAATTGCAGTAATCCCCCAATCACAAACTCGAATGTATAATATGTATTTTGCCACTAATTTCATGTTTGCATTGATTCAATGAAAGTGAAAACAGCGGTCTGTTGTCTGTTTTCTCTCTTCCTCCAGCTTAATCCTCTTTTTTTCCCGTCTATCTAAATGAAAACAATTGAAAGGCTAAACTTTTTTCGCTTCTTTGTTGTCCGCAAGTCATCACTATAATTCACTCCGTCAGGCTCTAAGAACTTTGCGGGTCTTCCGAATTGGTTAACACATTTTTGTTTTATGTGCAACGCCCGCGCTTGCTCGCGGGATTGGAATTATCATCCAATGTGGTTTCTTTTCTTTGGAAAAGGTTTCAAGTGTTCGATGTTTTCGATGAGGCAACGAACGAACGAACATCTATCGTCTATCTTGGCAAAATCTGTGAGGCCCACTTCAAAGATGCCGAAAAAGGCCCACAGCTGCGGCGGAGGAGGAAAGACGAAAACACTAGGAAAAGATGGTCTAAGAGCAATTGCGCTGCCGTCGGTTTTTTTGTGGTCGCGGCGCTGCTTCCCGGGAAAACAATGGGCCGAATTTAGAAAAAAAAATAAAGCGGAGATGTAACGTCAGCAAGATAACAAAACAGTGGTAAAAGAAAAAATGAGTGTTTTTTCTAAATCCAAATGGAATAATGCCGTTATTTTAGGAATGGACTTATTATTTTTTTATGTTTTTTATAGAAGAAATTCGAAATCATGGATTTGCATCCGTGGCGCAGTGGTAAAAGGCGCAAACTGTGATAAACTCATCAAAGTCTAAGGTTCGATTCCGGCAGAGAACAATTTTTTTACACTTTTTGTTTTTGTTTTGTAATCTTTGGAAGAAAATATTTGGGTTCTTTCAAAAAGTTAAACCCCTTCCAAATCCCAAAAAACAAAATTTCCAGTCAACCTGGCTCAAAAAAGATAAATGTTTACACAATTCTTTTTTTTTGACAAATTTCGTCAAAAAAGACACGAAAAGAAAAAGCAGCGTAATACATGGAATCATTTGGTATGCCGCGTCTGTTCTGTCTCGTGCTGTGCCAACGACATGCATGCATGATCCCTGTTCGTTTGGACGCATGCTTACGTACGACACATGACCCCGGACCCAAAGACCCGAAGACCGAAGAAGACCCGCGGGACTGGTGCTGGGTGCAAGCATGGTGATAACTGGCATGCAAACAAGTTTACCAGCAGAAAAAAAGGGAATACAACTATGTTTGTGTACATTTTTTGGCAAGATTTGTATGTACTCTGCAGTCAAGTGCAAATCATCTAGGAACAATCATTGAAGTTCGCTGATTGATGGCTTTTGGGTCCTGGGGAAAAGAAAAAAAACATGTCTCTGCTTTTTGCAGGAAAATGGATTCTTCAGAAAGCGTTCAAACAAGAGCCAAAAATATCACGTATGCAAAAGTCCAAATCCGATGGGAAAGAAGGGAAAAGATTTTTTTTTCAAAAAAAATTTTTCTAATGGAAGAAACCTAAAAAAACATTCAACGACATTCGAGTCCCTCCAAATGGCCAGAATGATATACTTTTCACCCAGACAGGCCGGTATTTATAAAAACATCTCCGGACCATGCAACTGTCAACATGGCTGATAAAAGTTCCCAGGGCGTGAACAGGTGTAACGGTGAGAACCGGAACGGTACATAAAAGTGAAAGTGTGCAGTTAACAGTGATTTTCTGATTTTCCCAACCCACATGATTCAATTTGCGTTGCAAACAACAAACAACAACCTGGTCATAAAAATATAAAAAAAACGAGAAAACGAGCCGAAAAAAATTTTTTTTGGGAGACTTACGTTGTAAATATGAGCGACAGCCTGGGGAGGAAGTCGATCAGCCAGCGGAGAGCGTTGAAATTGGTTCGCGTATTTCTGGCGATCAGTTAGCGCTAAAACGGATAAATAAGTAAGTATGTGCCTCTTCAATCACTTCGGTCATCGAGATAACGAGAAATTCGGGAAGAGAGTCAATGTCATGAATTTATCCCGATGAGTTTTTCAGATAAAAAGCCAGGTGCACTTATGTTAATGCGACCTTGTTTTTCGATACAATTTTGGATTTTGTCAGCACTCAGGAGTCAAAAAAGTTCAAAATTAGATCAAAACTCGCATTTTTGAAGATTTTGTTTCAAAAACAATATTTATCATTTTTTGGACTCATGACTTGATAAAAAAAATGATCGACAGTTTGGAGTCGAGACTTTTACATTTTTGACAGACAGCATGATGGCATGACGTCTTTCGGGAGTATGTATTGCGTGAAGAAAAATATTTAGAGAAGCATGGGTAACAACAGAGCTCGTACTTGTACTTACTCATTCCACCCAACAACTTGAAAACAACTTTGCAGTTACAAAAAAAGCCATGTTGTGGTCTCTCTTGGGGGTCAATCAAAGGCCAAAAGAGATAAAATGCAATTGAAAATTCTATCTAGATATTTTGGAGAAATCAATGGGATATAAAAAAAAACGTTAGAAAAAATTCAATGATTGATAAGTTTTTTTTTAAGAAAAAAAATCAAAATGAAACGATAAAAATCATTATTTATAAAATTTAGTAAATAGAAAATAAACTAAAAATTTGCAACAAAAATTTTTTGTCAACAACAAAAATGTCCAAAAATCTGAGAAAACGAATCGCAAAATAAATAAATTGAAACAAAAATTGTTTTGCAATTGCATGCCGAAATCTAAAAATTAAATCAGTGCCGAAAAACAATAAATTATCTAATTAATTAATTGTGACTAGTTTGGTCAAAAAATAAATAGTAAATATTACGTGCAAAATAAAAAAAAAGACTTACTGGAATCCCGTAATTCTTGTGCAAAGTTGTAGGGCTTCTTCACCTGAGAAGCGAATCGTTGTTGGTTTGTCGGCAACAAATCGTCGACATCGTGGACTGTTGTCTGGGTTGCAAAGCGGTGAATGTAGTCTTGGGGATTGGAGATGAGGGATGCTTGGTACTGATCGCCGCTGAAATCAAAAAATGGGGTTTACAAACAAAATTGGAATTCGGTGCCGAAAAAAATCTAAATTCAGTGAACATTTACAATTTTACAAAAAAAATAAGAAAATTGATTCGGAAAGATCAAAAAATTAGGCAAATTCCAAATTCAAATTTAATTTTAGAAAAAAATTTTATTCGGTGGAAAATTTTTTATCAAAAAACGCAAAAAAAAATACGAAAAAAATCAATTTCAATGCCAAAATCGAAATTTTTTATTTATTAAAATAAATTCAATTTTTGATGTAAACAAATTTTCAAAAAAACGTATTATGAACGATAAAAAAACTATGTATGATCAAAATCCATAATTGATTTCAGAAAAAAATTCTAATTTGAAAAAAAATTCTATAGAATAACGCCAAAAATTAAAAATTAAAAAAATCCGATCTCATTGCAGAAAAAAATTTGATAATTTTAATTTGAACAAATAAAAATGATTTGGAACGATCAAAAAAATAAAGCAAGGATTAATTCCAAGTTCGACTTCTCGAAATTAAATTTTAAAACTCATTAAATTTTAAAATTCATTTTCAAAAAAAAACGAACCCAAAATACCGGCGAGGCGGCGAAGAAGAAGGCGGAGGAGGGGGAGGGTAGTTGGGTGTATCCTGTAGTGGTGGTGGCGGTGGTGGTGGTGCTCCATTAGTCGTACTAGTCGTCGTAGTTGTGGTCGTCGTCGATGTCGAATACCCGCGGCTCGTGGTTCCGTTGCTAGAGAAAGAAGCAGGGGATGTTTGGGGCGAAAAATAATCGATCGTCGGAGAACTGTAATTCTTGGCAAATATCGATGAATACGTGTACGGTGACGTCGTTTTGCCCGCCGTCGGTGAAACAATATTTGGAAGTCGTGAAGAGGGAGGCGATACATTTAGCGTAGACTGGGGCGAAGGAGAAGCAGTGTCGTTGAAGAGTTGTCCCGACCTCGGGGGCGTCGGGGATACCCTCGGCGGGGGTCCACTTCCCCCATTGTTTAGCGGAAGGGACTGTCCACCGTATTGACCTGGTGGCAGAGGTGCGTAGGCACCAGAGTACGCAGGAGAAAGCGTCTCTCGGGACGAATTGTATCCCAATTTGTCATGCTTCGCGTCAGACGTCCAATGTCCCCCAAAAGACTCGAAATCCGGTCGTCCCAACGCGAGTGTTGATGGTTCAGATGATAGTAACGATTCACGGTACTGGGTCTTGCGCAGGTTAGCTGCTGCGTGCTGTAGTGCCTCAGGGTGTATTTTGGCAAGGGGGGATCGGCCTTGCGTGTTGGCGGCGGGACGAATGCTCCCGACGTCGTTACGATGCGCTGGTGGCCGTTGGCTGCCCACCAGAATCTTCTTGGCTCCGAATACAGCGGATGGAGGGGGTGGAGGAGGTGGCGGGGGCGGTGCTGGAGGGGCACTAGTGGCCATTCCTGCGCGGCGAGGGCTGCGGCGGTGGCTTCGTCGAGGGCAGCTGCGCGGAGGTCCGTGTACGAGCGACTACGCGACCTGAAAACCCAAATCAAATGGTCAAACATGTCAGAGAAGTCAAATAGTACTGGATGATTGCAAAATTCAAAAAAAAAGTTTTTTTTCGAACAAGATATTACGCGCGTGAATTTCGCTCTTGGCCGACAAATAAATATTGACCTACAAGGGACATGTTTATCATTACTCGACCCTTTGTGCACCAGCGTCCCTAACTTTTCCTTAGACAAACAACGAATTACGCAGGATTTGATGATTGAAATTTGTCTAACGTACTTTTTTTTTTAACTAAATTTTTTTTTTACAAAAAACGATTGCGTGTGTGCGTAAATGACATCCAAACATGGCAAAGGATGGGAAAATCACGGATCAAACATAGGTTGACTTTGACCCAAAATTTTTTAAAACGAATAATTTTAATTTAAAAAAATGTAAAAAATTTCTCGCTAAACATAATTTATGTACATTTTTTTGATGTGTTCCAAAAAAATCCAAAACAACCGTTCAAAAAAGTCATGAATAAATTTATCTTTGATAACAATTCAATTCAAAAAAATCTGAAAAGCGAGGTACATATATTTTTCTGATTTTTGCACGCACACAAATTTCTTATCACAAAAAAAAGAGAAAGCGAGCGGCTTAAATCACTGGTCAATAGGCCGGTAGTGGTCAGTCAGGAAGGGTATTAGTGTTTTTGTCGAGTGAGCAAATAAAAATAGACAGATAAATTCATGATTTTGTCAAAAACTCCGACAAAAAATAGTACAGGTGCAAAAAATAGTTCAGATAAAAATCTCAAAATCTAAAATAAATTTTAAAAAATATAAAAAATCCTGTTCACAAATCAGCAATTTTTTTGTAATCAATATAAATACACAGAAGGAAACTGCCCGACACAAAAACGACGCCAAATTTAATTCATCCTCTCAAAAATGTTGAACTGAAGACGACAAAGTCAGTGACACGTACTCTGTATCAGATTGACAAGATCTTGCATAACGTAATAATTTGTCACGGATGAATGACGATATTATTATTATTACTCTGCTTTTCCCCGGTCGGGAGAGGAATAGTTCAGGTACAGGTACCGGAGGTCAGGTGACTCACTCGCGCATCCTCCTACCCTCGTCAGGTGTGACTCGCGCACCACACCCTCAGGAGAGCAGAGGGAGCAAAGCAGCAGACCCGCAAGACGCAAGACGCAAGACATCCGTTCCTTGCCCAGTCATCACCTGCGGGAGCGGTTGGTGCATGCACCGTTCGTTCCCGCGATGGATGATGATTGCAATCATCATCATCATTGTTCGTTTGTTCGCCCGCTTTGCGTGGCGTGGCGTGGTGTCATCGACCGGACCGGAATTGTTGTATGCAAAAAAAAATGAGGACGACTCGGAAAGAAATTTAGAATTAAATTTTGGGAAGATCCGAGAGCGTAATTGATACGGAAACCGAATGAATGAATCTGTGTTGTTCACCGAGGCAGGTGGAAAGAGGGGGGTGCGCCCCCACCTGGCAGGATACCTGGAAGGGGGGGGGAGGAAGATAAATGACTTCACATACCTACGGGTGACCGCGCACGAATGAACAGATCTTTGCAGCCGCCGCCGCCGTTGTCGCCGACGACGAAGAAATCAAATCCACTCCCTCGAGCAACAAAAAAATTGACAGCTCGTTAACTGGATTAAAAAAAATTGTTATCTAATTTAATTTTTTTTGGAAGAGCTGGGAAGAAAACGAAAAAGAGAGGAACTGTGTCAGCGAGCTCTCTGATACGCGAACGTGAGAAACGCTTCCGACATCGAATAGACAATTTACAGAAATTAACGAGAATTGATGAAACATTACGAAAATTGAAAAGCAATTAGCTGGATTTTTTTCTTGGTGGGAAGAAATAAATTATATTTTTTTCAAATAAAATACAATTTTATTTGCAGGAGAAAAAAAATTTGTTCCCTTTGCAGACACTATTTATAAAAAGTAGTCAGCGACGAACGAACGGTCAAGTCAGGTCAAACAGAGACGCGTTTGACCCTTCCTGAAATGGCCCAATGGCTCATCAAAAAGGCTAAACTGGGCGCGGGCGGCGCACAATCGATCGATCGGGCAGGGCAGGGCAGGCGGGCGGACAGGAAGACAAGCACAAAAGTTAGCTAAATAGCATTGCACACCTATAGGCGCCAGGAGACAGATGACTGATGCGTTGGCGTTTGTTTTGTTAAGAGAAACCGGGCCTGTTGGTTGACCCTTTGGAAGCCAAAACAAAACATAAGGCGCATTGAAAAGAGGCAAGCAAAAACAATGCGAATGCTCGAATTTTTTAAAAATAAATACCAAACAGACACCGTCGCTGATTTATAAATATTTTTCTGATAAGAAAACAAGGGGTTCAAAAAGTTTGTTTATCGGGAAAAAAACGCCTAAGCAAACAAAAAATTCCAAAAAGAAAAAAAATTCCGGATGAGTAACCAAACATTTTTTCTTTGCATTTTTTTCAACTTTGTACTGTGAAATAAAAAAAAAGGTGATAGATATTTTGGGTGTATTATTTATGCAAACGACCGATCCATTGCTCCGGCATACATAAGCGGTTTACGACATGTTATACCTACGCGTACGTCAAAGGATCCGGCGTGGACCGGGTGATCATCACGATGAGACGCACAAAAGGTGAATCTGACACTGTCTATGAAAGGGAAAGAAAAAAAAAACTTGCCTGCCTGCTCACAAGGAAAAAGGATGTCCTCCTCCTCTTTTTCCTTGGCTATTGCCTCACGAAAAAGAGCAGTCCAATCAAGGTGCGGTTTTTTTTGGGGTGTTGTTGCAATATAAAAAATAAATGCTCAATTTTGGGCTTTATTGCAACTTTGCTGACTCGTAAAAACAGGAAGACAAAAAATTAGTGGAACTTTTAAAAGTTGTTGCGAGGCAAAAAATATTTTTGGGGGGAAATCATTCACTCAACTCAACATGCATTAGCGATCACACAGAAAATTGATATTTATAAATACCGACAACCTGCACGCAACATGCGGAGTTTTTGAAATCTGTTTTATTGTCTGGGATCGATAAAAAAAAATAAAAGAAATTTTGTTTCCCACAGAATGTTAAAAACAAAGTTAGGTGGGGTCAGGCGGGTATTGACGGATCAATGAGCCCTATTCTCACCAACTAAGTAAGATGCAATAACAACGTTTTTACTGTTCCCATCAATTTCGAGGGAAAGAATTAATTACAGCTGCACTGCAGTTTTTCTAGTTTTTTTGTAAACCGAAGAAACTACTTTAAAATTCAAAAAAAATTTATTAATGAAAAATAAATGCAAAATAAAGCTGTCATGAAAAAATATTAGATTTCAGTAAAATATTTTTTGGGGGGTTCGATGTTGTTTATAAATCAAAATCTTGCTAAACGTGACAGGTTTTTGTCATTTTTAAGTTCCTAAAATAAAATAAAGCCGCGGCTGGCGAGTAAATATTTATGGCCTGCGTTTTATGTCTTGGTCCTAAACTTCAGGTTTTTCTGTTTTTAAGTTTCTAAAAATCTGTAAGATGCAATCTTCTAAATTAAAAAAAAATAGAAAAAACGTAAACAGCAGCGTTCAAACCATTTCTCCGATCAACTCAATCAAACAAGTGTTTTTTTTCACGGAAACAAAACAAAACAAAACATTTTATTTGTTTACAAGTCCCCAAATAAAAAAACTCACCGCGGAGAAAGATAATGCGGCAACGGCGACAGATAACTCATCGATGCAGCAGTATAGCAGCCAGCCGACCACTTGAAGCGGATGGGTGAGTTGGAGACTGCCGTGATCGACCCGAAAGGTGGAAAGCTTCCCTCCAGGCATGTTGTTGTGCTGGAGAGGGGGCTTAACAGCCGTCATGCCTCCTGCCACTGCCACTGCCACTGGCAAACCCACGGCTGTTCTGGATTAACCTGGTGAAAGATGGCGATTCCTGGATGAAAGTTGGCCCCTGCTAGTAATAGTTTTTTTTCTCTCTAACGTGTCAATCGACTCACTTGCTCTCTTTCGATCGGTCGATAGCCATTGTTTCAAAAAAAAGACGCCGAGTGTGCAAGAACGAGCACCGATTGACTAAACGACACCCCCGCTTCCGGGGGAATGACGGGAAAATTATCATTCAAACGAAAAAAATAAAATTTTTATTGTCAAGCAAAAAAAAAGATTTTCATGAAAAAAAATAAAAAATGCCATTTTTTTTATACATACGTCGATAAACTCGAGAAATATGTTTTCTTCGAAAAAAACAAAAAAAAAAGGAAAAACATTTTCTTATTAAAATTTTTATTTTTTAAACGTGAAATAAATTTGAAAAACAATACTAAAAGAGTAATCAACATTTTTTTATTCGTACACTTTTACACTGTCCATTTTTTGAGTTTACTCAGATCATAAAAAATCCTGTTTTTTTTTCACTTTCGTGGAAGTGTGTTTTAAAAAAAAAGTCATGTCTTGTAATAATCATGGACGTCGTTCAAGAGTGCTAAATCTCTCCACTACAGGTGCTTACTTGTACGCAGCGCTCGCTTGAGCGATCACCAGACGGTTTTCCGAAGGCTCGCGCGTCCAGTCAGGAAACTGGAATACCTGAGTATACGTTTTTTATCCTTACAACGCATTCACAAACACAGAACAGGAAGCAAGCTATTAGGAGTGGCCTACGATGGCGCTGGAGTACCTCCGTTAATTGGGTATATAAGCGTTGGGGGTTGACGTGCTGACCACAAGCTGACTTGTCAGGTTTTCATTTATTTCTACAGTTTCACAGTTTTTACTCAGGTAGGATTTTTTCAATAATGCGTTTTTTTAAAGATTTTTTAATTGTAGAATGGTCTCAAAAATCAGCATTGCCTGCCTCCTTGTTGCTCTCCTCGCCGGCGGCGCGAGAGCCCAGATCCTCTTCGGCGGCCTCAACTTTGCCGCCGACGTTGATGGCACTGATTGCGCCAAGCGTCAGTGTGGATGTGGATGTGGATGCAGCAATAACTGTGGATGCAGCAACAACTGTGGATGCAACAATAACTGTGGCTGCAACAACAATAACTGCGGTACGGCCCTCGTCCTGACTCCGTGCAACAGCGGATGCGGCTGTAACTCGTGTGGATGCCAGTCTTCCTGCGGATGTGGATGCAACAACAACTGCGGTGGCTCCAGCACCATCATCTTGACCGGCAGCAGCGGATGCAACAGTGGCTGTGGATGCAACAGTGGCTGTGGATGCAACAGCGGCTGCGGATGCTCCAGCGGCTGCGGATGCCCGTGCTGCGATGACTGCTGCGGAAACAACAACTCCCAGGTCATCGTGCTTCAGGATAACAACAACAACAACTGCTGTGGATGCAACTCCTGCGGATGCAGCTCCTGTGGAAACTCGTGCGGAAGCTCGTGCTGCTGCGATAACAACAATAACTGTGGCACGGCCTACGTCCTGACGCCGTCGTGCAACAACAACAACTGCTGCTCTAGCTGCTGCTCCAGCTGCTGTTAATTTGCCTTCTGTATCGGCCAATTATGTTACTTTATCTTGTATATTTCGTGGTGAAACTCCTTGTTACGTTAGATCATTATTACAATAGTAGACTACAATTTTGTAGTAAGTGCAATAAACCGACTCGGTTCATTTACAAAATCGGAAGTACATAAGGATAAGAAAAATTTTTTTTTGAAAAAGTTAATTTTGATAAAAAAAAACGAAAAATTATTTGAAAAAAAAATAATGCACATCGATTCTTATTCCTGCCTTTGCTTGTGCAAAAGCGTTCCAAAATTTAGTGGTATTCAGCCACAAGCTTTCGCAAGGGCGGAATTCAATGTTTACCTCAAATTTGGGTAATTAAACCGAAGATTGATGCGCGTCGACAGCTTTTGTACACCTGCTTACGCAAAAAGCATTACTGACCAAGCGACATTATTCACATTGCATTTTTCAAGGAGACGCAGAGAAAGAGAGCCTATGCACGCACGGTGTAAAAGGGAGGGGAGACATTTTGGGAAGTTAATCCGCAGCAGCACTGCAATCAGCGACGACTAACAAAAAAGTCAGTGGTTACCTTAATTCCACCCGGACCGAGGTCAAAGCTCTTTGCGCAGTTGATTTTTGGCCGAAAAGAAATGGTGACTGCCACCCCTTATAAATCGTCGTTTTGGCAGCGAAAAGTAGCGCACACGAAATTAACGATTGATAACAAGTTACAAAAGTGTGTTTGTAAAATTGTTTATAATGATTCACGTAACAATTAGCAATAAACAATGATTTGTGACACAGCAACTTTTTCTTATTGTCAAAAAAATTTTTTTTACATGTTTGAAATTGAACCGAAACTCGAAACTGTGACGTTGCCAGTGGTCACAAAATGCCATAAACCGGATCTGCCAGGTAGCTACAAAACACAATTTGGTAACAGCGGCCGATAACAATAAAAAAAATGTTTCGAACTGCACATTGTGTAGTCAAAAATCCAAAACAAAATTCCAAAACCGGTGTGCCATTCCATTCCAATTGCAGAGAATAATTTCACTTTTGTTTCACTCCGGTATGCGTTATCTCATTGCGCATCACGCCTCCTATTCAAGTTTTTTTCCTACTAGACAGTGCTCCAAAAATGGGTCGGCGCTGCTGAACGCCGTCATCCAGCTGCTGTTCAGTCCCGAATTACATATTTTCCTCTTCGAGTTGTCATCCATGCTGCAGCCGTGGTCTCTGTCTGCCGACGAAGAGCAGTGGCTCACCGCGATTCGTCAGCGTGCCGGCGCCCGAATTGCCGAAAATGAAGCGTCATCGATGTACTGCGCGAATCCCTACAACCTCCTTCGCTGGTCCTATGCCTATGAACACGATCTCGACCAGGCGGCAAAGAAACTCGAACGACATCTTCGAATCCGGGATATTCTCGATCTCGACAACATTGAAACTCTCGAAGACGGAATTGATGAAGCGGCGGATGAGTACGCGCCCATGCACCTGCTTGGTCGGGTCAGCGAGACGGACAACCGCGTGCTTTTGCTCGAGCAGTCCGGCAGGTACGATCTCCAGACGATTATGACTTCGATCAGGACAAGTTCGTTTATGATGAATCGGTTCCGGTTGGTTGAGAGAATCATGGAAGGTGTTCGCGCGGAAGAGCGGAGAGACGGTAAAATGTCGAGTGCCGTTATGATTGTCGATCTTGAGGGATTGCAGTTTCAGTCGAATCTGATCAAGTTTATCAGCGGTATGATTTTTTTTGAATTTGAACATTTATAATTTTTTTTTGAAAAAAAATATTAAATTTATAATAATTTTTTTGAAAATTGTAAAAAAAATTTTCATAGTTTAAAAAACAAAATATTAACAATTTTTTTTTTGAAAAATTTGAATCACATTTTTTTTCTTTTTTTAACTAAATCTAGAATTTTTTTTATGCTACGCAAATTTTTTTTCTAAAAAATTAAAAATTGTTGGAAGTCAAAAAATAAAAGATTTCTAGTTCAATTTGAATCACCCTAATAACCTTTTACAGGCCCGTACCGCATTTTATGGGGTACCCTCATCGAGCAGTATCCCTACTTTATCAGCGAAATCTTTGTCATAAATCCTCCGGCGTTCATGTCTGTTTTGTGGAACGCATGTTCGTCTTTCATTCCTGCAGAGTACAGAGTGCGCATCCTTTTTTTACCTTTCATCTTTTCAAAATCACCTTTTCAGAAAAAAATCAAGATGTACTCTGGCGACGATTTTCGAGTCAAACTCGCGTCTTTTGTGTCTCCCGAAATTTTACCTGTTGAATACGGAGGAACACGGGCGACACCCATTCCACATCCAATTCCATGCGTTGTCCCGGTGCCAAAAGCGCAACTCGCATTTGACGAAATCATGCTCGACACTCTCGTAATCCCAGCTGGGGGCTCGATCGTTCACGTGTACCGTTTCGACGCCGGAGACTGTGTCGAATTTTTCATGAAACACGATCAGGAACTCACGATGAATATTTTCTTCCACGAACAGCGACGCAAAATCACAAAACCTGATGCTGATGTTGCTGAGATGGAAGAAGCCTACGCAGGCTGCGAACGGCCCGGCATTCCCACGCTTGACAATTGGCGATGGACGGTGCCACGCACCGGGTATTACCACGCCATTTATGGTAACGAAAAAGCTTGGATCATGTCCGTCGTCCTGCAGTATCAGGTATTCCGTACGAATGCCCGAGGACTGAAAATCAAGGTTAATCCACTCGAATAAGTGCGTATAACTTTAACCAATTTTTTGTTCGTCGATAAAAAATAAATTGTGGCAAAATAATATTTTTGAATTTTTAGAACATTTTTGAAATTCAAAATACATCTTTTGCAATGGCATTTGTTTGCCAAAAAAATAAGGATACATTTAGTTTTTCTCCTAGAAAAATTTTTTTTCTTTTCCACGTGGTCATTCGTAGCCAACATTTTTCCTTTCTCCGCCTACGAATTGTTTGAAATCAACACAAAAAATAATGAATAATTCTTGTTTGCTGTATCCCGCAAACGTGTTTTTTAGGTGGACCTTTTTAAAGGTGAATACACACTACATTCATCCTCCAAATGAGTAAACATGACCAAAAACCAGCATTACGGGCAACGTAAAAGCAAATCTGAAACAAAAATATCATATTCACTAAATCCGATGGTCGCTAATAAATTTAGTGATATAACTCAAATCATACGCATTGTATTAATTTATGTTCAAAAATCATAGACACAATACTCAAAAAATTAAAAAAAAAGGTTTCATTTGTTACATAAATGTCCGTCAACAGACATCTACCGATTTTACAATTTAAAATTTGTTTGCTCAGATGGATATACCATAAACGTAAGGCTGATCTCTACTCTGCGGTTGATCTCTATCTCTTTGTAGTCGGTAAACGATTATCATTATCATTGAGGTAGTCAATTGTAAAAATGACAATGGTTGATTTGCCGCCATCTAATATCAATGATAAAAATGTTTTACCCCTTAACAAAAAAGCTCGTACAGAGATTCAATATCTTCGAGCTTTGGCGGTTACCGGTGTACTGCTGTTTCACCTTTTTCCTAAATTGGCACCTCAGGGATTTCTCGGTGTCGATGTGTAAGTAACTTTCCATTTTCTAAAAAACATCCCGATTTTTCATAATCGCTCTTATCCAGATTTTTCGTGTAATTCCAGATTCTTCGTGATCTCTGGTTACCTGATGGCAATGCTCGTGGGTTCCAAACCGCTAAATTCCTCTCTGGTGCTCAACTTTTACGAGCGCCGGCTGAAACGCCTCCTTCCGGCTTACCTGCTCGTAGTCACAGCCACTCTTCTCCTCTGCAGTTTTGTTCTAATTCAGGCAAACTTTGACCTCGTTGCCATCGACGCCCGCTATGCCTTGGCATTCGCAACAAATTTGCAGCCGTTGCTGGAGAAACAGGAGTACTTTCAGCTCGTGTCCGAGCACAAGTTTTTCCTTCACACCTGGTCACTCGCCGTCGAAGTGCAGTTCTACGTCATTGCACCCTTCTGTTTGGCCATAATAACCAAAATGGGATCGAAAGCAAGGCTGTTGTGCATTTTGATCATTTTAATCAGCGCTACATTCCAAAACGCATCCTATTTTTCACCTGCAGTTTCATTCGGTCTTCTGCCTTCCAGAATCTGGCAGTTTTTTGTCGGAGTGCTGGTTTATCATTCCGAGTCTTTGTCAAATGGCTTTGGTTGTGTTTATCGTGTTTCTGGATTTGTGTTGCTATCACTGATTTTGTTCGTGCCTTCGAAGGCTTTGTTATCAGGTTTGTCAACTAACAAAATTATTTTGGAACCCAAAAGTTTCAGAACAAGTGCAACGTTTTTTTGCGACCGTTGTCACGGGTGTCGTCATTTTTAACGGTCCAATCTCGACTCCCTTAAACCCGATAATCGCTCGAATTCATCAAAGTGTTCTCTACGTCGGTGACATTTCATATTCTCTCTACCTCGTTCACTGGCCACTAGAAATCCTCTGCCGCTACGAGGCGCCATCCTTTAACCGGGTGATTTTGCTCGGAGGCATTATTGTCATTTCAGTCGTCCAATATGAATTGTTTGAAAGCAAGCTGCTCAAAGCTACCCGGGAAAGAATTTTTTTCATCTGCAGTCTGTTATTTATTTTTGCCCTGATGCAGAGTTTTCTTTCAGGCGGAATCGCTACATTTTTCAAGGTGAGTAAACTGCTCACTTATTTGTTCTAAATTTGTTAACATGGAATTTAACCAAAAAATTATAGGACAAACAATTGCTCGCCGAAATGAACTCCAAAATGTTCGATTGCAAGTATCATTTTGAGTGTCCCGAAGATCCAGAAATGAAAAAATACTTTTCCAAGATAGACCCAAAACAAGAGCATTTTATGTGCAAGTTTAAGGGCACCGGTAATTATTCAATTTTCGTTGCGGGAAACAGCTTTGCAACCAGACAGTTTGACGGTGTTTTTGAAGCTCTAAGAGGTCGATACAGTAAATTGTACTACTACGGTAGAAATGCATGCACATTTTTTGACGACGTCAATGCCAAATGGAACGCTAATCACTGCAAGGATATGGTAGGCAAAACTGCGGCTTTCATGAAAGAAATCCAGCCAGATATCGTAATTTTTATCGCAAGTTTAAATTACGCTATGAAAACGCCTGCTGCTGCTTCGTATGAAGCTGTAAAAAATGAGACAATTGTTCAAAAAATGCAGACATTTGTTCGACAGTCCTTGGAACCGTACACAAAGCGAATAATTCACGTTCTGCCTCACGGAACGGCGCCTTTTAACCCCGCGTTGGAAATCGCAAAAAAGTACGAAAATAAAGAAAAAATTGACAATTTGACCATTCCTTTTGAAGTAAGTTTAATCCTTTTATAAACTTTTTCCCCTGTAATTTATCAGTTCAGCCCTACGCAGCTGACGTCCGATTCAGCACTTGGCGGCAAGTTGCAGCTTTCGAAAACTGCTCAAAGTGCCGCGCTATAGATTCGATGCAGGTGTTTTGCAGTAATCAAACTCAAACCTGCGAACTCTATGACAAAGTCTCCGGGATGTCGTTATTCTGCAACGAAAACCACGTTTCAATTTACGGCGCAAAGAAGCTTGTTCCTTTCTACGACGACGCTATTACAAGAGCACTTGCCGACCTGGATGGAAGTTAGCGAAAATAATAAATATTTTATTTATAAAGTATCACAATTTTTGAAACAAAAAATCGTTGTAAATACATGTATTTGTACTTTTCATTGCAAAATGTACATATTTATTTATTTAAAAAAAACATACATAAGTTGTAAAAATTTTTATTCAACAGAAGAAAAAAAGCTAGCACGTCACCTGTGACAGGTGACTTCCGTCCAACAAAAATTAACGAATTAAAGATTTTTGTTTGATTGCTAAAATTATGCTAACCCCTTTTTTTTAAAAAAAGATAAAAACTTGCTACCGACGCAATGAAGGCAGCTTTGCAGCTGTTTTTCTCTATTGCAAAGAACACACCTGGTTCGGAAGCACCGAAATAGGCTACTCAGGAATAACAAACCGCGATAAAACTTAAACATTTTGCGTTTGAGACTTTTGCTGAAAAAAAATGGAATGTATAATACGGTGACGTATATTATTTGAAGGACATAAACTGTCAAAGCGCCTAAAAGCTCTGGCATAGAATATAGGGGCAAAAAAACCCATGTTATTCGTAAAATTGACTGAATCACAAAAATCAAAGTAAGAAAAACCGATTGTATCATTAGAACGTTTTCGGCATCTCGTCGACATTGGGGCACATTTTGCGCATTGCCTTTATCCAGACGACTCGCCAAACCACCTTTTATGCAGCAAAAAGCAGCTACTGTAGCGGTAATAACATTCGAAGTTATGAGAGCATAATTGTTATACAAAAATGTATCATTACACGGTCCGCCTTTCCAATGGCAATGCCAATCGTACCAAATTGGTGAAAGTAGAACAAAGGGGTAAGCGAAAAGAAAAATTATAATGATAGTTGTGTTTCTGGTTCTCCATATATTATTCATTCGGTTAAACATTATCAATGCTGAAAGATATTTTTTTTTATAATTTTTTTTTTATAATTTGATAGTTGTGTTTCTGGTTCTCCATATATTATTCATTCGGTTAAACATTATCAATGCTGAAAGATATTTTTTTTTATAATTTGAATGAAAATAATTTTTTATCCTACCTGTAAATCTATTGACAGCCAATATCATGTTCCAAGCACCTGCAAACCCATATTGATGCCACATAAATTTGAAGCCTAGTATGTAACTATGTTCCGGTTTGAGACTTCCAACAAAAAGTGAAATTTGAAAAAAAAATAGTACACAAGACCAATGACAAAAATTGTATAGAAAGGTGTTCTCATTTTCTTTTTTGCCATGCTTGTCAAAATATAAATTATAACCAGGAGAATAAGCAATGAATTAATGACGCACAACATAAAAACCAAAATTGCTGCGCATGCAAAAATTATAAAATAAGGTAAGTCAAAGAATAAGGTGACGTTTGCAGTAACTATTTTATAAACCATCACCGTTAATGCGTATTTATTTTATCATAATTCAGCAGGTGACCAAATCTGTATTTATAATACCTGAGCGATAAAAATGGAATAATTTAGTGTTACGGGGGCTGGTCTCTCAAAAACGCTAGAAGAAAAAAAAATATCCCCCTTTTTTGAGCCAGAGTGAACTGTGTTTCATGATTCGTTTTGCATTGAAAGAAAGCTACTAGACCAAACAAATAAAACGGGTAACAAATCTGCCGTCTCGGGCACTTTTTGGCATATGTAGTACCCCAAAACCCTAAAAACAAGGTACATATATTTTGCCGATGGCAGAAACTAATTTACAAATCCTTACTAAATAGGGGGTTCAATTTTTTTGATCTACTGCTCCCGGCAGTTCGACAAACAACAACTGGGACAAGGGATGAGGGAAAACTACTATCATTTCATCCTACGCTCTGGGCGAGACCTCATGTTAATTGCGCACGCAAGTGCACAAATGTCATCGCCCAACAAATTGTTTTGGTAAAAAAACGTTTGTCCACGTTATTATGTACCTCGCACCCTGTAAATTCTTCATGCCAGTGAATTTTTTGTTGCGGTTTGAATAATTCTTCTGTAAAACAAAAATTAACGAATTAAAGATTTTTGTTTGATTGCTAAAATTATGCTAACCCCTTTTTTTTTTTAAAAAAAAAGATAAAAACTTGCTATCGACGCGATGAAGGCAGCTTTGCAGCTGGTTTCCCCTTCTCAAAAAAACCCACCTGGTTCGGAAGCACCGAAATAGGCTACCCAGTAAGTGCAAAAAAGTAATCTTTGGAAATCAACAAACACGAACATGTTTTATTTAAATAACAAAACAATTTGTGAACATTATGCTTCAGAAGAATGTACATAATTAGAAACAGTACTACATAATTAGGTATAAAATAAAATTACGAGGGTATCGCTCCAGAAATTTGCACAATTTTTACATTTTTGTCAAAACAGCATAACAAACCGCAATAAAACTTAAACATTTTACGTTTGAGACTTTTACTGAAAAAAAATGGAATGTATAATACGGTGACGTATATTATTTGAAGGACATAGACTGTCAGACCGCCTAAAAGCTCTAGCATAGACAAGGGGGGCAAAAAAAACCATGTCGTTCGTAAAATTGATTGAATCACAAAAATCAGAGTAAGAAAAACTGATTGTATCATCAGAGCGTTTTCGGCATCTCGTCGACATTGTGACACATTTTGTACTTTGACTTTATCCAGACGACTCGCCAAACCACCTTTTATGCAGCAAAAAGCAGCTACTGTAGCTGTAACAACGTTTGAAGTTGTGAGAGCATAATTGCGATACAAAAATGAATCATTACACAGTACGCCTGTCCAATGGCAATGCCAATCGTACCAGACTGGTGAATATAGAACAAAGGGGTAAGCAAAAAGAAAAATTATAACAATAGTTGTGTTTCTGGTTTTCCATATATTGTCCATTTGATTCCACATTATCAATGCTGAAAGATATTTTTTATTTTATACTTTGAATTAGAATAATTTTTTATCCTACCTGTAAATCTATTGATAGCCAATATCATGTTCCAAGCACCTGCAAATGCTTGTTGATGCCAACTAAACCTGTAGCCTAGTGCAAAATTATGTGCCGGTTTGAAAATCCCAACAAAAAGTGAAATTTGATAAAAAAAATAGTACACAAAACCAATGACAAAAATTGTATAGAAAGGTGTTCTCATTTTCTTTTTTGCCATGTTTGTCAAAATATAAATTATAACCAAGAGACTAAGCATTAAATTAATTACGCACAATATTAAAAACAGAATACTTACGCATGTAAAGATTATGACATAGTGTAAGTCAATGAATAAGGGGATGTTTTCTACACCTATATTTACCCTTATCATTATCGTTAATGCGCAACTATTATATTTATTTAGCAGGTGACCAAATGTTTATTTGCGATAAAAATGGAATAAATTAGTCTTATTGGGGCTGGTTTCCCAAAATACTAGAACAGAAAATCACACAACGCTTTTTTTTAATTGAACACAGAAAAAAATAATAATTTTGTTAGAATCTGAGCACTGCAGCTCCCGTGATTTTTTCCGTGTTTTGGATTTCCAGAAACGGAAAATACTAATTCAGGCATTTGTACTGATTTGAGAGTCGTTAGAAAATTGGTGATATCAAAAAATCAATGTCAATTCTCAAAAACATTTCAATTTAAAATCAAAAAATCTTATTTAGACATTTCCTCTGAGGGCCTAAAACTGTGACTCAAAACATTTGAGATTGTAAAAAAAACTGTGTCCTGCATTTTTATGTTTAACAAATTTCAGTCCAAAGATCAGACTAATCTCACCAACATCAAAATAGGAGCACCTGTAGTGCTACACCATTGTGATTCTCTAAAATGGACGTATTCTGATCTGCGACTCAGACACGACTCAATTTAATGGAAATCAATCATTTTTGCAAGCTGATTCACACTCTACCTTTCACTGTCGGTCTACAGTTGATTCCGATACATTCATGCATTTTTTAATAAAAAAACAAGTTTTGGAGTGAACAAAGTTTGAATTTGATTCGACGCTTTTCAACTCGTTTTTGACTTGAAATTCAACTTTAACGTTTGTATCAAACTGTGTTCATTTCATTTAATAAATGCGAAAAATACTTATTTTCCTGATTACGAGATAATCCTACGTTTTTTTATTCACCAGGGATTTCACCCACACCATACGAACAAGTGCGTATGTTGTGATTGAAAATTAATATCATTATCAACACGTTTGACTAATGTAAGAGATAAAAATATCAAAACATAAGTGATTTCTTTGTCGCGTTTTTCGGCATAAATTGTTTTCTATTTTCGTCTGTTTTTTTTAATAAATATTCATACTCTGCAAACAGTAAATAACAATGTTGTTACCCCCTTTGCAAAACCATTCTCACAATTTCCGTACATAAGCTCGTATTGTCGTCAAAACAAATGTCAGTTGTCCCGGGTTTTTGACGTTATACTGCATAAAAACGGTTCAAGTTCTACGGAAAACCGTAAAATGTGAAATTTAATATCATAAAAATCCATGTTTTTAACACAAAATATCTAAAAGGAATTGAACTCTATAAAATTCGATTGTTTTCAGTGAAACTCTATTGTTACAAACTGCTTGTTCAGATGGATATATTATTATACAAAGCACAGCGCTGAACTCAGCCATTGTTAGAAATCAATCATAACCATGACCGTTACCAATTTCCAACCATCCAACAACCATGAAACATTCATACCATACGGCAAAAAAAATAAGATTCGTACAGAGATTCAATATCTTCGAGCTTTGGCGGTCACCGGTGTACTGCTGTTTCACCTTTTCCCAAAACTGGCCCCTCAGGGGTTTCTCGGCGTCGATGTGTAAGTAACTTTTTATTTTCTAAAAAAAACATTGCAATTTAAATAATTCCAGATTCTTCGTGATCTCTGGTTACCTGATGGCAATGCTCGTGGGTTCCAAACCGCTAAATTCCTCTCTGGTGCTCAACTTTTACGAGCGTCGGCTGAAACGCCTCCTTCCGGCTTACCTGCTCGTCGTCACAGCCACTCTTCTCCTCTGCAGTTTTGTTCTAATTCAGGCAAACTTTGACCTCGTTGCCATCGACGCTCGCTATGCTTTGGCATTCGCAACAAATTTGCAGCCGTTGCTGGAGAAACAGGAGTACTTTCAGCTTGTGTCCGAGCACAAGTTTTTCCTTCACACCTGGTCACTCGCCGTCGAAGTGCAGTTCTACGTCATTGCACCCTTCTGTCTGACACTAATAACCAAAATGGGATCGAAAGCAAGGCTGTTGTGCATTTTGATTATTTTAATCAGCGCTACATTCCAAAACGCATCCTCTTTTTCACCTGCAGTTTCATTCGGTCTTCTGCCTTCCAGAATCTGGCAGTTTTTCGTCGGAGTGCTGGTTTATCATTCCGAGTCTTTGTCAAATGGCTTTGGTTGTGTTTATCGTGTTTCTGGATTTGTGTTGCTATCACTGATTTTGTTCGTGCCTTCGAAGGCTTTGTTATCAGGTTTGTCAACTAACAAAATTATTTTGGAACCCAAAAGTTTCAGAACAAGTGCAACGCTTTTTCGCGACTGTTGTTACCGGTGCTGTCATTTTTTACGGTCCAATCTCGACTCCTTTAAACCCGATAATCGCTCGAATTCACCAAAGTGTTCTCTACGTCGGTGACATTTCATATTCTCTCTACCTCGTTCACTGGCCACTAGAAATCCTCTGCCGCTACGAGGCGCCATCCTTTAACCGCGTGATTTTGCTCGGAGGCATCATTGTCATTTCAGTCGTCCAATATGAATTGTTTGAAAGCAAGCTGCTCAAAGCTACCCGAGAAAGAATTTTTTTCATCTGCAGTCTGTTATTTATTTTTGCCCTGATGCAGAGTTTTCTTTCAGGCGGAATCGCTACATTTTTCAAGGTGAGTAAACCAATAGGTCATCGACTACACAATTTCACATAAAAAATTTTAGGACAAACCGCAACTTGTAGAAAAAAACTCGGAACTGGCAAAATGTGAAAATTTCTTTAACTGCACACTTGATCCAGAAATGGAAAAATACTTTGAAAAAATACCCATGTTAGAGTATTTTATTTGCAAATTCAATGGCACCGGTAATCATTCGATTTTCGTTGCGGGAAACAGCTTTGCAACGAGACAGATGGAAGGCGTCTTTGAAGCTCTGAGAGGACGGTACAGTACCCTGTACTACTATGGTAGAAGTGCATGCACCTTCTTTGAGGACGTCAATGAACACGTGGACAAAGCAAATCACTGCGAAGACATGAAAGGCAAAACCGCGGTTTTTATGAAACAAATCCAGCCAGATATCGTAATTTTTATTGCCAATTTAAATTACGCGATCGGTAATTCCGCGGTTTCATATGAAGCTGTTAAGAGCGAAAAAATTGTTCAACAGATGCGAAAGTTTCTTGACGAATCTATTTTGCCGTATACAAAACGCTTTATCCACGTTCTGCCTCATGGCAAAGCCCCATTCAATCCGGCGTTAGAATTGGCAAAAAAGTACGAAAAAAAGGAAAAAGTTGATCACTTGAGTGTTCCTTTAGGGGTGAGTTCAGCCTTTTTTTCTGCAAATCTTCAATTCATACATAAATTTAGCCCTACGCCGCCAACGTCCAATACAGCACGTGGCGACAACAGGCAGCGTTTGAAAACTGCACCAAGTGTCAGGTGATGGACTCGATGGTTGCTTTCTGCGATAATCAAACCCAGACTTGCGAACTCATGGACAAAGACACTGGATTGTCGTTGTTCTGCAACGCAGATCACGTTTCTCCGTACGGCGCCAAGAAACTCGTCCCTTTTTACGACGAAGCCATCACCCGAGCCATCGCCGACTTGGATGGAAATTAGCGAGAATAATTTATATTTTATAAAGTATCATGATTTTTCATGCAAAAAAATCGTTATATAAATATTTACAAATTTATACTTTTAATTGCAAAAAAATTTTTTTTAATTTACAAGAATTGTAAAAAATTTTCTTTAACAGAAGATAAAAAAAATCTTGTTATTCAAGTAAAAAAAAGAATAAAAATAACATTCTGACACCTTTATAAAATTTTTACAAATTTTTTACGACGGTATTTTTTTTCATATTTTATAAAATTTTTATTCATTTTTTTCGTTCATTTTTATAAAAAAAATTATCAAAAATTTTATTTATGATACTTTTTTACAAAAAAAAGAAAAAAAATTTTTTTGTTTCAAAAAATGTTCGAATTTTTCATTTTTTTTATTTGTTTTTATTCACAAAAAAAATTACCGAGTAGAAATGCAGTCATCCTGCCGACCTTCAGTGAACACAAAATAATACATAATCAGGAAAAGTATAAAACTCAGCGGATAAAACACGCGACAAAAACTATCCAGGTACCTTGCTGTTTTGTGGTAGCGTTCTGCTTTGTCCACCATGACCTCCCTCGCCTCCTGCGTGACGTCGAGCCGTTTCCGTGTCGCCCATTTTCGAAGCTGATTCGCCCGTTTGTCAATACCGATGACAAATAGCGTCTGCAGAAGCGTGAAGAAGACAAAACCCGTCACGTAGCCAAACCAGAGATCGATGGCTTTCAGGTACGAGACAGAGGGCAGGTGCTCCCGTGCGCCGGCTGATTCGGTGGACAGCGTGAGCAAAACTGTGATAGCGACGCTGATACGACCCTCCATGAACTCTTCCGGCAGCCAGACACCCACCCAGCTGAACATGAGTGCCAGCGAAGTCGGAATGTACGTTTGTGCGATGTGGAAACCGACGTCGCGTTTGAGTCGAAACACTGCACGGAGACAGGAGAACTCGCCTGACTTGCGCGTGCGATTGCAGATTGTTGGCTCGTAGCGATCAATGTAGAGCTCGGGAAGTTTGACATCAGGGTTCTTGTCTATGGCATCTGATTTTCGGGTGAACCACTCGAAGCGTACTGTTTCCATTGGATAGGCGACTACAAAAAATAGAATAATCGCATACACACAAAATGAAATTAGGTTTTTTTAGCCTATCAGAAAAGATAGGCTTCCAAAAATTGGATAAGACTCATATGAGCCTACTTGCCCGGAAGCGGTTAGTAAAAGGCGAATCGCTTATTCGTTCAAAGACAAGTAAGCCAGAGATGCCTGAACTAACGGCACACTGACCTTTTGGGTGTTTCGTTGTTGGCAAGCAGTGGGTGACCGAAACATCGACAGAGAAAGAGAGAAAACCGTCCTGCTAAAGTTACCTTTATGGGCGCAAAAAACGGAAACGGCTAAAAACTTTATTGTTGAAAAAAGAAGTAGTTGAGATTCAAAGTTCGATTTGCTTTGCATCGTTTTACACATTTTTTACGGGCCGATGAAAAAGGGGCTCATTGAGAGTCGTAGTCCATAAACGGCATCAAGAAGAGGTAGATCATTACGTTTTTTTAACAAGTAAGCAGATTTTGTGTGTTTCAGCCTATCACAAAAGATAGGCTTCCAAAAATTGGGTAAGACTCATATGAGCCTACTTGCCCGGAAGCGGTTAGTAAAAGGCGAATCGCTTATTCGTTCAAAGACAAGTAAGCCAGAGATACATGAGCTAACGGCGCGCTGACCTTTTGGGTGCTTCATTGTTGGCAAGCCATGCACGACCGAAACATTGTTAGAGAAAGAGAGAAAAGTGTCCTACATACCTTTGCGTGTGGAAAAAACGGAACTACTGTTCCATTGGATCCAGTGTTGTCGGGTTACCCGACCCGAAACCCGACCCGACCCGAACCCGACCCGAAAATCCCGGGTTTCGGGTCGGGTAACCCGAAATTTTCGGGTTCGGGTTTTGGTTCGGGTCGGGTAACCCGAAATTTTCGGGTTCGAGTTCGAGTTCGGGTCGGGTTACCCGAAATTTTCGGGTTCGGGTTCGGGTTCGGGTCGGGTTACCCGAAATTTTCGGGTTCGAGTTCGGGTTCGGGTCGGGTTACCCGAAATTTTCGGGTTCGGGTTCGGGTTCGGGTCGGGTTACCCGAAATTTTCGGGTTCGGGTTCGGGTTCGGGTCGGGTAACCCGAAAATTTCAGAACCCGACAACACTTTGGCCGCTGTGTTGGGAAGAGGGTGTGCTGTCAATCAGCGCTATGGTGTCCATCAGCGTATAGTATGGACAAACGCGGCCCGCATGACGTTGCGGTGTACCGCGACTATAAAGCGAATGCTCTGCCGATGAGTTAGGGAAGCAAAACAACTCGCGCTGCCGAACAGCGGCGTCGATTGACCCCTCAGGTGTGTTGTCGGCACATGCTGGAAACATTTGTTTGCGTTTTTCGTCGTAGAATATATGGGACGCACCTACCTAAATCATCTGGTGCCCGATGAAATTTTGGATTAAAATCGTTATTCATGTTCTTTTAAAATTTTTTTTCGTTTGACTTTCGGTTTGTGACAGCTTGCATAAAATTGCCGGGTTGAAGTTCGGGTCGGGTTTTCGGGTCGGGTTACCCGAACTTCGGGTTTCGGGTCGGGTAACCCGAAATTTTCGGGTTCGGGTTTTGGTTCGGGTCGGGTAACCCGAAATTTTCGGGTTCGAGTTCGAGTTCGGGTCGGGTAACCCGAAATTTTCGGGTTCGGGTTCAGGTTCGGGTCGGGTAACCCGAAAATTTCGGGTTCGGGTTCGGGTTCGGGTCGGGTTACCCGAAATTTTCGGGTTCGGGTTCGGGTTCGGGTCGGGTTACCCGAAATTTTCGGGTTCGGGTTCGGGTTCGGGTCGGGTTACCCGAAAAATTTCCGAACCCGACAACACTGATTGGATCGCCTTTGCGTGTGGAAAAAAACGGAACTACTGTTCATGTGAAAAAAAAGCATAACCCAAACCCTCCAGATTTTCTTCAAAACGGCCGTGCCGAGCTGTTGTTTTTGTGGCTGGCTTCCATGAGCCTCTTTTTTCAAAAAATGTCAAAAAATTGGATAAGACTCATATGAGCCTACTTGCCCGGAAGCGGTTAGTAAAAGGCGAATCGCTTATTCGTTCAAAGACAAGTAAGCCAGAGATGCCTGAACTAACGGCACACTGACCTTTTGGGTGTTTCGTTGTTGGCAAGCAGTGGGTGACCGAAACATCGACAGAGAAAGAGATCGTCGACATCGTGGACTGTTGTCTGGGTTGCAAAGCGGTGAATGTAGTCTTGGGGATTGGAGATGAGGGATGCTTGGTACTGATCGCCGCTGAAATCAAAAAATGGGGTTTACAAACAAAATTGGAATTCGGTGCCGAAAAAAATCTAAATTCAGTGAACATTTACAATTTTACAAAAAAAATAAGAAAATTGATTCGGAAAGATCAAAAAATTAGGCAAATTCCAAATTCAAATTTAATTTTAGAAAAAAATTTTATTCGGTGGAAAATTTTTTATCAAAAAACGCAAAAAAAAATACGAAAAAAATCAATTTCAATGCCAAAATCGAAATTTTTTATTTATTAAAATAAATTCAATTTTTGATGTAAACAAATTTTCAAAAAAACGTATTATGAACGATAAAAAAACTATGTATGATCAAAATCCATAATTGATTTCAGAAAAAAATTCTAATTTGAAAAAAAATTCTATAGAATAACGCCAAAAATTAAAAATTAAAAAAATCCGATCTCATTGCAGAAAAAAATTTGATAATTTTAATTTGAACAAATAAAAATGATTTGGAACGATCAAAAAAATAAAGCAAGGATTAATTCCAAGTTCGACTTCTCGAAATTAAATTTTAAAACTCATTAAATTTTAAAATTCATTTTCAAAAAAAAACGAACCCAAAATACCGGCGAGGCGGCGAAGAAGAAGGCGGAGGAGGGGGAGGGTAGTTGGGTGTATCCTGTAGTGGTGGTGGCGGTGGTGGTGGTGCTCCATTAGTCGTACTAGTCGTCGTAGTTGTGGTCGTCGTCGATGTCGAATACCCGCGGCTCGTGGTTCCGTTGCTAGAGAAAGAAGCAGGGGATGTTTGGGGCGAAAAATAATCGATCGTCGGAGAACTGTAATTCTTGGCAAATATCGATGAATACGTGTACGGTGACGTCGTTTTGCCCGCCGTCGGTGAAACAATATTTGGAAGTCGTGAAGAGGGAGGCGATACATTTAGCGTAGACTGGGGCGAAGGAGAAGCAGTGTCGTTGAAGAGTTGTCCCGACCTCGGGGGCGTCGGGGATACCCTCGGCGGGGGTCCACTTCCCCCATTGTTTAGCGGAAGGGACTGTCCACCGTATTGACCTGGTGGCAGAGGTGCGTAGGCACCAGAGTACGCAGGAGAAAGCGTCTCTCGGGACGAATTGTATCCCAATTTGTCATGCTTCGCGTCAGACGTCCAATGTCCCCCAAAAGACTCGAAATCCGGTCGTCCCAACGCGAGTGTTGATGGTTCAGATGATAGTAACGATTCACGGTACTGGGTCTTGCGCAGGTTAGCTGCTGCGTGCTGTAGTGCCTCAGGGTGTATTTTGGCAAGGGGGGATCGGCCTTGCGTGTTGGCGGCGGGACGAATGCTCCCGACGTCGTTACGATGCGCTGGTGGCCGTTGGCTGCCCACCAGAATCTTCTTGGCTCCGAATACAGCGGATGGAGGGGGTGGAGGAGGTGGCGGGGGCGGTGCTGGAGGGGCACTAGTGGCCATTCCTGCGCGGCGAGGGCTGCGGCGGTGGCTTCGTCGAGGGCAGCTGCGCGGAGGTCCGTGTACGAGCGACTACGCGACCTGAAAACCCAAATCAAATGGTCAAACATGTCAGAGAAGTCAAATAGTACTGGATGATTGCAAAATTCAAAAAAAAAGTTTTTTTTCGAACAAGATATTACGCGCGTGAATTTCGCTCTTGGCCGACAAATAAATATTGACCTACAAGGGACATGTTTATCATTACTCGACCCTTTGTGCACCAGCGTCCCTAACTTTTCCTTAGACAAACAACGAATTACGCAGGATTTGATGATTGAAATTTGTCTAACGTACTTTTTTTTTTAACTAAATTTTTTTTTTACAAAAAACGATTGCGTGTGTGCGTAAATGACATCCAAACATGGCAAAGGATGGGAAAATCACGGATCAAACATAGGTTGACTTTGACCCAAAATTTTTTAAAACGAATAATTTTAATTTAAAAAAATGTAAAAAATTTCTCGCTAAACATAATTTATGTACATTTTTTTGATGTGTTCCAAAAAAATCCAAAACAACCGTTCAAAAAAGTCATGAATAAATTTATCTTTGATAACAATTCAATTCAAAAAAATCTGAAAAGCGAGGTACATATATTTTTCTGATTTTTGCACGCACACAAATTTCTTATCACAAAAAAAAGAGAAAGCGAGCGGCTTAAATCACTGGTCAATAGGCCGGTAGTGGTCAGTCAGGAAGGGTATTAGTGTTTTTGTCGAGTGAGCAAATAAAAATAGACAGATAAATTCATGATTTTGTCAAAAACTCCGACAAAAAATAGTACAGGTGCAAAAAATAGTTCAGATAAAAATCTCAAAATCTAAAATAAATTTTAAAAAATATAAAAAATCCTGTTCACAAATCAGCAATTTTTTTGTAATCAATATAAATACACAGAAGGAAACTGCCCGACACAAAAACGACGCCAAATTTAATTCATCCTCTCAAAAATGTTGAACTGAAGACGACAAAGTCAGTGACACGTACTCTGTATCAGATTGACAAGACCTTGCATAACGTAATAATTTGTCACGGATGAATGACGATATTATTATTATTACTCTGCTTTTCCCCGGTCGGGAGAGGAATAGTTCAGGTACAGGTACCGGAGGTCAGGTGACTCACTCGCGCATCCTCCTACCCTCGTCAGGTGTGACTCGCGCACCACACCCTCAGGAGAGCAGAGGGAGCAAAGCAGCAGACCCGCAAGACGCAAGACGCAAGACATCCGTTCCTTGCCCAGTCATCACCTGCGGGAGCGGTTGGTGCATGCACCGTTCGTTCCCGCGATGGATGATGATTGCAATCATCATCATCATTGTTCGTTTGTTCGCCCGCTTTGCGTGGCGTGGCGTGGTGTCATCGACCGGACCGGAATTGTTGTATGCAAAAAAAAATGAGGACGACTCGGAAAGAAATTTAGAATTAAATTTTGGGAAGATCCGAGAGCGTAATTGATACGGAAACCGAATGAATGAATCTGTGTTGTTCACCGAGGCAGGTGGAAAGAGGGGGGTGCGCCCCCACCTGGCAGGATACCTGGAAGGGGGGGGGAGGAAGATAAATGACTTCACATACCTACGGGTGACCGCGCACGAATGAACAGATCTTTGCAGCCGCCGCCGCCGTTGTCGCCGACGACGAAGAAATCAAATCCACTCCCTCGAGCAACAAAAAAATTGACAGCTCGTTAACTGGATTAAAAAAAATTGTTATCTAATTTAATTTTTTTTGGAAGAGCTGGGAAGAAAACGAAAAAGAGAGGAACTGTGTCAGCGAGCTCTCTGATACGCGAACGTGAGAAACGCTTCCGACATCGAATAGACAATTTACAGAAATTAACGAGAATTGATGAAACATTACGAAAATTGAAAAGCAATTAGCTGGATTTTTTTCTTGGTGGGAAGAAATAAATTATATTTTTTTCAAATAAAATACAATTTTATTTGCAGGAGAAAAAAAATTTGTTCCCTTTGCAGACACTATTTATAAAAAGTAGTCAGCGACGAACGAACGGTCAAGTCAGGTCAAACAGAGACGCGTTTGACCCTTCCTGAAATGGCCCAATGGCTCATCAAAAAGGCTAAACTGGGCGCGGGCGGCGCACAATCGATCGATCGGGCAGGGCAGGGCAGGCGGGCGGACAGGAAGACAAGCACAAAAGTTAGCTAAATAGCATTGCACACCTATAGGCGCCAGGAGACAGATGACTGATGCGTTGGCGTTTGTTTTGTTAAGAGAAACCGGGCCTGTTGGTTGACCCTTTGGAAGCCAAAACAAAACATAAGGCGCATTGAAAAGAGGCAAGCAAAAACAATGCGAATGCTCGAATTTTTTAAAAATAAATACCAAACAGACACCGTCGCTGATTTATAAATATTTTTCTGATAAGAAAACAAGGGGTTCAAAAAGTTTGTTTATCGGGAAAAAAACGCCTAAGCAAACAAAAAATTCCAAAAAGAAAAAAAATTCCGGATGAGTAACCAAACATTTTTTCTTTGCATTTTTTTCAACTTTGTACTGTGAAATAAAAAAAAAGGTGATAGATATTTTGGGTGTATTATTTATGCAAACGACCGATCCATTGCTCCGGCATACATAAGCGGTTTACGACATGTTATACCTACGCGTACGTCAAAGGATCCGGCGTGGACCGGGTGATCATCACGATGAGACGCACAAAAGGTGAATCTGACACTGTCTATGAAAGGGAAAGAAAAAAAAAACTTGCCTGCCTGCTCACAAGGAAAAAGGATGTCCTCCTCCTCTTTTTCCTTGGCTATTGCCTCACGAAAAAGAGCAGTCCAATCAAGGTGCGGTTTTTTTTGGGGTGTTGTTGCAATATAAAAAATAAATGCTCAATTTTGGGCTTTATTGCAACTTTGCTGACTCGTAAAAACAGGAAGACAAAAAATTAGTGGAACTTTTAAAAGTTGTTGCGAGGCAAAAAATATTTTTGGGGGGAAATCATTCACTCAACTCAACATGCATTAGCGATCACACAGAAAATTGATATTTATAAATACCGACAACCTGCACGCAACATGCGGAGTTTTTGAAATCTGTTTTATTGTCTGGGATCGATAAAAAAACATGAAAGAAATTTTGTTTCCCACAGAATGTTAAAAACAAAGTTAGGTGGGGTCAGGCGGGTATTGACGGATCAATGAGCCCTATTCTCACTAACTAAGATGCAATAACAACGTTTTTACTGTTCCCATCAATTTCGAGGGAAAGAATTAATTACAGCTGCACTGCAGTGTTTCTAGTTTTTTTGTAAACCGAAAAAATTGCATTAAAATTCAAAAAAATATTAATGAAAAATAAAAGCAAAATAAAGCTGTCATGAAAAAATATTAGATTTCAGTGAAATATTTTTTTGGGGGGTTCGATGTTGTTTATAAATCAAAATCTTGCTAAACGTGACAGGTTTTTGTCAGTTTTTACATTTTTAAGTTCCTAAAATAAAATAAAGCCGCCGCTGGCGAGTAAATATTTATGGCCTGCGTTTTATGTCTTGGTCCTAAACTTCAGGTTTTTCCGTTTTTAAGTTTTTAAAAATCTGTAAGATGCGATCAAAAAATTTCACGAACTCTCATTTTCATTTAATTTTTTCCGTAACTTGTTTCTTTAATAAATCGGGCTTCTAAATAAAAAAACGTAAACAGCAGCGTTGAAACCATTTCTCCGATCAACTCAATCAAACAAGTGTTTTTTTTCACGGAAACAAAACAAAACAAAACATTTTATTTGTTTACAAGTCCCCAAATAAAAAAACTCACCGCGGAGAAAGATAATGCGGCAACGGCGACAGATAACTCATCGATGCAGCAGTATAGCAGCCAGCCGACCACTTGAAGCGGATGGGTGAGTTGGAGACTGCCGTGATCGACCCGAAAGGTGGAAAGCCTCCCTCCAGGCATGTTGTTGTGCTGGAGAGGGGGCTTAACAGCCGTCATGCCTCCTGCCACTGCCACTGGCACTGGCAAACCCACGGCTGTTCTGGATTAACCTGGTGAAAGATGGCGATTCCTGGATGAAAGTTGGCCCCTGCTAGTAATAGTTTTTTTTCTCTCCAACATGTCAATCGACTCACTTGCTCTCTTTCGATCGGTCGATAGCCATTGTTTCAAAAAAAGACGCCGAGTGTACAAGAACGAGCACCGATTGACTAAACGACACCCCCGCTTCCGGGGGAATGGCGGGAAAATTATCATTCAAACGAAAAAAATAAAATTTTTATTGTCAAGCAAAAAAAAAGATTTTCATGAAAAAAAATAAAAAATGCATTTCATCATTCAATTTTTTTTCTGTTTCAATGTTAAATAAATTTGAAAAACAATCAGCTTTTTTATTCGTAATCTTTGTCTCATTTTTCTTTATTTTGTTTTAAAAAACTTTTTTCGATATGTTTTCTTCGAAAAAAACAAAAAAAAAGAAAAAACATTTTTTCATTAAACTTTTATTTTTTAAACGTGAAATAAATTTGAAAAACAATACTAAAAGAGTAATCAACTTTTTTTTATTCGTACACTTTTACACTGTCCATTTTTTGAGTTTACTCAGATCATAAAAAATCCTGTTTTTTTTTCACTTTCGTGGAAGTGTGTTTAAAAAAAAGTCATGTCTTGTAATAATCATCGACGTCGTTCAAGAGTGCTAAATCCCTCCACTACAGGTGCTTACTTGTACGCAGCGCTCGCTCGAGCGATCACCAGACGGTTTTCCGAGGGCTCGCGCGTTCAGTCAGGAAACTGGAATACCTGAGTATACGTTTTTTATCCTTACAACGCATTCACAAACACAGAACAGGAAGCAAGCTACTAGGAGTGGCCTACGATGGCGCTGGAGTACCTCCGTTAATTGGGTATATAAGCGTTGGGGGTTGACGTGCTGACCACAAGCTGACTTGTCAGGTTTTCATTTATTTCTACAGTCTCACAGTTTTTACTCAGGTAGGATTTTTTCAATAATGCGTTTTTTTAAAGATTTTTTAATTGTAGAATGGTCTCAAAAATCAGCATTGCCTGCCTCCTTGTTGCTCTCCTCGCCGGCGGCGCGAGAGCCCAGATCCTCTTCGGCGGCCTCAACTTTGCCGCCGACGTTGATGGCACTGATTGCGCCAAGCGTCAGTGTGGATGCGGATGTGGATGCAGCAATAACTGTGGATGCAGCAACAACTGTGGATGCAACAATAACTGTGGATGCAACAACAATAACTGCGGTACGGCCCTCGTCCTGACTCCGTGCAACAGCGGATGCGGATGTAACTCGTGTGGATGCCAGTCTTCCTGCGGATGTGGATGCAACAACAACTGCGGTGGCTCCAGCACCATCATCTTGACCGGCAGCAGCGGATGCAACAGTGGCTGTGGATGCAACAGTGGCTGTGGATGCAACAGCGGCTGCGGATGCTCCAGCGGCTGCGGATGCCCGTGCTGCGATGACTGCTGCGGAAACAACAACTCCCAGGTCATCGTGCTTCAGGATAACAACAACAACAACTGCTGTGGATGCAACTCCTGCGGATGCAGCTCCTGTGGAAACTCGTGCGGAAGCTCGTGCTGCTGCGATAACAACAATAACTGCGGCACGGCCTACGTCCTGACGCCGTCGTGCAACAACAACAACTGCTGCTCTAGCTGCTGCTCCAGCTGCTGTTAATTTGCCTTCTGTATCGGCCAAATATGTTACTTTATCTTGTATATTTCGTGGTGAAACTCCTTGTTACGTTAGATCATCATTACAATATAGTAGACTACTATTTTGTAGTAAGTGCAATAAACCGACTCGGTTCATTTACAAAATCGGAAGTACATAAGGATAAGAAAAATTTTTTTTTGAAAAAGTTAATTTTGATAAAACAAAAACGAAAAATTATTTGACAAAAAAAGTAATGCACATCGATTCTTATTCCTGCCTTTGCTTGTGCATGTTACCGAGGAAAAGGTTGGTCGGTGGTGGGACTTGAACCCACGACTGGTCGCTATCCGGGCGCCTGCTCTAACCACTGACAAGGAAAATGTTAGGCAGCGTTTTGGAAATTCTTTACGAAATTTTGCCAAAAAGTTGCTTTTACTATGAAGAGTTTGTACCGTAAAATTCACCTGCCTGAGGCATCTACAGGCGGAGTTACGATCGCCTAAAATCGCGTTTTTGCCATTTTTGACCTGTTTTGGCACGTTGTAACTAAAAAACCTACGGCATTTTAAAAGCCGGGGTACATATTGATCGACGTAGTTTTTTATGCAGAATCTGATAAAAATATAAGAATAAAGGTTTGCCACTTTGGAAAATGCCGAAATTTGCATTTAAAAAGGGGTCACAATGACAACATTGATTTCGGCATTTTTCGAGGTGGCAACCCTACATTATTATATTTTTATCGGATTCTCCATCAAAAACTACGTCGATCAATATGTACCTCGACTTTTGAAATGCCGTAGTTTTTTAGCTACAACGTGCCAAAAATCGTCAAAAATGGCAAAAACCGGGTTTCAGGCGATCGTAACTCCGCCTGTAGATGCCTCAGGCAGATGAATTTTACGGTTCAAACTTTTCATAGGAAAAGCAACATTTTGGCAAAGTTTCGTGAAGAATTTCCAAAATGCTGCCTAAAATTTTCCTTGTGAGCTACACCAACGCAACTCTCTTCCTCAGTTGGGGCGCTGGTATATGCACACGTAACATATACCCCCTCTTCTGAATACGAACGTCCTCGTTCGTCCAGCGCCCCTGTAGGTTCTACAGGCCGGAATGGGACATCGGCCTGCTCGACAGGATCGCCATTTGTTACCGAGGAAAAGGTTGGTCGGTGGTGGGACTTGAACCCACGACTGGTCGCTATCCGGGCGCCTGCTCTAACCACTGAGCTACACCAACGCAACTCTCTTCCTCAGTTGGGGCGCTGGTATATGCACACGTAACATGCAAAAGCGTTCCAAAATTTAGTGGTATTCAGCCACAAGCTTTCGCAAGGGCGGAATTCAATGTTTACCTCAAACTTGGGTAATTAAACCGAAGTTGAATGCGCGTCGACAGCTTTTGTACACCTGCTTACGCAAAAAGCATGATTGACCAAGCGACATTATTCACATTGCATTTTTCAAGGAGACGCAGAGAAAGAGAGCCTATGCACGCACGGTGTAAAAGGGAGGGGAGACATTTTGGGAAGTTAATCCGCAGCGGCACTGCAATCAGCGGCGACTAACAAAAAAGTCAGTGGTTACCTTAATTCCACCCGGACCGAGGTCAAAGCTCTTTGCGCAGTTGATTTTTGGCCGAAAAGAAATGGTGATTGCCACCCCTTATAAATCGTCGTTTTGGCAGCGAAAAGTAGCGCACACGAAATTAACGATTGATAACAACAAGTTACAAAAGTGTGTTTGTAAAATTGTTTATAATGATTCACGTAACAATTAGCAATAAACAATGATTTGTGACACAGCAACTTTTTCTTATTGTCAAAAAAATTTTTTTTACATGTTTGAAATTGAACCGAAACTCGAAACTGTGACGTTGGCAGTGGTCACAAAATGCCATAAACCGGATCTGCCAGGTAGCTACAAAACACAATTTGGTAACAGCGGCCGATAACAATAAAAAAAATGTTTCGAACTGCACATTGTGTAGTCAAAAATCCAAAACAAAATTCCAAAACCGGTGTGCCATTCCATTCCAATTGCAGAGAATAATTTCACTTTTGTTTCACTCCGGTATGCGTTATCTCATTGCGCATCACGCCTCCTATTCAAGTTTTTTTCCTACTAGACAGTGCTCCAAAAATGGGTCGGCGTTTCCCCTCATCCAGCTGCTGTTCAGTCCCGAATTACATATTTTCCTCTTCGAGTTGTCATCCATGCTGCAGCCGTGGTCTCTGTCTGCCGACGAAGAGCAGTGGCTCACCGCGATTCGTCAGCGTGCCGGCGCCCGAATTGCCGAAAATGAAGCGTCATCGATGTACTGCGCGAATCCCTACAACCTCCTTCGCTGGTCCTATGCCTATGAACACGATCTCGACCAGGCGGCAAAGAAACTCGAACGACATCTTCGAATCCGGGATATTCTCGATCTCGACAACATTGAAACTCTCGAAGACGGAATTGACGAAGCGGCTGATGAGTACGCGCCCATGCACCTGCTTGGTCGGGTCAGCGAGACGGACAACCGCGTGCTTTTGCTCGAGCAGTCCGGCAGGTACGATCTCCAGACGATTATGACTTCGATCAGGACAAGTTCGTTTATGATGAATCGGTTCCGGTTGGTTGAGAGAATCATGGAAGGTGTTCGCGCGGAAGAGCGGAGAGACGGTAAAATGTCGAGTGCCGTTATGATTGTCGATCTTGAGGGATTGCAGTTTCAGTCGAATCTGATCAAGTTTATCAGCGGTATGATTTTTTTTGAATTTGAACATTTATAATTTTTTTTTGAAAAAAAATATTAAATTTATAATAATTTTTTTGAAAATTGTAAAAAAAATTTTCATAGTTTAAAAAACAAAATATTAACAATTTTTTTTTTGAAAAATTTGAATCACATTTTTTTTCTTTTTTTAACTAAATCTAGAATTTTTTTTATGCTACGCAAATTTTTTTTCTAAAAAATTAAAAATTGTTGGAAGTCAAAAAATAAAAGATTTCTAGTTCAATTTGAATCACCCTAATAACCTTTTACAGGCCCGTACCGCATTTTATGGGGTACCCTCATCGAGCAGTATCCCTACTTTATCAGCGAAATCTTTGTCATAAATCCTCCGGCGTTCATGTCTGTTTTGTGGAACGCATGTTCGTCTTTCATTCCTGCAGAGTACAGAGTGCGCATCCTTTTTTTACCTTTCATCTTTTCAAAATCACCTTTTCAGAAAAAAATCAAGATGTACTCTGGCGACGATTTTCGAGTCAAACTCGCGTCTTTTGTGTCTCCCGAAATTTTACCTGTTGAATACGGAGGAACACGGGCGACACCCATTCCACATCCAATTCCATGCGTTGTCCCGGTGCCAAAAGCGCAACTCGCATTTGACGAAATCATGCTCGACACTCTCGTAATCCCAGCTGGGGGCTCGATCGTTCACGTGTACCGTTTCGACGCCGGAGACTGTGTCGAATTTTTCATGAAACACGATCAGGAACTCACGATGAATATTTTCTTCCACGAACAGCGACGCAAAATCACAAAACCTGATGCTGATGTTGCTGAGATGGAAGAAGCCTACGCAGGCTGCGAACGGCCCGGCATTCCCACGCTTGACAATTGGCGATGGACGGTGCCACGCACCGGGTATTACCACGCCATTTATGGTAACGAAAAAGCTTGGATCATGTCCGTCGTCCTGCAGTATCAGGTATTCCGTACGAATGCCCGAGGACTGAAAATCAAGGTTAATCCCCTCGAATAAGTGCGTATAACATTAACCAATTTTTTGTTCGTCGATAAAAAATAAAATGTGGCAAAATAATATTTTTGAATTTTTAGAACATTTTTGAAATTCAAAATACATCTTTTGCAATGGCATTTGTTTGCCAAAAAAATAAGGATACATTTAGTTTTTCTCCTAGAAAAATTTTTTTTCTTTTCCACGTGGTCATTCGTAGCCAACATTTTTCCTTTCTCCGCCTACGAATTGTTTGAAATCAACACAAAAAATAATGAATAATTCTTGTTTGCTGTATCCCGCAAACGTGTTTTTTAGGTGGACCTTTTTAAAGGTGAATACACACTACATTCATCCTCCAAATGAGTAAACATGACCAAAAACCAGCATTACGGGCAACGTAAAAGCAAATCTGAAACAAAAATATCATATTCACTAAATCCGATGGTCGCTAATAAATTTAGTGATATAACTCAAATCATACGCATTGTATTAATTTATGTTCAAAAATCATAGACACAATACTCAAAAAATTAAAAAAAAAGGTTTCATTTGTTACATAAATGTCCGTCAACAGACATCTACCGATTTTACAATTTAAAATTTGTTTGCTCAGATGGATATACCATAAACGTAAGGCTGATCTCTACTCTGCGGTTGATCTCTATCTCTTTGTAGTCGGTAAACGATTATCATTATCATTGAGGTAGTCAATTGTAAAAATGACAATGGTTGATTTGCCGCCATCTAATATCAATGATAAAAATGTTTTACCCCTTAACAAAAAAGCTCGTACAGAGATTCAATATCTTCGAGCTTTGGCGGTTACCGGTGTACTGCTGTTTCACCTTTTTCCTAAATTGGCACCTCAGGGATTTCTCGGTGTCGATGTGTAAGTAACTTTCCATTTTCTAAAAAACATCCCGATTTTTCATAATCGCTCTTATCCAGATTTTTCGTGTAATTCCAGATTCTTCGTGATCTCTGGTTACCTGATGGCAATGCTCGTGGGTTCCAAACCGCTAAATTCCTCTCTGGTGCTCAACTTTTACGAGCGTCGGCTGAAACGCCTCCTTCCGGCTTACCTGCTCGTCGTCACAGCCACTCTTCTCCTCTGCAGTTTTGTTCTAATTCAGGCAAACTTTGACCTCGTTGCCATCGACGCTCGCTATGCCTTGGCATTCGCAACAAATTTGCAGCCGTTGCTGGAGAAACAGGAGTACTTTCAGCTCGTGTCCGAGCACAAGTTTTTCCTTCACACCTGGTCACTCGCCGTCGAAGTGCAGTTCTACGTCATTGCACCCTTCTGTTTGGCCATAATAACCAAAATGGGATCGAAAGCAAGGCTGTTGTGCATTTTGAT
Source organism: Turbatrix aceti (assembly GCA_963969345.1). NCBI lineage: Eukaryota > Metazoa > Nematoda > Chromadorea > Rhabditida > Panagrolaimidae > Turbatrix > Turbatrix aceti. The sequence goes on along the minus strand of OZ017766.1, from coordinate 6,117,111 downwards.
CATTTTAATCAGCGCTACATTCCAAAACGCATCCTATTTTTCACCTGCAGTTTCATTCGGTCTTCTGCCTTCCAGAATCTGGCAGTTTTTTGTCGGAGTGCTGGTTTATCATTCCGAGTCTTTGTCAAATGGCTTTGGTTGTGTTTATCGTGTTTCTGGATTTGTGTTGCTATCACTGATTTTGTTCGTGCCTTCGAAGGCTTTGTTATCAGGTTTGTCAACTAACAAAATTATTTTGGAACCCAAAAGTTTCAGAACAAGTGCAACGTTTTTTTGCGACCGTTGTCACGGGTGTCGTCATTTTTAACGGTCCAATCTCGACTCCCTTGAACCCGATGATCGCTCGAATTCATCAAAGTGTTCTCTACGTCGGTGACATTTCATATTCTCTCTACCTCGTTCACTGGCCACTAGAAATCCTCTGCCGCTACGAGGCGCCATCCTTTAACCGGGTGATTTTGCTCGGAGGCATCATTGTCATTTCAGTCGTCCAATATGAATTGTTTGAAAGCAAGCTGCTCAAAGCTACCCGGGAAAGAATTTTTTTCATCTGCAGTCTGTTATTTATTTTTGCCCTGATGCAGAGTTTTCTTTCAGGCGGAATCGCTACATTTTTCAAGGTGAGTAAACTGCTCACTTATTTGTTCTAAATTTGTTAACATGGAATTTAACCAAAAATTTATAGGAAAAACAATTGCTCGCCGAAATGAACTCCAAGATGTTCGATTGCAAGTATCATTTTGAGTGTCCCGAAGATCCAGAAATGAAAAAATACTTTTCCAAGATAGACCCAAAACAAGAGCATTTTATGTGCAAGTTTAAGGGCACCGGTAATTATTCAATTTTCGTTGCGGGAAACAGCTTTGCAACCAGACAGTTTGACGGTGTTTTTGAAGCTCTAAGAGGTCGATACAGTAAATTGTACTACTACGGTAGAAATGCGTGCACATTTTTTGACGACGTCAATGCCAAATGGAACGCTAATCACTGCAAGGATATGGTAGGCAAAACAGCGGCTTTCATAAAAGAAATCCAGCCAGATATCGTAATTTTTATCGCAAGTTTAAATTACGCTATGAAAACTCCTGCTGCGGCTTCGTATGAAGCTGTCAAAAATGAGACAATTGTTCAAAAAATGCAGACATTTGTTCGACAGTCTTTGGAACCGTACACGAAGCGAATAATTCACGTTCTGCCTCACGGAACGGCGCCTTTTAACCCCGCGTTGGAAATCGCAAAAAAGTACGAAAATAAAGAAAAAATTGACAATTTGACCATTCCTTTTGAAGTAAGTTTAATCCTTTTATAAAATTTTTCCCCTGTAATTTATCAGTTCAGCCCTATGCAGCTGACGTCCGATTCAGCACTTGGCGGCAAGTTGCAGCTTTCGAAAACTGCTCAAAGTGCCGCGCTATAGATTCGATGCAGGTGTTTTGCAGTAATCAAACTCAAACCTGCGAACTCTTTGACAAAGTCTCCGGGATGTCGTTATTCTGCAACGAAAATCACGTTTCAATTTACGGCGCAAAGAAGCTTGTTTCTTTCTACGACGTCGCTATTACAAGAGCACTTGCCGACCTGGATGGAAGTTAGCGAAAATAATAAATATTTTATTTATAAAGTATCATAATTTTTGAAACAAAAAATCGTTGTAAATACATGTATTTGTACTTTTCATTGCAAAATGTGCATATTTATTTATTAAAAAAAAAACATACATAAGTTGTAAAAATTTTTATTCAAAAGCTAGCACGTCACCTGTGACAGGTGACTTCCGTCCCACAAAAATTAACGAATTAAAGATATTTGTTTGATTTCTAAAATACGGGCAGCTGTTTTACCTTCTTTGCAAAGAACACACCTGGTTCGGAACCAGGCTACTCAGGCCTGAGCTCAGGGAGTGCAAAAAAAGTAATCTTTGAAAATCAATGATTTCGAACGTTTTTTATTTAAATAACACAAAATGTGTGAACATTGTGTTTCAGAAAAATGTACATAATTAGAACCGAAGAACAACATTTTTAAACAAGTAGTTTATTTGATTATTGCTCCGGAAATTTGCACAACTTTAATTTTTTTGACAAAACAGCAAAACAAACCGCGATAAAACTTAAGCATTTTGCTTTTGAGACTTTTGCTGAAAAAAAATGGAATGTATAATACGGTGACGTATATCATTTGAAGGACATAGATTGTCAATTGGCCTATAAGCACTAGCATAGACAATGGGGGAAAAAAACCCCATGTTATTCGTAAAATTGATTGAATCACAAAAATCAAAGTAAGAAAAACCGATTGTATCATTAGAACGTTTTCCGCATCTCGTCGACATTGGGAAACATTTTGTACTTTGACTTTATCCAGACGACTCGCCAAACCACCTTTTATGCAGCAAAAAGCAGCTACTGTAGCGGTAATAACGTTTGAAGTTATGAGAGCATAATTGTTATACAAAAATGTATCATTACACGGTCCGCCTGTCCAATGGCAATGCCAATCGTACCAAATTGGTGAATGTAGAACAAAAGGGTAAGCGAAAAAAAAAATTATAATGATAGTTGTGTTTCTGGTTTTCCATATATTATTCATTCGATTAAACATTATCAATGCTGAAAGATATTTATTTTTTATTTTATAATTTGAATGAAAATAATTTTTTATCCTACCTGTAAATCTATTGATAGCCAATATCATGTTCCAAGCACCTGCAAATGCTTGTTGATGCCAACTAAACCTGTAGCCTACTGCAAAATTATGTGCCGGTTTGAAAATCCCAACAAAAATTGAAATTTGATAAAAAAAATAGTACACAAAACCAATGACAAAAATTGTATAGAAAGGTGTTCTCATTTTCTTTTTTGCCATGTTTGTCAAAATATAAATTATAACCAAGAGACTAAGCATTAAATTAATTACGCACAATATTAAAAACAGAATACTTACGCATGTAAAGATTATGACATAGTGTAAGTCAATGAATAAGGGGATGTTTTCTACACCTATATTTACCCTTATCATTATCGTTAATGCGCAACTATTATATTTATTTAGCAGGTGACCAAATGTTTATTTGCGATAAAAATGGAATACATTAGTCTTACTGGGGCTGGTTTCCCAAAATAATAGAACAGAAAATCACACAACGCTTTTTTTAATTGAATACAGAAAAAAATAATAATTTTGTTAGAATCTGAGCACTGCAGCTCCCGTGATTTTTTCCGTGTTTTGGATTTCCAGAAACGGAAAATACTAATTCAGGCATTTGTACTGATTTGAGAGTCGTTAGAAAATTGGTGATATCAAAAAATCAATGTCAATTCTCAAAAACATTTCAATTTAAGATCAAAAAATCTTATTTAGACATTTCCTCTGAGGGCCTAAAACTGTGACTCAAAACATTTGAGATTGTAAAAAAAACTGTGTCCTGCATTTTTATGTTTAACAAATTTCAGTCCAAAGACCAGACTAATCTCACCAACATCAAAATAGGAGCGCCTGTAGTGCTACACCATTGTGATTCTCTAAAATGGACGTATGTAATGGAAATCAATCATTTTTGCAAGCTGATTCACACTCTACCTTTCACTGTCGGTCTACAGTTGATTCCGATACATTCATGCATTTTTTAATAAAAAAACAAGTTTCAGAGTGAACAAACAGTTTGAATTTGACTCGACGCTTTTCAACTCGTTTTTGACTTCAAATTCAACTTTTTAAAGTTTTAACATTAAAACGTCTGTATTCATTTCATTTATTTCATTTCATTTTCATTTAATAAATGCGAAAAATACTTATTTTCCTGATTACGAGATAATCCTACGTTTTTTTATTCACCAGAGATTTCACCCACACCATGAGAACAAGTACGTACGTTGTGATTGAAAATTAATATCATTATCAACACGTTTGTAAGAGATAAAAATATCAAAACATAAGTGATTTCTTTGTCGCGTTTTTCGGCATAAATTGTTTTCTATTTTCGTCTGTTTTTTTTAATAAATATTCATACTCTGCAAACAGTAAATAACAATGTTGTTACCCCCTTTGCAAAACCATCCTCACAATTTCCGTACATAATCTCGCATTGTCGTCAAAACAAATGTCAGTTGTCCCGGGTTTTTGACGTTATACTGCATAAAAACGATTGAAGTTCTACGGAAAACCGTAAAACGTGAAATTTAATATCATAAAAATCCATGTTTTTAACACAAATTATCTAAAAGGAATTGAACTCTATAAAATTCTATTGTTTTCAGTGAAATTCTACATATTGTTACAAACTGCTTGTTCAGATGGATATGTTATTATACAAAGCAGAGCGCTGAACTCAGCCATTGTTAGAAATCAATCGGAACCATGACCGTTACCAATTTCCAACCATCCAACAACCATGAAACATTCGTGTCATCCGGCAAAAAAAAGGTTCGTACAGAGATTCAATATCTTCGAGCTTTGGCGGTCACCGGTGTACTATTGTTTCACCTTTTTCCTAAATTGGCACCTCAGGGATTTCTCGGTGTCGATGTGTAAGTAACTTTCCATTCGCTAAAAAACATTGCAATTTAAATAATTCCAGATTCTTTGTGATCTCTGGTTACCTGATGGCAATGCTCGTGGGTTCCATACCGCTAAATTCCTCTCTGGTACTCAACTTTTACGAGCGTCGGCTGAAACGCCTCCTTCCGGCTTACCTGCTCGTCGTCACAGCCACTCTTCTCCTCTGTAGTTTTGTTCTAATTCGGACAAACTTTGACCTCGTTGCCATCGACGCCCGCTATGCCTTGGCATTTGCAACAAATTTGCAGCCGTTGCTGGAGAAACAGGAGTACTTTCAGCTTGTGTCCGAGCACAAGTTTTTCCTTCACACCTGGTCACTCGCCGTCGAAGTGCAGTTCTACGTCATTGCACCCTTCTGTTTGGCCATAATAACCAAAATGGGATCGAAAGCAAGGCTGTTGTGCATTTTGATCATTTTAATCAGCGCTACATTCCAAAACGCATCCTCTTTTTCACCTGCAGTTTCATTCGGTCTTCTGCCTTCCAGAATCTGGCAGTTTTTCGTCGGAGTGCTGGTTTATCATTCCGAGTCTTTGTCAAATGGCTTTGGTTGTGTTTATCGTGTTTCTGGATTTGTGTTGCTATCACTGATTTTGTTCGTGCCTTCGAAGGCTTTGTTATCAGGTTTGTCAACTAACAAAATTATTTTGGAACCCAAAAGTTTCAGAACAAGTGCAACGCTTTTTCGCGACTGTTGTTACCGGTGCTGTCATTTTTTACGGTCCAATCTCGACTCCTTTAAACCCGATAATCGCTCGAATTCACCAAAGTGTTCTCTACGTCGGTGACATTTCATATTCTCTCTACCTCGTTCACTGGCCACTAGAAATCCTCTGCCGCTACGAGGCGCCATCCTTTAACCGCGTGATTTTGCTCGGAGGCATCATTGTCATTTCAGTCGTCCAATATGAATTGTTTGAAAGCAAGCTGCTCAAAGCTACCCGAGAAAGAATTTTTTTCATCTGCAGTCTGTTATTTATTTTTGCCCTGTTGCAGAGTTTTCTTTCAGGCGGAATCGCTACATTTTTCAAGGTGAGTAAACCAATAGGTCATCGACTACACAATTTCACATAAAAAATTTTAGAACAAACCGCAACTTGTAGAAAAAAACTCGGAACTGGCAAAATGCGAAAATTTCTTTAACTGCACACTTGATCCAGAAATGGAAAAATACTTTGAAAAAATACCCATGTTGGAGTATTTTATTTGCAAATTCAATGGCACCGGCAATCATTCGATTTTCGTTGCGGGAAACAGTTTTGCAACCAGACAGATGGAAGGCGTCTTTGAAGCTCTGAGAGGACGGTACAGTACCCTGTACTACTATGGAAGAAGTGCATGCACCTTCTTTGAGGACGTCAATGAACACGTGGATAAAGCAAATCACTGCGAAGACATGAAAGACAAAACCGCGGTTTTTATGAAAGAAATCCAGCCAGATATCGTAATTTTTATTGCCAATTTAAATTACGCAATCGGTAATTCCGCGGTTTCATACGAAGCTGTTAAGAGCGAAAAAATTGTTCAACAGATGCGAAAGTTTCTTGACGAATCTATTTTGCCGTATACAAAACGCTTTATCCACGTTCTGCCTCATGGCAAAGCCCCCTTCAATCCGGCATTGGAACTCGCAAAAAAGTACGAAAAAAAGGAAAAAGTTGATCACTTGAGTGTTCCTTTAGGGGTGAGTTCAGCCTTTTTTTGCAGACAAATCTTCAATTCATACATAAATTTAGCCCTACGCTGCCAACGTCCAATACAGCACGTGGCGACAACAGGCAGCGTTTGAGAACTGCACCAAGTGTCAGGTGATGGACTCGATGGCTGCTTTCTGCGATAATCAAACCCAGACTTGCGAACTCATGGACAAAGACACTGGATTGTCATTGTTCTGCAACGCAGATCACGTTTCTCCGTACGGCGCCAAGAAACTCGTCCCTTTTTACGACGAAGCCATCACCCGAGCCATCGCCGACTTGGATGGAAATTAGCGAGAATAATTTATATTTTATAAAGTATCATGATTTTTCATGCAAAAAAATCGTTATATAAATATTTACAAATTTATACTTTTAATTGCAAAAAATTTTTTTTTAATTTACAAGAATTGTAAAAAATTTTCTTTAACAGAAGATAAAAAAAATCTTGTTATTCAAGTAAAAAAAAGAATAAAAATAACATTCTGACACCTTTATAAAATTTTTACAAATTTTTTACGACGGTATTTTTTTTCATATTTTATAAAATTTTTATTCATTTTTTTCGTTCATTTTTATAAAAAAAATTATCAAAAATTTTATTTATGATACTTTTTTACAAAAAAAAGAAAAAAAATTTTTTTTGTTTCAAAAAATGTTCGAATTTTTCATTTTTTTTATTTGTTTTTATTCACAAAAAAAATTACCGAGTAGAAATGCAGTCATCCTGCCGACCTTCAGTGAACACAAAATAATACATAATCAGGAAAAGTATAAAACTCAGCGGATAAAACACGCGACAAAAACTATCCAGGTACCTTGCTGTTTTGTGGTAGCGTTCTGCTTTGTCCACCATGACCTCCCTCGCCTCCTGCGTGACGTCGAGCCGTTTCCGTGTCGCCCATTTTCGAAGCTGATTCGCGCGTTTGTCAATACCGATGACAAATAGCGTCTGCAGAAGCGTGAAGAAGACAAAACCCGTCACGTAGCCAAACCAGAGATCGATGGCTTTCAGGTACGAGACAGAGGGCAGGTGCTCCCGTGCGCCGGCTGATTCGGTGGACAGCGTGAGCAAAACTGTGATAGCGACGCTGATACGACCCTCCATGAACTCTTCCGGCAGCCAGACACCCACCCAGCTGAACATGAGTGCCAGCGAAGTCGGAATGTACGTTTGTGCGATGTGGAAACCGACGTCGCGTTTGAGTCGAAACACTGCACGGAGACAGGAGAACTCGCCTGACTTGCGCGTGCGATTGCAGATTGTTGGCTCGTAGCGATCAATGTAGAGCTCGGGAAGTTTGACATCAGGGTTCTTGTCTATGGCATCTGATTTTCGGGTGAACCACTCGAAGCGTACTGTTTCCATTGGATAGGCGACTACAAAAAATAGAATAATCGCATACACACAAAATGAAATTAGGTTTTTTTAGCCTATCAGAAAAGATAGGCTTCCAAAAATTGGATAAGACTCATATGAGCCTACTTGCCCGGAAGCGGTTAGTAAAAGGCGAATCGCTTATTCGTTCAAAGACAAGTAAGCCAGAGATGCCTGAACTAACGGCACACTGACCTTTTGGGTGTTTCGTTGTTGGCAAGCAGTGGGTGACCGAAACATCGACAGAGAAAGAGAGAAAACCGTCCTGCTAAAGTTACCTTTATGGGCGCAAAAAACGGAAACGGCTAAAAACTTTATTGTTGAAAAAAGAAGTAGTTGAGATTCAAAGTTCGATTTGCTTTGCATCGTTTTACACATTTTTTACGGGCCGATGAAAAAGGGGCTCATTGAGAGTCGTAGTCCATAAACGGCATCAAGAAGAGGTAGATCATTACGTTTTTTTAACAAGTAAGCAGATTTTGTGTGTTTCAGCCTATCACAAAAGATAGGCTTCCAAAAATTGGGTAAGACTCATATGAGCCTACTTGCCCGGAAGCGGTTAGTAAAAGGCGAATCGCTTATTCGTTCAAAGACAAGTAAGCCAGAGATACATGAGCTAACGGCGCGCTGACCTTTTGGGTGCTTCATTGTTGGCAAGCCATGCACGACCGAAACATTGTTAGAGAAAGAGAGAAAAGTGTCCTACATACCTTTGCGTGTGGAAAAAACGGAACTACTGTTCCATTGGATCGCCTTTGCGTGTGGAAAAAAACGGAACTACTGTTCATGTGAAAAAAAAGCATAACCCAAACCCTCCAGATTTTCTTCAAAACGGCCGTGCCGAGCTGTTGTTTTTGTGGCTGGCTTCCATGAGCCTCTTTTTTCAAAAAATGTTTCGTAAATAATTTTAACGATTTTTACAAGAAAAGTTTGCAGTGTTTTTTTATAGACATACTTTTTTTTCAACGCGCAGCGCGCACAATTTTCGTGTCAGGAGTGGTACGCTAAAAAAACGGAGAAAAATGCAATTCGCGCGTAATTTTCGGCGGGAAACGGACGCGTTTGTTTCTGTCGTATTTTTCGATTTTTTGTGTTTGGTTGTTTTGTGCATTCAATGTGTTTTCTAAATACGCTAATTTTTTAGCTTCACCGATTTGTCGTTATGTCGATCTGGGAAGGAATCGATATCCTCGATAGCGAGCACCAGAAGCACCCTGCAACCGAAGCACTCAAAGACAAGGTTGTTGCGCTCTACTTTTCGGCCGGTTGGTGTCCTCCGTGCCGGGCGTTCACTCCCAAGCTCAAGGTAGGCTTTTTCCGTTCTTCCGTAAAGCGCACCAACTTAACCGTACACGCACCCTTACAGCGCTTCTACGAAGCCCTCCAGAAAGCCGGCAAGCCCTTCGAGGTCGTCTGGCTGTCGCGGGATCGCACAGCCGAAGACCTGGTCGAGTACTACGAAGACCATCACGGTAAGTGGTACTACGTGGAGTTTGGCAGCCCACTGGTGGATGCATGGAGAGAGAAGTACGACGTCAAGACCATCCCAGCGCTCAAGGTCATCAAGCCCGACGGCAAGGTCGTAGTCAGCGATGCCCGCACTGAAGTCGCCGAAAATGGCGCGGACGATCCCGTCGAACTGTTCGAAGAATGGATCGCCTTCCTCGAAGACTTTTGACGTCATTTCACTGTTATGATCGGTTTGGATAAACACGCATCTGTGTGAATAGTCTCTTTGTTGCTGCGGGGATCGGTGGTGAGGGTTAGGGTTCCCCTCGCGAGGGGGATTTACGGGGAGGAGATCTTCACGGGGAGCAAATTTTCATATCAGTTTCATAATATTGTAGACGGGCTAGGTTGTAATGTTTTCCTTCTTTGTAGATAGGCTAGGTTGTAATAATGTAAAGGATTGTGTGTTTCAGCCTATCACAAAGGATAGGCTTCCAAAAATTGGGTAAGACTCATATGAGCCTACTTGCCCGGAAGCGGTTAGTAAAAGGCGAATCGCTTATTCGTTCAAAGACAAGTAAGCCAGAGAGAGATACATGAGCTAACGGCGCGCTGACCTTTTGGGTGCTTCATTGTTGGCAAACCACGCGCGACCGAAACATCGACAAGTTCGATTTGCTTTGCTTTGCATTTTACCCATTTATTAAAATAACTTTGGCCATCATTTTTTCAATAAAATTTGTTTTTCTTTCTAATCATAAAAACTATTAACGGCATCAAGAAGATGTCGATCATTAGGTTTTTTTCACAAGTAAGCAGATTTTTTGAAGTTTTTTTTTTTTTTTTTTTTTTTTTTTCACAAGATTCAGCCTATCAAAAAAGATAGGCTTCCAAAAATTGGGTAAGATTCATATGAGCCTACTTGCCCGGAAGCGGTTAGTAAAAGGCGAATCGCTTATTCGTTCAAAGACAAGTAAGCCAGAGATGCCTGAACTAACGGCACACTGACCTTATGAATGCCTAATTATTAGCAAGCAGTGCGCGGCCGAAATATTGTTAGAGAAAGAGAGAAAACCGTTTTTCATGCGCAAATGGCAAAACAGAACTTGCGCTCCCCTCTGCAACAAACTCACAAGACTTGATGATGAGCGAGCAAGTCTGACGATCGTGGGGATACTTGCACAACACGAGATTGCACGCCGGCTTCAGTTTGACTCTTGTTTCGTAGAGCACGAGTCCGTCGTTGAAAATTCGCATGAGAAAGTTTAGAAAAGTAACTTCGTGAAATTGAGCTTCTTTTGCGTTCGCAAAAAACGGATCTGGCTAAAAAATTAATTTTTTTAGTGTAGAATAAAAATATTTGGGTTCCAAACCCTCCAAATTTTCTCCAGAATGTCTTCTTCCTTGACGAGGATCGGCCGATCGTAGGGATTTACGAGACGAGCGTCTCGCCACGCCATCAGCAGACTAATGTCCATATCGTAGTCCATAGACGACGTCAGAAAGTTGGACATGGACTCAATATAAATTCCAAAACGGACGGCGACTGCCGATCCCTGGAAAACAATCGGCGCGGAAAATGGGTCGTACTGGTTTTTCTGGAGCACAGGTAAAATGTAGCTGCCACCCAGCGTCCGCTGCGATGAATTCGTCCGCGAAAGAATGTCATCGACTTCGGTGTCGTTTCTCAGCTTTTCAGCGAGTTCGGTGAGGTTGACACCGGCGGCTTCGAGGGCAGAGATGTTGACACCGATGGGACCGTCGATTTCGATTCCCTCAAAGTCGGAGGCGTTGAAGGCGTCGATCGCGGTTGGGACGTGCTCTGAGCAGATGCCCGGCAGGTAGAGTACCACTTTTTCGTATCTCTGATAACTGTGCTTGGGGATCTGGAGGTCGAGAGCGTCCGCTGCTTCTCGGGAGAGGATGTACATCAGGGGGCTAAAATAGTTTCAAATTAAAATTAAATTTTTTAAAATTAATTTTATAGTTTTAAAGTTTAAATTATAAATTTTAAAATACAAAATAAAATTTTGAATTTCGAATTTTTAAACATAAATTAATTTTTTATATAAAATTTTTTTTTTAATTTTTAATTTTTTATATTAAAATATTTGAATTTTGTATTTTTAATTAAATTCAATTTTTAATTGTAAAGTATAAATTATAAATTTTTAAATATTTACATTTTTATATTTTTAAATTTTTTTCAAATTCAAATTTTAAATTAAAAATAACTCACCTGGCTTCATCGGTAGCGTCGATCTGAATCCACGCCGATCCCATCGGAATCGTAGAATTTTCGCTTTCGAGTCGATCCAGGAGTCGCTGATTGATAGACAAAAGTTCTTTCGACTCAAATGCGATTTCCTGAAACCCAAAAATTTCAAAAACATTTTCAAAAAAAACTTCTATCACCTCGAGCCACTCATCTTCGACGTCAGATGCCGCGCCTTCTTCGGTAGAACTCGGACGCTTTTCAGAGTGTCGTTTGAGTCTTACCACGACTCTTTTTGGAAGCCTGAAAACATGCAAAAATTAACAATTTTTTTTTGTTCAAAGTTTTATAAAAAATTACTCTTTTTCTTTTTTTTGTTCCAAAAACTCGCTGTACTTCTCGCCTGGAGAAGAAGGAGCAAACTCGCCGTCGTCGAGACTGACGACGTCGCCGACGACAACGCCATCGACGCCGGAGATGACTCCATCAGGAGCGAGGGCGGTGATTGTATCGGAGACGAGTCCGGTTTCCGTGGCATCCAGGACCAGGGTTTCGTTGAACGTCTCTTCCGCGTCTGCGACAACAACTGTCGGCTGTGGTCTGGTTTTGTTGTGGATTAGTTCGTTCAAGGATGCAGCAAGTTGGGCGAGTTTTTCAGCGTTCGGGTTGAGTTCCTCCTTGAAAGGATCACAGATGGGAGAGTTGACATCGATGCCCAGGGTTCGGGCGTCCTCGGTATTGACGTACCAAACGTCGCGCTCGTGTTCGCCGCAGATTTCTTTGTACAGCACGCCAATCACCTAAAAACGTACCGTAATTTTTTTCTTCAAAAATTTTAAAAAACATTTGCAGAAAAAAAACGCAATATTTTTTTACAAAAATATAATTTATAATTTTTTTGCCATTTTTTAAAAATTTTTATTAAAAAAAAAATGAAAAATCATGTATTTTTCGAAGCAAAACCCACATCATAGGCATCGAGTGCCGTCGGATTAAGCCCGATCTGCTCGGCTCGATTCTTCTTATCGACCAACTCGTATTCCACCAACTTTGTCGCAGACGCAAGATCTTCGGAACTGTCCTCGCCGCTCGCCATCGCCGAAGACGAATCATTGAGGCGATCCGGGAGTGTGTCATTGTTGTCCCAGTACTCCCGCCAGACAGCGCATTCAGGGAGATTTGTGATGTTGATTCCGGCATCCTGGGCTTTGTAAGTCGCGTCGATCCAGAGAACTGTTTTGTTCTCTGCTTCTGAAACTGGCCCAATAAATCAAATAAAAATATTGTGCATGCATGCGAACTCACCTGGTAACTCGACGTCTTTGAATTCTGTGCTATTGGAGAAGATGTCAAACAATGAGCCGAAAAACGCTGCAAAAAAATGGATGTAACATTGTTTGGTTTTTTTATGATGTTTGGGTATAAAGATTGATTTTTGAGGGAGTTCGTAATTTTCGTAAAAACAATGGCAAAGACAAGTACAAAGGTAACCTTAGAGAGACGGTTTTCTCTCTTTCTCTAACAATATTTCGGCCGCGCACTGCTTGCTAATAATTAGGCATTCATAAGGTCAGTGTGCCGTTAGTTCAGGTATCTCTGGCTTACTTGTCTTTGAACGAATAAGCGATTCGCCTTTTACTAACCGCTTCCGGGCAAGTAGGCTCATATGAGTCTTACCCAATTTTTGGAAGCCTATCTTTTGTGATAGGCTGAAATTCACAAAATCTTGTTACTTGTTAAAAAAAAACGTAATGATCTACCTCTTCTTGATGCCGTTTATGGACTACGACTCTCAATGAGCCCATTTTTCATCGGCCCGTACCGGTGCCATAAAAAATGCGGCAGCCCCAAAATTTTAATTTAAAAAACGTCAAAACCAATTTCATAAAAATAATTTTTATGATTAGAATAAAAAACAAGTTTTATTGAAAAAATGATGGCCAAAGTTATTTTAAAAAATGTGTAAAACGATGCAAAGCAAATCGAACTTTGAATCTCAAGTTGAGTTGTCGACCGAGCCGAGCATCGAGCCGAGCATTTCGAGCATTCGAGCGAGCCGAGCGAGCCGAGCCGCTCGCTCGAATGCTCGGCTCGAAAAAATCGAGCCGAGCCGAGCGGCTTGAATGCTCGGCTCGAAGATTACCGAGCCGAGCCGAGCGGCTCGAATGCTCGGCTCGGAGGATTCCGAGCCGAGCCTAAAAAATGACCCAAAAATGACGAAAAATTTTTTTTTTTATGCCAAAACTATGATATTTGTAGTTTATTTACGCTAAATTCCACAATTCCAAACACGTTTTTTGTTATAAAATGGTTTTTGTGCCCCCAAAAATTTTTTTCTAAGCGAAAATTGAGTGGAAAAAATTGCCATGCTCGGTTCGAGCGAGCCGAGCCGCTCGCTCGAATGCTCGGCTCGGGGGCAACCGAGCCGAGCCGAGCGGCTCGAATGCTCGGCTCGAGAACCACCGAGCCGAGCCGAGCGGCTCGAATGCTCGGCTCGGTAATTTTGGCTCGGTCGACAACTCTGATCTCAACTACTTCTTTTTTCAACAGTAAAGTTTTTAGCTGGATCCGTTTTTTGCGCCCATAAAGGTAACTTTAGCAGGACGGTTTTCTCTCTTTCTCTGAAGATGTTTCGGTCGTGCACTGCTTGCCAACAATGAAGCACTCAAAAGGTCAGTGTGCCGTTAGTTCAGGTATCTCTGGCTTACTTGTCTTTGAACGAATAAGCGATTCGCCTTTTACTAACCGCTTCCGGGCAAGTAGGCTCATATGAGTCTTACCCAATTATTGGAAGCCTATCCTTTGTGATAGGCTGAAACACACAAACTATCTATTCTAACCCTTTAATAAAAGCGCAAATATTTAATTTTACACGAAATAAATTTTTTTTCCCAAAACTCACACGAAGCTTCGTCCTTCTTTACAACTTCTTCCAACACGGTTTCCGGATCCGGGGTCGTCGCTGCTTCTTGAGATAGCCTGCCATCGCCATCGTCATCCGCGCCTGCATCGACGCTGGCATCGGTGGTCGCGATGGCGGCGGAAAAGCCGAGCAGACAGGTGACAACAAAGATAATCACGGTCGTCTTCGCCTTCATCGCCAAGATTTTTTCGTCTCGTCACTATTTCCCCGACGACCATCGTTGTTACTCGACTCGTTTTTCGTTTTCCCACTGGTTGTAATGCAAGTTACCAAATTAGTGAAAAATTGTAGAGTTGTTAATTGCGCAGCAGCGTGCGTGGGTTTACGCACCCATCGCAAAAAGAGATTCAAATCAGTTGAATGTGGCTTTGTCAATTTTTTTTTTCAAATTTGTTTATTTCGTCGCATTTATCAACAACAATGAAAACATGGTTAAAACAAGGAAGTTATGAATGAATGATGCTCAGATATCGAAAATCGGAGTTCGTATAGTCTTTCGGTGGCCTGGATCAGGCAGGCAAGAGCAAAAAACAGGGGAATGCATTGACCAATCGATTTTTTCTTCAGTGTCAGGAAAATCAATCAAAATCACAAAAAAAGACCCAAAGGCGTCGGAAAAAGGTGATCCGTATAAAATTTGTTCACAATAAAAAAATTTCTTTTTTGGTAAAAAATTCGGAAAAAGTCCCCAAAAACCCGAATATGACAAAAGATATAAAACTTGGCAAAAGGCAACTGTTTCGTTGTCAGAATCGACAAATAACAAATAAACAACAAATTAGTGATCATCGATGAATGAATAATTTTAAAACGAGTGAATGTAGCTGAGCGCATCGTAAAAGGTTGTCGAAATGAATCGTCGACTACCAATCAGAAGACCTGTGAACGACCTCAACGCTGCCATCGGCGGATGCAAAGTAGGCGCTATCGACGACGTTGAAGAAGAGTCCCGTCTCGACAACTCCCGGCAGAGAGACAATTTTTTGGTGAACGGCTTTCCAGTCAAATTCTGTGTTTTTTGGAAAATTCCATTCCAGAATGTAGTTATTGTTATCCGTGATGAGGGGAAAGCACTTGGTCGTTGCAATCCTCAGGTGACATTCGCCTCCTGAAAAAAAACAACAAATTTCGTATTTTCTGTGGAATTCCAAAATATCCCTGCACAAGTCTTCAAAAAAAATAAACAAAATTTTTCTTATACAAAAAAATTTCTTCCACGAAAAAAAATTTTTTTTCGCCGATTAGCAAAAAAACTCACCGAGCAATCGATGAATCCAATGCTTGACAGGAGCGAACGCCATCGGAAGTACTTCGATGGGTATGACTTTGTAGTAGTCACCGAGATTTTGAGACTTTTTGTTAACATCTGCGATGACCTGCAAAAAAGTAGAAGATCAAAAAGATCAATACTACACTCGGCTACAATTCGCTTCAATTTAATTCAAGAGAGAACAGGAACGGGAGAGCAAAAACACAATGTTAGCGGCCGCCGGGTTTAACGCATCAACGATCGAAGGTCGTCAACGCCCGGTGGCAGCCATAGTTTAAAAATGGAAAAACAGGTCTAAGAAAAGCACAGATCACGTCATAGACTGGTCCGAGGTGTCGCGTGATAGCGGGTATCGATCAAAACACGATACAAAAATAAATAATGAACAGACTTTGTTTTTGGTGAAAAAGGAAAAATGCATAAGAAAAAACAAAAACAAAAGAGTTTTCAAACCGAAAATAAAGAATCCTGCAACGAATGTTACAAGCATTACATTCGTGAATGTAAAAAGATAACATTGATACGGTCAAACGTAAGCAATAATATTACTTTCCAGAAAAAGTAAGAACTTTGCATCGGAAAAATGTTACTTTTACAAAGTTGCATCCTACAACGAATATTATATTCGTGAACGAACGTAAAAATATAACATTGATACGGTCCAATGTTAGCAATAATATAACTTTTCAAAAGAGTAACAACTTTGCATCGTAAAAAAACGTTACTCCCGCAAAAAGGTTCTGACACGCTTTTTACGATACCGTTCTTTTTTATTCAAACATTCCCCTTTTCAAACGCCACAAAACCTTTTTTTTTAGTTTTTTTTGCCTAGGAAACAAGAAAGAAACAAAGACCAAAAAGCCACGTGGTTGTGTAGCTTCATAGTCAACAGAGAGCCGAGACAGACTAGAACATACAAAGCACAAATCTTATTGTTTGGATACTCGTAAAAAAACTCACGATAAATTTTTTAGCACATGTTTGAACAATTTTTTCTTGAGTCAGGCATCCGCCGCCTCCTTTTATACAGTTGAGATTTCCGTCGACTTCATCAGCGCCGTCTATGCAGAGATCGAGGTCGTAGTAGACGTCTAGGGAGCCGACTGGGAGATGGGCCTCGATTAGCCACTTTCTGGTCTGGAAAATATAAAATTTGAAAAAAGGGGACAAATTTTGGTAATGTCGTCAAAAATGTATTGCAACACCCTAATTTAAGCCTAATTCAGTTTTAAATAAAAACAAAAGCCTCACCATGAACGAAGTAGGCACAAAAACGATTTCTTTCAACGCGCCAGATTCATAGCGCTCTTTCAGGTACTCGACCAGGTACCTGACAGTCGATCCCGACCCTACGCCGACTTTCTGTCCGGAACGAATGAAAGCCTCGCCACAGGCAAAGGCAGCCGCTTTCTTGGCACGCTCGATGGGCAAATCCGAATCCGCGGAGAAGGAATTTCCCATCGACGAGAGCGACGACGAGGACGACATCGATGGAAGCGAGGGAAGGTGATGGTGGTGGTGCCCAACAACGGCAGCGGTAAAAGGACCAGGAGGCGATGAGACCAAACCGGACACGGCAACCCGACCACAGCGATGAAGCATTGATACAGGTGATAGCGAGAGGTGAAGGGGGTATCACACACACGCACACACGCGCGACAAGATACTAGTTGTTGTTTAGCGAGTGTAGGCGATGGGATGGATGATGATTGACCAAAAAAATTCTAGACAGATGCGCCGCCCGTCGTGTAGGAGCACAATAGCGTGCGCGGTGTTGCTGTTGTTGATGGTTCACGATTTCTGTCTGTCCGTCGTTGTCAGCAGCAGCAGCAGCAGCAATCGTCAGTGTCGTCTTCTCCGTCGACGATGATGTCCAAAGCGTAGCACGAGACTGAAGTCGTCCAAATCGAACTGGTCATACATTGGTCATCGGAGCACGCCAGGTAGACGCAAAAAGTTCAAAACAGCTAATAGGAGAACAACAACAGAAAAGTGGACTCGAGTGTTCCGCTAAAATTTGTGAAAGTTCGTCGCGTTTTGCCAAAGTAGCCAAAATTAATTTATTTTGTTTTTTTTCATTTATTACCCAAAAAAAACGTATTTTATTACCAAAATATCAAATGAGATAAATTTTATTACCTTTACGTGAGAAAAGTTTTATTTCCGAAAAAAATGCACGGTACCATTTGTCTGTTTTTTTTATGTTTGCTGGGCGTATCCACGATCTGACCAGGTGTTTGGGGAACAAAAAAAACAGTCCAGACAACAACAAAGAAGGCAAAGACGTCTGTTGCGCGTCCGGGTCTGTTTTTTTTGCCTGTCTGCACTTTTCCTGTCTGCTCATTTTTTTTTGTTTTCGTATGATCTTTCCAGGATCCTCGAAACGCTGCAGCGCGGAATGCAGCTGCAGCTGGCGAAGAAGAAGAAAAAGGAAAAGAAATATTTTTATCACAAGGAGTTTGTTGTGGGGAAAAAAAGTGGTCAGACGATTTTATTGCGAGCGAGCGATAAATGACAACACCATTGTGGCATGATTAGACACAACAATTTTTGCAACCTGGATAACTATCGGTGCAACAATTCGTGAAAGCGCATATTTTTTTAAAAAAGAGCCAAAGCTCAACTCAATCGACGATCAGATACATACATAAATTGTGGAAAGGATGGGTTCACAGTGATCGTTTCCAATTCGAGCGGCTACAAAAGGGTACACGCACTATGAACTATGTATCAACTGCGGTGCGGTGATATACATAAAAATAACATACCTTTTCGATTTTTCAGGTAAAGTTGCGCTCGGCGTGGAAAAATAAAAAAAAATACTTCTAGAGAAAATTATTTATTTATTTATTTTCTTCATTTAAAAAAAATAAAATGGAAAAGTTCAAAATATGTTTTTTTGTAACAGACATTTTTTTTAAATTTTTTAAATTTTAAATTTCTCAAATTTTAAAAATCAAAATCTTTTTTTACGGCGACAACGATAACAAACAACCGTGTAAAAAAATCCTGATTTTGCGATGATGTAATTTCTGGACAAGCCTAAAAAGATTTAAAAAAAAAGTTGAAACTTCAAATTTTTTTTTAAATCTTTTTCAAAAATTTTTTCACGAAGAATTTATATTTGTTCCCATTTTTTCTCATAATTTCTCAATTTATTCCGCCAATAAACGTGATTAAAAAATAAAACAAAGGCAATTGTCGATATTATTGTACAGAACAGAAAACCAAGTCGTTACCGTTTCATCAACGCCAGCTGAAAAAAAAATTTTGGTTACAATATCCAAGCCATTAGCGCAGCTCACCTGCTGTGAGATGGATCTGGGAATGCGATCTCCATGAACCCGTAAAACACCGGTACCCATGTGAGCGCTGCCATTGTGCGTGGATCCCGACACGATGGATGACGCAGCACCGATGTCGTCTCCGTGCTCGGATTCTTCCTCGATCCGATGCAGCGCGTACTTCTTTGACTCCCCTCCGGAATCCTCTCCCGCGCTTCCCGATGTCCCGGGTTGTAGAACCCTCTGTTCGCCGGTATCCAGGGAATAAGCGGCACCCGTGCCTTCGGAAGGCATGACAAAGCTGTCTGACAGGCTTCCCGTGGTATCTTCCGGGGAACCCAGACTACTCGCGTCCGGGCTGGAAAGTCCAGGTGAATCGGGTCTCGGACGAGTCGTCGATCCGGATCCCGAACAACCGGATCCCGATCCTCCGCCGACCCCGGCGAGTTTCATGACTGCCCGGCGCTGTGGAGCAGGCGCTGATGGCTCCCAGGGCGGAGCCGGGGGTTCGTAGAGCGGGGCTTTTTCCTTGAAGGGCACGGCCTCCGGCAGAGGGGCGTGGGGGTTGAATTGGTGCCAGGATTGACTGTGAACTGCGGTACAAGGCTGTCTTCGGGATGCGTAGGTCTGAAACAGTTTCAGTAATATTTACCAAAAAAATTTTACTAAAAATGGGTTCTAAACAGAATTTGCGGAAATTACTGAAGAATTTTTTTGCAAAATTGCGCGTGCCGTAATTTGCATTTTTTTTCAAAAACTTGGCATTACTTTTGTCAAGAAAACTGTCATTTGACGCACATCAGTTTTGGATGAAAAATCCGTGGAAAGTAAAAAATGACAGGTCCCACATCAAAAAAATGCCAAATTCAAAGTTGCTTTTTCGACAAAATTTATGTTTTTCAAATTCAATTTGCGATGGATTTTGTTGTAAAAACCTGTTACCAATAAATATCAAAAAAAAATTTATAAGAATTTAAATTTAAAAAAAAAAATTTTGAATTTAACAGCCACTCTGTGAGCTTTTTTATTTCGGCCGACACAGTGATTTCACTTTTATAAATGTTTTGTGCCGAAATGGTAGACACCTATGAGGAGGGTTCAAAATATTTTTATTTTTATTTTTAGAAGCCGGATTCTGGAGTTACGGCTTCTCACACCGTTTGACGTCAAATTTCAAAAATGCTTCCAAAATTCTGATTTTTGGTTTACAGGGGTATCTTGCCACGAGAAATCGACTGGTGTATTCAGATTTAAAAACAAACACCTGTCCGTTCCGGAATTATCGATTTTGTTCACTTTTGCCTCATTTTGTGGCATTTTTTGGCTCCAGCATCCGTATTGCTCCGAGGAGTAAAGAAATGATTAGGTAATATTAAAGCCCGTTTTTTTCTGCATCTGGCATATCAAACCAAAAAATTTTCCTCCAACCATAATTTAGTGAAGTTGGCCCCTTTATGGCGTCAACTCGGTCAAAAACCGTGCAAAAGCGCGCGATTTCCCTCAACAGCCAAAAAAACAAGCGCGCGCGAGTGTGCACGCGCATACAAGGAGTCATGTTCAAAAAAACACCCTAAAGCCGATTTTTGTTTTTTATGCTTACGGTCACTTGGGTATGATCAGGCATGTCTCAAAGATTGTTTTAAGCTAATTACGCCCTTTATTGCATAATTTTGCAATAAGTTACAGTATCTTGAAGTTTCATGTTTTTTTATCGGTTGTAGCAATGCGCAAAATTGTCGGATAAAAAGCACAAATAGCCTAATACATACTTTAGGACATGTTTAAGCCTACCTATTTGACCGTTAGCATAAGAAACAGAAATCGGCCTCAGGGTGTTTTTTTGAACATGACTCCTTGCATGCGCGCGCACGCTTGTTTTTTTGGCTGTTGAGGGAAATCGCGCGCTTTTGCACGGTTTTTGACCGAGTTGACGCCATAAAGGGGCCAACTTCACTAAATTATGGTTGGAGGAAAATTTTTTGGTTTGATATGCCAGATGCAGAAAAAAACGGGCTTTAATATTACCTAATCATTTCTTTACTCCTCGGAGCAATACGGATGCTGGAGCCAAAAAATGCCACAAAATGAGGCAAAAGAGAACAAAATCGATAATTCCGGAACGGACAGGTGTCTGTTTTTAAATCTGAATACACCAGTCGATTTCTCGTGGCAAGATACCCCTGTAAACCAAAAATCAGAATTTTGGAAGCATTTTTGAAATTTGACGTCAAACGGTGTGAGAAGCCGTAACTCCAGAATCCGGCTTCTAAAAATAAAAATAAAAATATTTTGAACCCTCCTCATAGGTGTCTACCATTTCGGCACAAAACATTTATAAAAGTGAAATCACTGTGTCGGACCCTCCACCTTGTTGATAAAAAAGCTCACAGAGTGGCTGTTAAAATATAAGACGCAGACCTTAAAAATTTTTTTGTACCTTGGTTTTTTTGAACGTTTTTTCAGTCACAAATTGTGACGTCACAGATTTCAGATTTTTGTGTTTTATGTCAAAATAACGTCTGAGTTTGGGCCTCGGCGTAAAACAACTCTTTTTTGGTGTTTTTTGAAAACACTTGTTCAAATAACGATATCGAAGGAAAATTGGACAAAAAATAGATTATAACATCCATGCATACGTCATTTCATCGATTTGACGCAATTCGATATATTTTTGATGTATTTGTTATTCTGTACTGGCAGGTATGAATATTTGCTTTTTTCTTGTTCATAACTCCTATAAATATTCTTTATACGCAAAAATGAAGAAAACCGAACAAAAACAGTCATCACTGTTTTTGCCTGCATCACTGCATCACGAGCAAGGCGATTTGGCGTATTTGGCCAAATCGCCCGCTGCGAGAGTACTCGAAGCGCACGCAACCAGAAGTTGAGCGAGCTTTTTTTGCGTTTGTTTTTTGAAAGTGATATCTGTTCGTCGGCATTTGTCGTGTATTCATAGTTGTTTCTTCGTTTTGGCCTTTTCCAATGTTATTAAGCTCAGTCTGGCGAGTCCAAACCGTTGTTTATCTGAGTTGATTGCTTTACTGCAAAGCTCAGTACATCGCTTCAAAATCATCAAATTTTTTTATGCATTTTCAATCATTCTGGATCCAAAAGTGAAAGTTTTTGAGTTTTTTGGTTGTTTTGGTTTTCCCGCCGAGTGTAGAGTAGGTCGCAGTGTTGTATAAACTCAAAAACGTTCACTTTTAGATCCAGAAAAAAATTGATGATTTTGAAGCGATGTACTGAGCTTTGCAGTAAAGCAATCAACTCAGATAAACAACGGTTTGGACTTGCCAGACTGAGCTTAATAACATTGGAAAAGGCCAAAACGAAGAAACAACTATGAATACACGAAAAATGCCGACGAACAGATATCACTTTCAAAAAACAAACGCAAAAAAAGCTCGCTCAACTTCTGGTTGCGTGCGCTTCGAGTACTCTCGCAGCGGGCGATTTGGCCAAATACGCCAAATCGCATCACTGCATCACGAGCAAGGCGATGTGGCCAACTCCGCCAAATCGCCTTGCTCGTGATGCAGTGATGCAGGCAAAAACAGTGATGCCTGTATCACTGTTTTTGTTTCTTTTTGTGTTTTTTGTTCGTTGCAAAGAAGAAAATGAAAATAAAACGCAAGTAAATGAAATGAGCTCCCAGTGCATCAACGAATTGTACAAAAATAACGTATTAACGTGGCGTTACAAACCATTGTTCGATTTTATCACAATAAATGCGAATTAACTTCTTGCCCAAGTGTCGGCAAAAAAAACGTTGATTTTTCAGCATTTTACTTCTGTAAAATAGTTCAGAAGTTTTGTAGCCAAAATGACGCAAAAAGGTGAAGTGATTGAAATTTTTGAAGCCATGTAAAAAAATGTCGTTTTTCATGCGTCAAACTTCTTCTAGAAGTAAAATTCTAAAAATATGCAGAAAAAACCAAGGTAGAAAAAAATTTTTAAGGTCTGCGTCTTATATTTAAGACCCACTCTGTGAGCTTTTTTATTCGTAAGGTGGACCGTCCGACACAGGCATTTTACAACTTCCGATGTTTTGTGCCATAGTTGTTGGCACCCATAGGGAGGGTCAACTTTTCGGTATGTGACATTTTTCAGATGCCGGATTCCGGAGATACGGGCTTCTGCAATTTTCGACGTCAAATTTTCAAATTGCTTCTAAAATTCTAATTTTTGGTACACAGGGGTATCTTGGCACGAGAAATCGACTGGTGTATTTACTTTTGTCAAAAAACATCTGTTTGTTTTGAAAAACCATGTTTTATGGTTTTCCTGTCTATTTTCGTCCGTTGCTTGGCTCCAGCATCCGTATTTTACTCGCCGAGGCCGTTTTCACAGTGAATTCTAACATTACATATTGTTACCTCTCGCAAGAAGTCAAAGAAAAAATTTATTTGCATACCTTTTTTTCTACAGAAACCATTTTGTAACGCCAACTAGGGTCAAAAACGGGCAAAAAGTGCACAGAATACGTCGGAACTAGGGTTCCCGTCCCCCCCCGTTCCCCGCGGGGTCCCCGGGGAGCTCCCCGCGGGGAGCCCCCCGTATTCCCCCCCCGCAACGGTTTCTCCCCCGTGAAATTCCCCGTTCTACTCCCCGTGAACATCTCCTCCCCGTGAACTTATATCCCTCCATTGACAAATTTTACTCCGGGATAAACTTGAACACGGATTTTGAAAACAAAAAACAGCGCAACATGCGTGCAATGCGCAGCGCGCGTGGGCATCTAACTGTTTTTGGAAAACTACCTCCCCCGTAACCCCCGTAATCCCCCGTATCCCCCCCCGCAACGGTTTCTCCCCCGTGAAATTCCCCGTTCTACTCCCCGTGAAGATTTCCCCCCCGTATATCCCCCCCCGCAATTTAAACGAGGGGGGGTGGGAACCCTAGTCGGAACGGGTCTCTTTTCATGTGCGCAACGTGCGAGCGCGCGCCGAGCTGCGACGCACGCATACCGCTCTCTTCTTTCTCGCGGTTTTGCCCGTTTTTGACCCTAGTTGGCGTTACAAAAGGGTTTCTGTGGAAAAAAAGGTATGCAAATAAATTTTTTCTTTGACTTCTTGCGAGAGGTAACAATATGTAATGTTAGAATTCACTGTGAAAACGGCCTCGGCGAGTAAAATACGGATGCTGGAGCCAAGCAACGGACGAAAATAGACAGGAAAACCATAAAACATGGTTTTTCAAAACAAACAGATGTTTTTTGACAAAAGTAAATACACCAGTCGATTTCTCGTGCCAAGATACCCCTGTGTACCAAAAATTAGAATTTTAGAAGCAATTTGAAAATTTGACGTCGAAAATTGCAGAAGCCCGTATCTCCGGAATCCGGCATCTGAAAAATTTTTGATAGGGGTATTTGGACCCTCCCCATAAGTGCCTACAATTTTGGCACAAAACATCGGAAGGTGTAAAATGCCTGTGTCGTCGGAAATAAAAAAGCTCACAGAGTGGGTCTTAATAAAATTAAAATTTTTTTTTTATAATTTTTGATTTTAAAATAATTTTTTTAGATAAATTTTGTAAAAATTGATTTTTAAAATTTAATAGACAGTCTGCGAGCCGATTTACCAACAAGGGGAGGAGGCCGACGCATCAATTTTTACACTTTCAAATGTTTTGAGTCTAAACGAATGGCGCGCGCTTCGTTTCTGAGCAAAAAATATGAAAACTTGTTTACGGGGATTTCAGAGGACAGGGAATACGATGGCATACTCAGATTTTTAAAAAAACAACTGCAAGTATTTTTTATTGAATTTTGCCGTCACAAAATTCGGCTTTACTATGCCTAAAAAAAATAAACACCCATTTTCATATATCCTATCTGAAAGAGCGATTTTTTTGGCTCAGAATGCAGTGTCCGTTAAAAAAACGTAGTGTCTGGAATCATCTTTTAGGTCCCGATTTGTGGTAAAAACTACATAAAAACCCCCTTTTTTGCGCGTGCGCGCGCGCGTGCGCACTTCCCGCCATTTTTTTGAGGGGGTTTTTGGTCGTTTTTACGACAAATCGGGACCTAAAAGGTGATTCCAGACACTACGTTTTTTTAACGGACACTATATTCTGAGCCAAAAAAATCGCTCTTTCAGATAGGATATATGAAAATGGGTGTTTATTTTTTTTAGGCATGGTAAAGCCGAATTTTGTGACGGCAAAATTCAATAAAAAATACTTGCAGTTGTTTTTTTTTAAATCTGAGTTTGCCATCGTATTCCCTGTCCTCTGAAATCCCCGTAAACAAGTTTTCAGATTTTTTGCTCAGAAACGAAGCGCGCGCCATTCGTTTTTATGAAAACACATCTGAAGCCAAATCTCCAGAATCCGATTTTTTAAAAATCTAACATTGCGGTTTTAGACTGCCCTTAGGGTCCTCCACAACTTAGACTCAAAACATTTGAAAGTGTAAAAATTGATGTGTCGTCGAATGTAAATCGGCTCGCAGACTGTCTATTAAAAATTAATTTACTAAAATTAAAAAATAATTTTTTTTTTAATTTTAAAATAATTTTTTTTAATTTAGTAAAATTTTTTTTTTTAAATTTGGTAATAATTTATTTTTAAAAATTTAAAATTCAATTTAAAATTACAAATTTTATATTTTAAAATTTAAAATGAATAGCATAAAAAATGTAAAAATGTGGGACCAAAATTGTAAAAATGCCCTTTTTGTACCCAAATTTGCATCAGAAAGGGAAACCCCTGTTAGCTTTTGTACTCACCCGATCAATCGACACAAGATCGACTCCTGTAGTTTCCTCCTCGCTTTCTTCTTCCAGAGAAAGTTCATCGTCTTCGGGAATCGTAGCACAGCTTTTCGTGGTCCCGCAATCAAAAGTCGTAACCCGTGAATCGGGAGTCATGACCAATGCATGACTTGAGTGTCGTGCTGAAACCCCGCAATCTGTACCATCAATCGTAAAACTTCTCAACTCACGTTGTCGCGTATTTACAGAAGTGAGCGGGACGATGAGCGTTTTGGTGGACATTGGTCTCCTCGGGGGAGGAGGTGAGGAATCGGACGTCGAAGCCGCGCGAATGAGCTGCTGCTTGGTGGGTCGAAATGCTACGTGCTCCCGTCTACAGGCGGCCGTCGGTTGTGCTTGCGGGAGCGATGGGCCTTCGGATGTTGGAGACAGGATCAGAGGAGTCAGGCTTTCGAATTCGTCGATCTTGGCGAACATGAGGTTGAATAGGCTTCGCTGAAGGTATTTTTTGTTTACAGGAGCAATTTTAAAACATTTAGTAAAATTTTTGAAATGTGATTTTTGGGGTTTCGAAAGAAGCCAATTTTTTTGCAAATTTTAAATTTTTTTTTAAATAAATAAAAATGCAAAAACCTTTTTTTAAACATAACGAAAAAGTTTTTTTTGTAAAAAATGATGGTCTCATAAAAATTGTCTGAAACCATGTTTCACAGAAAGTCGTTCAAAACTTCTTATTTTTGAAAAGTAATCATTATGCGGTTTTGTTTAACGGTGCACGGCCAAGTTGAATACTTATTGAAATGGTTTCGGTCCATTTGATCCGAGTTAATTTTTTTCTGTTTTAACCTCCGATTTAATTTTTATGTTTTCTGTTTTTAAAATACATAAAACAGTAAAAAAGCATCATTTTTCGTGCACCCAAATATAAACTGTTCTACACTTTTTTAAACCCCAAATCATTTTTTTATTATGGTTTTTTTCAATGTTTTTTAGATTTTACAAATCCCATATTTTTTTTAGGAAATAATTCATGTTTGATTTTTACTTTGCTTTTTTTCAGGCAAATGCCAAAAAAAAGTGCTCTCATTAACATTTAGTCCAAGTTAAACAACCATAGCTCATGTCAATGCCAAAAAAAGGAGCAGTCAGTGCCTGGTATCATTTACCCCTAACCGACCTCTCATTTTCCAAAAAAAACACAAACAAACAAATGCAATAATAATTTTTTTCGGATAAAATGCCGTCCATTATTTTTTCTGTTGTTCATCGAAGCGGAAACTCACCCGGTTATCATTTCTGCATCTTCTTCGCCGGCGACTGATACAACACAGCAGGCACGGCAGACAACAGCACTGAAACAGGGATTTTGGTCCGCTCGCGCAGTAAAAATCCTACATACCAGACAGATGGCAAAAGCCGATAGAAAGGCGACGAGGACGAAAAAGGTGAGTGGACTGATGCGGAGTTCGTCGACGACAAACGCCTCGATGACCCTTAGGCCATGGGTCACGTGGCCCAGCAGCGTGTCGATCATCGTTTTTTGCCGAGAAGCATAGCACGTACAGTCTCGTCTGACTTTGGCATTTTTGAGCTACCGACAATGGAATGGGGAAGGGGTTGGATTGTCTTCGACTTTCTTCGATGGGGTGAGACAAGTGTTTTAGTTAGACGACTTTCGTCGAGGGTCTTTTCTCCTTCTCGTTTTCTCGTTTCGGCAGTGTGAAACGACTCACTTCCTTCGGATAAGGCAGTAGTTTGGTTGGTTGCCGCCGGACCGGACCGGGTGGCGAGAAGAAGAATAAAGTGAGTGCGTCAGACGAATCTCGTGGGAGTCGACGCCACGCCGCGCGCAACCCCTAAAAACGTCCGTTTTTGCAAGACAATTCTGATGCGAGACGAGTGAGGAGGATGTGACTCCTTCTGCCCCCCCCCCTCTTCTGTTTTTCGGCCAACATCGCCTCTGTCTCCGTCTCCCTTTTGTGTCCTATTGAATTTCAACAATTTCAACGAGGGCAAAAAAAAGAGAGAGTCATCACCACAACAGTCAACACGCCGCCGCCATCCACGAGTCGTGATTTTCCATAGCCCCTCCCAAAAAAAAGGATTAACAATTTTTTCCTAATGTAAGTGCCATGGCACGCACCCACGCTGCGTTGAAACAATGCACACGAGGGAAGGGGTATACCCAGAGGCAAAAAAAAGAAAGCACGGCACGCGTTTGTTTTCTTGGTCGAGTCAAGGATGGGATAAGCAAGTGAGCAAGTGCCGAGGGGAGAGGTTTGTCGGCAACGGTTGCGCCGTGGCCATGGGTTTTGCTTGAGTCGCAACAATGGAGATTTATTTATTCGTTTCGGAAAAAAAAGTTGCAAAGTGCAAAAAAAACTAACTCAAAAGTGTAAAAAAAGTAAAAAAGTGCAAAAAATCTTTCTCAAAATGTGAAAAATTTCTAAAAAATTGTAAAAAACAGTTTTCTAAAAGTTAACCAAACACAAAAAATTTTTGAGTTGCAAAGGGTGAAAAAAAGTTGAATGAAGATAAAAATTTCTAATTTCTATTTTTTTTTAATTTTCTTTTTTTTTTGTTTTTTTTTTAATTTTTTTTCCAAAAATTTTCGGTTTTCTCAAAAAAAGTTCCTTGAATCAAAAAAAAAACTTTTTGAGCTCAAAGCACCTAACAAGCTAGCAGAGCCTGTCTACGACGTCACTTGTTGCCAAGTTCCCTAGCCACCACAAATTAATTTGTCAAAAGCCAACCCCGCAACCAACCGACAACCAACGCCACCAAGGTTCGTTAGGTACAACCGCAGCCGCTTTTTCCCCGCTGGACAAATGATTAGGTTCGTTACCCCTCAAGGCTCCCCTACAAAAAAAAAGCAAGCAGCTGCAGAGCAATGCCAACCGAATCGACGGGGGTGGCGAGTAAAGGACAAAAGCCGCAATCAGAGGGTGGTCATCTCTCCGCCGCCGTCCTTTGCCATCGCCTAAATGACCACAGCCACCCGCGACAATAAATTTATGTGAGTTAAGCGGTCAAACATTCAAATTAAAAAATGCCATTACTCATCGAGTCGCGCGACAAAAGCTCTGCGTCTTTCTTCGGAAAAAGACGCTTCAACCCTTTTTCCGACCGTTTCTGAATATGGAACATGGAACTAACTATGGGATTGAACGGAAACTGTCAAGTGTGCACTCCTGCACCCCCTCAGTCAGCTACGAGGGAGGGCAACATGACAACAATGCCAAGGCCCCATCCCAGTGTTCATCTTCCCGTCACAAACAGAACCCAGCCAAGCCAAAACAGAAGAGGGCGTTCTTGTTATGCCATCCGTCATTGCGCCGAGATTATACTGATACCGTTTTTGACGGCTTGTTCCAGCATGCAAAAGAGGTCCTTGCTCTTGTTCGGAGGATTTTAGGAGTAGACAACAAAAAAATATTTTGTGCAGAGTAGAAATTTTTTTTTTCATTTCGCCCCCAAATGAACAAACAAAAAATACAGTACAAAAAATAAAAAAAAATAAATTAAAAATATTTACCATTTTTTCTCCGGCGTTGTTTTTTTTTTGCAAAAAAAATCCAAATTGTTCCACACCAAAGAAAAGTAAATGCCCGCGGCACGGACGGCAAGTTTCCCTTTGTTGCCACTTTGTTGGATTGTTTTTAGAGACATTTTTAAAAACAAGCGGTCAATCCACAAAAGTGCAACCCGTTTTGTCCCCAGGCTATTCATTATCCCGCGTGGCAAATAAATATTACAAAAACAAGGCAACCGCAAACAAAACGAAAAACGTAAAAAATTCTGATTATTGATCGGTAAAAACGTCGAATTTGGTTTTCGAACCTGTCAAAGGTATTCGAAAAAAAATATTTTTTATTAATCGTTTGAATCAAAGAAACCGGGGACGTCTTCAGACCACAATTAAAAAAATACAATGCCGATACTGCAAATTCTACGTCGCACGAGTTCAACTGCTATGTACCTGTAGTAGAACACCTTTGAAGCAGCAACTGAGCGACGCTATCGGCGAGTTCTTGCCCGGTTGAAGGGTCGAATGTTAAAAAGTAGTTCGATCTACTAACAAGTTGCTGAAGTTGGGAGACAGAAGATCCGTATCCCATTGCCATAATTTCTTTTCCCTGTGCTTTGAGCTGATTCGCCGCGTCGATTGAATTCACCACGTCTGAATCATCAAAAGCAAAAATAATAATCGTGTTTGCGACTACGCCGCCCCGAG
Organism: Turbatrix aceti; assembly: GCA_963969345.1. Taxonomy (NCBI): domain Eukaryota; kingdom Metazoa; phylum Nematoda; class Chromadorea; order Rhabditida; family Panagrolaimidae; genus Turbatrix; species Turbatrix aceti. Next base: position 6,087,385 of record OZ017766.1, on the reverse strand, counting down.
GCCCCAAGTTGTCGTTGAGAATGTAGTTCAGCGATTCTGAGATGGTAGAAGCGTTTGAGTTGAACGCAATTCGCGCAAATTGCACTGCGTTGTCTACGTAGTACGATAAGCTCGTTAATCCGGAATCCCCGACCAGCGACGTCATGGTATTGTATGGCTGAATGACATTTGCACTGGCGTAGTTTGGAGTTTTGGGAAAAGGCACCAGAGATAGGTGAAACGGACCGATCTGATACGCACTGTTGGCAAAAAGCGTTGATTTGATAAAATTTGATGTGATGTTCGTCGCAGCCGTTATACCACTTGAAAATGAAGGAGCATTGATTTGGAAAGCCAGTGCAACATCCTGGTAGACCAAGTTACCTCCTGGACATGCAGCAGTCGGTGTGGTTGCTGAACTCGAAACTGTGGAACCAGATGTTGTAGCCAATGTCGTCGTAGGTGTTTCGGTAAAGGCGGACGTTGAAGCAGTAGATGCCCCCGACGACGTACCGGCTGAAGTTGCCGTTGAAGCAATGCTAGAATTTGAAATAGACGTTGTTGAAGAAGTCGAAGTTGTAATCGTTGAAACAGTCGAAATAACCGTCGTTGTACTCGCCAACGGAGTGGTAGGAGCCGGAGTGAAACCAGGTGACCAGGAGCAGATTTGAACCAAACTCTGGGCAATGCTCTGCACTACTCCGGTAACGGCAGAAGTATCGCTGACGTTAGAAACAGTAAATGCCAATCCATTCGATGACAATTCCGCCAATGTTGTCTGTCCTTCGGTGGTCCCCAACAAAACAGTGACAATATTCTTCCCATCATTCTTCATACTTGTGGCAGTTCCCAATGCTTCAGCAACGTGAGCCGCACTCTTGGTTACGATGATAATCGTTGTCGGAACATAGGATCTTCCTGGCAGCGTCGAAACATACTCCAGACCACTGAAAACAAATTATTTTACAAGTGCAGATGAACATCAAACAAACTCGTTGATAGAAGAGTTACTGGTTGTTATGAGTGCCTGCGCAAGTAAACCTTGTGTGCTAATGTCGCTATCGTACACAGACTGTGAATCAACAAGATAGAAACTGGACGGAATTGCAGATGAAAGCAAGTTAGTTTCAGGAAAAGGCACCGGTGGCGTGGTTATCAGCTGTACACCGGAATCTTGGTATTGATAGTTTGGATTGTTGAACAACGAATTTTGAATGAAATTTGAAACATCGGTATTCGAAATTCCTGATGCAGTATTTGACAGATCGTAGACGACTGCTATATCCGAAAAGACCAGACTTCCTCTTTGATTATACGGACACTGCCCCGAAATTGGAAGCGGCGTCGTTGGTGCCGGTGTCGATGCCGTAGTAGTAGAAGCCACTGTTGTCAACGGAGTGGTGGTGGTAGTAGTAGGGAGTGGCGTAGTTGTTGTGAATGAACTTGCCGATACCGAGCAGATTCCAACCAGACCCTGAGCAATGCTCTGGACAACTTGTGTAACTGCTGATGTGTTACTGACGTCAGGCAATACAAATGAAAGATTTTGTGATGCCAAGTTAGCCAACTCTGATTCGCCATCTTCGGTTCCAAAAAGTACAGTAACAATAAATTTTCCCTGATTTTTCAGTCCAGATGCAGTCGTCTGTGCTGCTGCAGCGTCTGCTGCACTTTTGGTCACAACAATGATTGCGGTTTGAACATTGGGTCTTCCGGATAACGTCGAAACATACTGAAGACCACTGAAAACAAGATTGTTTCAAATAAGTCCAACCAAACGTTAAACAAACTCGTTGATAGAAGAGTTGCTTGATGTCACTAAAAACGATGCCAGTAAAAGTTCTGTATCGACAAAGCTATCGTATTCAGACTGTGAATTACAATTCCATAAATTGATCGGAAGAACGCCATCGAAAGAGGAAGTTTGAGGGAACGGCACTGGTGACGTTGTTATCAGTTGGACACCGCCGTTGTTTTCCTGATACTGATAATACGAATTGTTGAAAAGCGAATTCTGAATGAAGTTGACTACATCGTTATTTGATGCACCAGACGTCGAAATTGATAAATCGTAGACAACTGCTATGTCGAGATAAATTAGGTCACCGTTTTGTGAATAACCACATGTTACCGGTGTAGGTGTCGTTGCAGCTGATGCCAAAGTCTCTGTGGTTGTAGATACTACTGAAGTCGTAGACAACGTCGTCGGAACCGTTGTAACTACTGTACTACTCGCAGGTGAGGTAGGAGCCGGGGTAAAACCTGGAGACCAGGAACAGATTTGTATCAAACTTTGTGCAATGTTCTGCACAACTTCGGTCACTGCAGAAGTGTTGGTTATGTCAGGAAGGGTAAATGCCAATCCAGGTGATGACATGTTAGCCAGTACCGTTTGTCCTTCGGTGGTTCCAAACAATACAGTAACAATGTTCTTTCCTTCATTTTTCAAACTTGATGCAGTTTCTTGCGCTGAAGCTGCTTCGGCTGCACTCTTGGTTACGATGATGATTGTTGTCGGAACATATGACCTTCCAGGCAGCGTTGAAACATATTGAAGACCTCTAAAAAACTTTAAATATTTTATGCAGTTGAATTCCTAACAAACTCGACGATAGAAGAAATATTCGAAGTTATGAGTGCCGGTGCGACTAAAACTTGAGTACTGACGTAGCTGTCGTACGAAAACTCCGAATTTACACTCCAAAAGTTCGGCGGAATGACACTGGACAACAATAAAGTTTGAGGAAACGGCACAGGCGGTGTGGCAATCAACTGAAGATTATTTTCTTGGTATTGATAGTTCGGATTGTTGAACAACGATTTTTGAATAAAATTTGAAACATCGGTATTTGAAACTCCAGATGCAGTATTTGACAGATCGTAGACGACTGCAATGTCAGAATAGACAAGACTACCTGTTTGAGGGTATGGACATTGTCCCGAGATCGAAAGCGGAGTCGCGGATGGTAAAACGGTTCCGACGACCAATAACAGCGTCGCCGTGAAATTAGAAAGACAATTCCAACGTATTCGATTCGACGACGACATTAAACCAATTACCGAAAAAGAATTATAACAATGCAAAAAATTTTACTATTTTTTACTATTGTCTTTTTATCATGTTACGCCCAACGTTGTTCGGCTGCGAGAACTGATAAGCTTTTTTTTGGTTGCACCTGATTGCCGCGCGCTCGTGTCAGGAATGCGCTTTGACGTCGGTCGTTAAATCGACGTGTACCGGTGTTTGCACCTTTTTTATATTTACATTTATTTCCAGAGTTACCTTTATTAATGTTATTTTTTCAAAATGGTAACATTACAACTTTCTAGAAGTCGGAATCATTACCTTCCATTTATAGAAGATCTTTGAAGTAGCAACTGAGCAACACTATCGGCTAATTCCTGCCCGGTTGAAGGGTCGAATGTCAAAAAGTAGTTTTCCCGACTAACAAGTTTCTGAAGTTGGGAAACAGAAGATCCGTATCCAATTGCCATGATTTCTTTTCCCTGTGCTTTGAGCTGATTCGCCGCGTCGATTGAATTCACCACGTCTGAATCATCAAAAGCAAAAATAATAATCGTGTTTGCGACTACGCCGCCCCGAGGATCCAAATTGTTGCTGAGAATGTAATTCAATGATTCCGAGATGGTCGAAGCGTTTGAGTTAAACGCAGTTTCTGCGAACAACAGATCAGAATCAATGTAGTACGATAGACTGTAAACCCCGGTATCGCCGAGTGAATTGAGAGTGCTGTATGGCTGAATGAGATCCAACCTGGCGTAATCCGAGGTTCTAGGAAAAGGCACCAAAGACAGGTGAAACGCGCCGATTCTGTATGCGCTGCCGGCAAAAAGCTGTGATTGAATGAATTTTGAAGTGACTTTTGTCGAATATGAGAAGCCTTCTTGCATTCCGTTGATTTGGAAAACCAAAGCGACATCTTGATATACCAAGTTTCCAACTGCAGGCGTCGTTGATGGACTTGAAACTGAAGTTGACGATGGGAAAGTAAATTCTGTCGTCGTCTGAGATTCAGTTGTAATTTCCACCGTACTCGTGGTAGGAGCTGGAGTGAACGTAGGAGACCACGAACACAATTCGGCCAATTCCCGTGCAATGTTCTGTACAACTTCAGAAACTGCGGAACTATTACTGATGTCGGGAATGACAAATGCCAATTTATGCGTAGACAAATTAGCCAAATCATGTTCTTCGTCGGTTGTTCCTAACAAAACAGATGCAATATATTTGCCTTCATCCATCCAATTCGATGCGAAATCATGGGCTTCTTTGGCACGAGCAGCGCTCTTTGTTACAACAATGATCGTCGTCGGAACTTCTCGTCGTTTGCCTTCCAAGTTTAAAACGTATTCAAATCCGCTGAAAACAGATACAATAATTCACGGTGTATTTACGGAAAATCTTACTCAAGAATATTGGAACCACTGACAATTGGCGGTGGATCGAAAATATTATACGCTTGGTTTTCAATGATATTTGAGAATAATGTTTCTGTTGTAAAAGTATGAAAATTGAATGGAAGATAAAAAAATTTATCGGTTTGTGGAAATGGCACAGGTGGTGTTGTGATGAGCTGCAAAGAATCGTACCTGTATTGATAATGTGAGTCGTTGAACAGTGAATTCCGAACAAAATCTGTAACATTTTGATTGCTAACATTTGACGGCATTGATAAATCATAGACAACAGCAATATCCATGTAAACGAATTTTCCGTATGGTGAGCATGTTGGTGGGCCTGTCGGTGTAACCTTAGTAGTTGGCACCTTTGTAGTTACCGTACTTGCAACAGTGGTAGGAACAGGTGTGAAATCAGGAGTCCACGAACAAATTTGAACCAAATTTTGTGCAATGTCCTGCACAACTTGGGAAATTGCAGAAGTGTTACGGATGTCAGGAACGGTAAATGTCAATCCAGGTGACGCCAAACTAGCAAGTGCAGATTCTTCGTCGATGGTTCCTAATAAAACAGTCGCAATGGATTTGCCTTCGCTTTTCCAACTGTTTGCAATATCCTGAGCTGCAGCGGCTTGACCAGCGCTCTTGGTCACTACAATGATTGTCGTGTGGACACCTGGTCTGGTGCCATTCAAGGTTGATACAAATTGAATTCCGCTGAAAATAAAAATTCCTTCAATGAAAACAGAGGTAAAATCTTACTCAACAATGTTAGAACCACTGACAGTTGGATTGAAAGCATTATACACTTGATTATTAATTGTAGTTGAATAATATCCTACTGTGCTATAAGTTTGAAAATTGCTTGGAAGACCACTGACAAATGAAGTGGTTTGCGGAAATGGCGCTGGAAACGTGGTTATCAACTGATCACCATTGTTTGCCTGATACTGATAATACGAGTTGTTGAAAAGCGAATTCCGAATAAAGTTCACAACATCGCTATTTGAAGCACCAGACGTCGACTTTGACAAATCGTAAAGAACGGCTATGTCAAGATACACATACTCCCCTATTTGGGAATAAGGACATAACACCGGTGCGCTAGTTGTCGTCGATGCAGCAGTAGTACTCAACTCCGTCGTCGACTCTGCAGCCGTTGACGTCCCCGACGTGACCGTCGTTATTTCAGTGCTTTCTGTCGTAGCCGACGATGTTACTTCCGGTGTAGTAACGGAAACTACAGTCGAAGTTCCTTCACTCGTACCAGTTGGTGAAGAAATCGTTGACCCAGGCTCTGATGTTTCAGCCGAACTTGTCGACGTCGTTGGTTCGCTAGAAGCGGCAGAAATGGTTGTCGATGGTACAGTTGTCGTCGTCAAAACAGTCGTAGGCGTTGTACTTGCTCCCGTAGTAGTAGAAGCTGGAGTGAAACCGGGAGACCAGGAACAGAGTTGAACCAAACTCTGGGCAATGCTTTGCACTACTTCGGTGAGCAGCGGAAGGATTACTGATATCAGGAATGGTAAATGCCATTCCAGGGAGATGCCAAACTAGCCAATTGCCGATTCTTCGTCGGTGGTTCCTAACAAAACAGTCACAATGGATTTGCCTTCGTTTTTCCAGCTGTTTGCAATATCTTGAGCTGCAGCGGCTTGAGCAGCGCTCTTGGTCACTACAATGATTGTCGTGTGGACACCTGGTCTGGTGCCATTCAAGGTTGATACAAATTGAATTCCGCTGAAAATAAAAATTCCCTTGATGAAAATAAAGTTAAAATCTTACTCAACAATGTTAGAACCACTGACAGTTGGATTGAAAACATTATGCGCTTCATTATTAATTGCAGTTGAGTAATATTCTGCTGTGCTATAAGCTTGAAAATTGTTTGGAAGACCATAAAATTGTGAAGTTTGTGGAAATGGCACCGGTGGTGTCGTAATTAGCTGGAATGAATCGACGCTGTATTCATAACGCGAATTATTAAACAATGAGTTCGTAATGAAATTCACAACGTAATCATTGCTGACATTTGACGGCACCGACAAATCATAAACGACAGCGATATCGATGTAAACGAATTTGCCGTTCGGCGGGCAGATAGGTGTAGTTTTCGTCGTTGCAAACGTCGCTTTTTGAACTCTCGATGAAGTCGCCGTAACAGGTGGTGTCGTAACAGAACTTGTCGATATCGAACAAATTTTTAGCAGGTTTTGGGCAATGCTGTCAACAACTTGAGTAACATCAGATGTATTACTGATGTCAGGCAACACAAAAGACAGGTTTTTAGATGCCAAATTGGCTAGCGCCGATGCTCCTTCTTCAGTTCCAAGAAGTACGGTGACAATGTTCTTTCCGTCGTTTTTTAAACTTGTTGCAATTGCCTGCGCTGATGCTGCTTCGGCTGCACTTTTGGTTACGATGATGATCGTCGTCGGAACATTGGGTCTTCCAGGCAGCGTCGATACATACTCCAGACCACTGAAAAGCAATTTGTTAACAAAAGATGTAATTGTACTTCAAACAAACTCGTTGATAGACGAACTACTCGAAGTCACAAAATGAGAAGCAAATAAAACCTGTGATGTGACCATGGTATCGTATTCAGACTGCGAATCAATACTCCAGAAATTGGTCGGTAGAACAGTGGAAATCGAGGAAGTTTGCGGAAATGGCACCGGCGGCGTGGTTATCAACTGAACATCGTTGTCTTGGTATTGATAGCTAGAAGTGTTGAACAACGAATTTTGAATGAAATTTGAAACATCGGTATTTGAAACTCCTGATGCAGTATTTGACAGATCGTAGACAACTGCTATGTCAGAATAGACTAGATTTCCTGTTTGAGGATACGGACACTTTTCCGAGATCGGAAGCGGACTTGATGCAAGCGAATTGACGGCACCTATGACCCAGAGTAACGTAGCCGCGATGCCAAGGAAATTCAATTGTATTCGATTCATTGCATCCATAACCAAACAATAAGAATGTTGTGAGAAAATAAAACTATTGCCTATTTTATCAATAGCGACTACGTCCGGTTACAGGGATTGATAAGCTTTTTTTTGCTTCTGTTCGTTGGAAGTAAGAACTTTAAATTTATGACATTTGTCCGAAAAAAGCAAACAAATCTAGCAAACTAAAAAAAATCTAAAAATTGTTTTCAGGAAAGTAACATTTTTTATCCTGCAACTATAAATACATAAGTAAGGTATGTTTTTATGGTATTGTTTTTGTAGTTTATGCTCCAAAAATACTACTTTTTCATTGTTTACGATCAGCAGCTTATCAAGACTCTTGCCCTTTTTTTTAAATGACAACGAGCGTGCTTATGTTTTTCCCAGCCAAATTTTCTTCTCAAATTGTCTTTTTTTTGGCAAAACCAACAGACCAAAAAGACGAACGACGACACATTTGCTTAATGGCATTATCCGTTATTATTCATTCATTTATTTTATATTATATTTCATTGACTACCTCGAATTTTTGAGTTTGCGTTTTGCACAGTCACGAAATTACATAAATATCTACCTAAGCTGAAGTTTACCAACATTCAAAATGGTAGATTCAGACGTTGCCACATATTTATTTCAGATACAATTCGCCGCTTGTCGTTGGTGTGCTTGACTCAGACGTGGATTCAGTTCATGGCAACTCTGACGTCGATGTAACCGCCGATGTGGAAGATGATTCATACGTTGTCGTGGAAGGGGCAAGAGTGGTAGGAGCTGACGTGAAATCAGAAGACCAAGAGCAGATTTGGATCAAACCTTGTGCAATGTTCTGCACAACTTCTGTAACTGCAGAAGTATCGCTGATGTCAGGAATGGTAAATGCCAATTGAGGTGACGCCAAACTAGCCAATTCCGATTGTCCGTCATTAGTTCCAAATAACACTGTTACGATACTTTTTCCATTGTTCTTCAGACTTGTTGCAGTTGCCTGTGCTGCTGAAGCGTATGCGGCACTTTTTGTTACGATGATGATTGCAGTTGGGGCCTTGGATCTTCCGGACAACGCTGACACATATTGCAACCCCCTGAAAAATATTTATCATAGTATTAAAATAGAATACAATTGTAAATTTTTAAATAAAACATACTCGTTGATAGTAGAGTTAGGGGACGTTACAACTCCCTGTGCAATCGCGACCTCAATTTTAATGTAGTCATTGTAGTCAGACTTCGTGGTAACACTCCATAAGTTAGGTGGAAGAATACCGTAAAAAAAATTAATTTGTGGAAATGGCACTGGAGACGTGGTTATCAACTGAAGAGAGCCGTCGGTTGATATATACTGATAATGCGGATCGTTAAAAAGCGAATTCTGAATGAAGTTCACAACATCGCTATTTGAAGCACCAGACGTCGACTTTGACAAATCATAAACAACGGCTATGTCAAGATACACGTAATCCCCTGTTTGTGTATACGGACATAAAACCGGAGCCATAGTAGTTGTCGTCGTTGATGCAGGCGCTGATGTTTCGGGTAAACTTGTCGATGACAATGTTGGTGTAATCGGCACGCTGGAAGAGCTGTAAACGGTCGTCGGAGATGCAGTGGCTATTGAAAAAAATGTTGAAGCCACTGTACTTGCCACAGAGCCAATGACAAAAAACAGCGTCATTGGCCGTGATTCCATTCCCTTGTATTCCAGTTATTACGTGCATAATCCTAAAAAAAGTGTGTACTATGTCGTGCAAAAATTGAACTGTTGTACTATTTGTTTATCAACGCTGAATAGGTGTGGCTACGGGGATCGATAAGGCTTTTATTTGTTTTTGTTCGCTGCACCCCCAGCAGATGGGTTTTACGTTTGTTTAGTTGAATAATCCAGAAAAAAAATTTTTTCGACATGTTTTTTTGATAAATATGTCTATCAAAAAATCAAAAAATATTATTGTAAACTAAAAAAATGATAACAAAGCAACTATGATTTTTTGCTTGATGTATAGCAAATTTCAAATAATTTTCCATTTGCCATTTTCCCAAATCGGCTCTGACATGAGCTTCAAGGACACTTCAGCCCCCAATATTGACTTCGCCGTCATTAAGCAAAACCAACAGAGTAAATATCTACAAAACCAAAAAACCCTCGACGGCCCATGACATTTTCCGTTCACGTCCCGTCCCGTCCATTGTCTTCCTCAAAAACGACATCTTACACAGCAGCGCGCCGGAAAAGACAACGTCTCAGAAAGTGCCGTAGGCCATGGCTGAGTGGGGTAAATTAGGCTAATCGCCGTCGTTGCAGCTCACCCAGCTGGCTGACGTGCTGATGTGCCGATGAAAGGGGGCTACAAATCGTGAGACAACTTGTTGCCTAAAAAACCTTGATGGAAAAAACATGTGCAGTCGACTGCAAATTTTTGAATCGGCATAACAAACAGCTGAAACCCCGGGGGTGTAAAAAAAGTTGACTGAACATTGAACCTTTGCAAAAACAAATTTGGCACTTGTAAACAATTTTTTTCTAATTTTTGTGCCAAAATTATTTAGTGACCCTAAAAAAAAGTGCCAAAAATGAAAAAAATAGCCATTTTATACTTTCTTTGCATTTTTTTGTTTCAAAAAACCCAATCATGTCCTTGTCCAGTTTTTAGCGGCGGCGACAGTTTCTATTTATTTCAGTCAAATTCTATTTTTGGTGTCCACTTCACTTCAGAGTCTCCAAAAAATTGCGTGAGTCTTACACTGCCATGCCAGGCTACGTGGCTTTCTACGAGGGGGGAGGGGGGGCAGGCTAGCTACCCAGCTAGCGACTCTGGCTCTGGCTCTGGCCTTGGGCGGCGGCGGCGTGGTTATCGATTCATTCGCGCACGCTGCTGCGGGCGGCGCGCGCTCGCTCGTTCGTTCGTTTTCTCATGGCGACTCCTCGCGTGGCACTTCTCTGCAGTCCAGTCAACCAGTCGTCAGCCCCAGCAGCCATGACGAGTGCGGCGACGACGGCGACAACGATCGACCCCGATGACTCCCTCTTCGCGACCGACCAACAACGTGGAGGCGTCGATACCGGTCCATGGTGGCAGAAATCTCTGAATCTCGATGAAAGGCTCTCTTTTGGCACGCCGACCGTCATGGTCACGGTTCTTGTCAATATTTTTGGCATCGTTGTTTTCCTCCGTCTTGGATGGATCGTTGGCACCGCGGGTGTCAGCGGCGCCCTGGGTCTTCTGGCTGTTAGCGTGCTCATCGTCCTCATTACCGTCTTTTCCGCGATCGGTATCTGCCAGCGATGCCAGGTCCAGTCAGGTGGAATTTATTTCCTCATCTCCCACGTCCTCGGCAGCCAGGTGGGTGGTGCCATCAGTCTGGTCTACGTTTTTGGCCAGGCTGTCGGATCCTCGCTCGTCGCTGTCGGATTCGGTGAATCCGTGGCGCGATTGTTCAACTCAGAAAGCGATTTGGTCATCAAGGCGGTATCCATCGTTACGATAGCTGGTGTTACGGGTTTGTAAATAAATATTTTATTTAAATATTTAATTAATTAAATACATAATTAATTCTACGTTTTTTTTCCGTTTTGGCATTTGTCTGTCAAAAGCTGTGTTTTTTTTGACAGGCAGTGCCATTCCAAGCGGATGAGCATTTACTGCCCATGGGCATGAAGAAGCTAAAATAATCACCCGGGATGTGCAAAAAAAAAGATGAAACGAAACGTGTACATAATTAAATTTTTGTCAAAAAAACCCATTTTTCTGCAACCAAATTTTTTTCTTTTTTTTTGCAAAAAAAACCCTGGGGCAGGCAATAAACAGTTTTTGTGGGCTTCTTACGCTTCAAATAAGGTGCCTAGCAGCAATGAAAACTGAATTGCAATTGCTGACTAACAAATAACTAGCTCGACAAAAGCAGCAATTTTTCTTTTGTTTGTTTTTTTTTCAGACGAACAATTTTATCCAGAAAAAAAAAACAAAAAAATAGAGAAATTGTCGGTTTTAGTTGAATCCGTTGTTTACGATTAAGTTTTGTGGGCAAGCGCCTTTCACTACAAAAAATTTTACTGTAAAATTCACCTGCCTGAGGCATCTATATACTGGCAGAGTAACAATCACCTGAAATAGCGTTTTGGCCATTTTTGACGATTTTTGGCACGCTGTAGCTAAAAAAACTATGGCATTTCCAAAACCGGAGTACAAATTGATCGACATGATTTTTGATGGAGAATCCGGGAAAAATATGAAAATATAGCGCTATCACCTTGAAAAATGCCGAAAACTGCATTTTTTAAATGTCACAATTGCAACATTTGTTTCGGCATTTTCAAGGTGATAACCCTATATTTTTATATTTTCCTCGGATTCTCCATCAAAAATCACGTCGATCAAAATGTACCCTAATTTTTGAAATACCGTAGTTTTTTAGCAACAACGTGCCAAAAACCGTCAATAAAGCTATATCATGCGATCGTAACTCTGCCAGTAAATGCCTTCAGACAGGTGAATTTTACGATAAAAACTTTTCATCGTAAAATCCACCTTTTGGAAAAATTTTAAAATTTGTTAGGAAAGCTAAAAACCCATCAACATTCTCTAAACCTCATCGTTTTCCAGCAATCAACGTAGCAGGGGTCCAGCACGCAGTCCGTGCCGTGACCGTGCTTCTCATCTGCGTGGGCATCGCAGCGAGCGACCTCGTGCTGGGAGGCATGCTGACGTCCAAGCAGGTCAACGGCATCAGTGGGTGGAACTCGACTCAACTGTCTGCGAACTGGCCTTCTCACTACGACCAGATCGACTGCAAGCAACTCGGCTACCAATACGAGCCCCGGCCCCAGACCTTCTTCAGCCTCTTTGGCATCCTCTTCGCCAACTTCCTCGGCGTCCTCGCGGGCGTCAACATGGGCAGTGATCTCCAGAATCCCTATAAGAATATCGCAAAAGGAGAGCTCTCAGCGATTGGCGTCAGTGCCGTCGGCTGCTGCGCTTTTATCCTCACCTTTGGGGCGTCTGTTGACCGGGCGATCCTCCTCTGCGACACCATGGTGGGCGAGAGCGTCTCGCTGACAGGGCTGCTCTTCCTCTCTGGTATCTATATCTCATCGCTGTCGTCTCTCACTGCCGGTCTCATCGGGACGCCTAGGGTCCTTCAGGTAACACTTTCCAACCAAAAATGGCTATGAAAGGTTTTACCGTAAAATTCACCTCCCTGCGGCATTTGCTGGCAGAGTTACAATAACCTGAAATCACGTTTTTGCCATTTTTGACGATTTTTGGCACGTTATAGCTAAAAAAACTACGGCATTCAAAAAGCCAGGGTACATTTTGATCGACGTGATTTTTGACGGAGAACCTGAGAAAAATATAAAAATATAGGGTTACCACTTTAAAAAAATGCCGAAAGTCGTATTTAAAAAATGTTCACAATGGAAACATCTGTTTCGGCATTTTTTATAGTGATAACTCTATATTTTTATATTTTTCTCGGATTATCCATCAAAAATTGCGTCGATCGTTTTGTATCCTGACTTTGAAAATGCCGAAGTTTTTTTGCTACAACGTGCCAAAAATCGTCAAAATGGCAAAAAGCGGCTTTAGGCGATTGTAACTCTGCTGTAAATGCCTCATTTTTTATGAAAAAATTTCAAAACATTTTTTTTTTCATAAAAAATAAAAAAAATTTTTTCACAACCACCTAATCCCATAATTTTTTACGTTTTTCAGGGAATCGCAGCAGAAGGCTTCATTCCGTCCCTCAACGCCCTGGCAGTGGGCGAGGGTGCCAACAACAACCCTGTCCGTGCTACCTTTGTCTTCACGACGATCTCCGTCGTCTTCGTGCTCGTCGGAGATCTCAACTACCTGGCTATCCTCTCAACTTTGCCCTTCCTCTGCACCTACGCTGCCGTCAACTATGCCTACGTCTCCCTGGCCATGTCTACGGATCTCAAGGAAATCAAGACACAGATTCAGGGCGAACAACAGCCAAAGCGCGATTACGGATCCAGCCATAACATCGCCGCTCGGAATGATCTCGACGCACTTTTTCCCGAGCGACAGCAGGACGAGCACTCAAACCAAAATTTTGCAGATGACTTTTACTCCCCATTCACCAATCGCTACGTCGCACTCATCGGAGCGGTCATCAACGTACTCATATGTTTCCTAATTAATTTCTGGATGAGTGTTGCGCACCTTGTCGCAATTATTCTGCTGTACTATCAAATTGGCAAAAAATCGGCGGTCGTGAATCCTGGAGTTTCTGAATTCTCAGTCGTTCACATGATCCAAACTGCGCTGAGGGGCGACGTGACTTTGCCATCGGCGGATCGCGAAACACTCCTCATCGGCCCGACAATTTCCGGCCCAACTATTGATTTCGAGTCTTCGCGTTTGAATGACGACAATACAGACTACGCGCACAGGAAACAATACCATCACGCCGAAAATATTGATTAACTAACTGGCAATTCAATTTCTAACGAACCAAAAAAAAATAGTATAAAACTTGAATGAATGAATGAATATCTATCGATTTCCCCAGATCTCATTTCTCACATCTTCTGTGACGTGCTGCGTAGTCCCGAGACGGCCAAATAAACATTACCTTTATAAGAGAAAACAAAAACCAACGAAACGAAACAGAAAAGTGGAGAAAAAACGAGTTCAGGCCACTTTCTTAGATGTTGCTGGGGTAAAGGAGCTGAAAAGTGAAGAAAAACATCAAAAAATGCCCCCAAAAAGTGAAAGCAAAAAACTTACGACTCGGACGCGTTCACCGATAGCCTTGGGAGGCAGGTTGTGGTCGAACTTGACACGAACAGCGCCGGAGTTACCATGAGGTCGGGTGATACGGCCCCAGATAGCGCGGACGTTGGTCTTGTTGCCGTTCTTGGTCGTCGTCTTGTTGACTCCCTTGTAGACGTAGACAGCGCGTTTGCCGAGGTACCACTTGGCTTCCTGCGGCGTGTGAACTCCCTCGAGCTTGAGCAGGGAAGTATGATCGTGCTGGTTACGCAGACCGCGTCTGAAGCCAGTGAAGATCGCGCGAACGTAGAGCCTAAAAGAGAGCAAAATACGCGTTTTTATAGAAAAACTGGCAAAAGTGGTATAAAAACCATCAAAAAGCTCGAAACTCACCTCTTGGGAGGGGCAGGACCGTGTTGACGAGACATTCTACTTACCTAAATGAATTGCGAACAATTAAAAGCCAAAATAAGAGATAACAAACGCGAAAACGGCAAAAACGGTTGAAAAAGAAGAAAAACGAGCAAAAAGAGAGAGAACGAGTCTGCAAATGCGTACGCACAGTACCGGACACTCGTTCGTGGTGAAAGTTTTTTCGTGCACAATTCAAGCGCGTGCGCATTTTGCGGCATCTCGCTTTTTGAGGAGGAGGAGGTGCTTTTCAAATTTTTGTCCGTTCTCGACGCGCTTTCCGATTGATGCCGTACTTTCGTTACAAGTTTGCCGATCGTCGCCCACGCCCCTGGCGATATGACAAGGCGTGTAGCTGCTACGAAGCCGATGGATACCCGGCCCGAGACTGTCCAGCCTACCGCGAAAGAGTTTCTCGCGTCAACGCTGTCGTCAACGTCCTCTCCGAACGCGCCTATGCCGCGAGTCAGAGGCTAGCTATCGTGGAGCTCACAGACCATGATACGGGTGGCGTGGCTTTTCTGAGACGAAATGTTCGACGGATGCGGAGTTCGATGCCGGAGTACAATGCTCAGCGAAATCTCTGGTTTGATCGGACCGAGATGTTTCCCGTCAACGTACAGGATACGGTCAGGAAAGCGCAGGATGAGTATCGACTTCATCTCATGACTTTTCATCGTTACAGTGAGTTTTTTGGGGGAATTTTAGGGATTTGACGTTTTTTACAACAGAAAACACGTTTTTGACAGTTTTTGGGATTCTGACGTCATTTTTACTCCAAAAACACACAATTTTGCCAGATTTTGGTTACTTTTTTGATATTTTTTTATGTTTGTCGTTTTTTACAAAAAAAATTGTTTTTGAGATTTTTTTACACTCAAAAAATCACGTTTTTGCCATTTTTTGGTTTTTTTTGGATTTTGTTGACGTTTTGACATCTATTTATCCAAAAAAAAAGTTTTTGTATTTTTGTGAACGTTTTGACTTTTTGTTACGTTTAAAAAAATACAAAAACCATGGTTTTGCCAATTTTTGGGATTTTTTATAGGTTTTTTTTAGTTCGTGTTTTTCATCCGAAAAAATGTTTTTCCTTATTTTATACCCTTTTTTCCAGCCCTCGACAACTTCATCTGCCACGACCCCGTCATATCGATCGCTATGCAAAATCTGAGCTGCTATCCACAGTTACTTCCGCCGCCACCGCCGACTGATGCCGTTCCCGGACCTGATATAGGCATGCCATCCAGGAGCTCGCGTGCTCTGGTACCTGCGGGTTCAAGGCCCCTGGCTGACCACAATGGCACCCGAAACTCCCGTTCTCTGGCTCGTCGGCAGGATAACTTGACTCTTATGTCGAGTAAGTTGTTTTTCTATGTTTTCCATGCGTTTGAAAACGTTCAATTGATTTCAGGGACCGTAAATTTCCAAAACAAGAAAGGCCACCTGGGTCAGCTGCTGTCGGACAACCCGGAAGACGAAATGGCACTGTTGAAGTCTTTTTACGCCGTTTACAACGCAACGCCTGGCATTGTGAGTTTTTTGATCGGGAATTTTTGATTTTATTTGTTTTGGCCTAAAAATTTGTTTTTGTCCTCACAAATCTTTTTTTTGTTAATTTTAGCCAAAAAAACTGTTTTTACCTATCAAAAATCGCGTTTTTATGACTTTTTTCCCAAAAAAAAATTTTTTATCTTGCAAAATTGCGTTTTCGCCAATTTTACAAAAAAAAGTTATTTTACCCCTCAATATCGACTTTTCATGAATTGTTCCTCAAAACCCCCCTTTTTTTAGGATTACGACGACGTTATGGACTTATTTTCATCCGCCGAAGTTGCCCATCTCTCCGAAAACGTCCCACCCGATGGCCTCGCTGTCCGGAAGTACACCCGACTCGAACTGAAAAAGTTCAAGAAACGAACGAAGGAAATTCTCATGCAATGGTGCCACGCGACGTCCAATCCACTTTTTGTGCCTGACCGAGACGGGTACACGTCTGGGCCGGATGTTGACCTCAACTATGCCATGGATACGTGGAATGACAGAGTCAAGAAGCTCAAGAAACGCAAACCCGCTGCTTCACGGTGAGTTTTGGTTATTTTTGGGGTATCCGTGGTGTAAAAGTTGGTTTTTGGCCATTTGTGATGTAAAAATCAAAATTTAGGCCAAATCAATCGTTTCCTGCTATCACGGAGCGATCCAACGATCACGATAAAGATCGTAGCGCCGAAAATGCGATGAATTCTACGATCGTCATGGATTCTGAACCCGAAGAAGAACAGGAGATCACTCCGATGCGAGCAGTGGCAATACAAATACCGAAAAGACCAGCGAAAAATACACCGGCGACGAATACGAAACGTCGAGGACGGCCTGAGTCAGCGACGGTGGCGGCGGCGGCGGCGGCGGCGAAACCACCGAAGCCCCCAACGTCGGCATCCAACAACCGGAAGAAAAAGGCGGCCCCCACCACCCCGCCCAAGGTCTGTTAAATGTAAATTTACAGAGTCTGCACATTTTACACACGGTTTACAGACTCTGCACATTTGATAATCTAATCCACAGATAAGGATAATCAAGGAAACATGCCCTTAAAATGAGAATTCGTGTTTTTTGTTTTGTTACCCTCTGTTTTCAAACCGTCGTTGAAACTATAAATTGCAATTCAAAAAATGATAATCGTTCATTCCTGTCGATATGTGCATAAAAGCTTATCGAGTTCGAAAACTGCTGAATTCGAGGACATTTTAAATAAAAAATCACAACTCGATCAATAATTGAGTTTTGTTTTCAAAAATTTTGGTACATGATAAGTAAAATGTGTACTTTCAAATGGCACGTATGATTTTTTTGATTTCGTCAAAATTATCAAAATTGAAGGAGGTGTGGTAGAAAAATCACTGCATGCGAATAAAACGAGCTGGAAACAAAATTAAAAGCAATTCTGAAGCCCAACAAAATTCACTAACTTATTTTTTACAAAAAAGTATACCATGTCAACTTAGAAATGTCGGAAAAAACGTTTCCAAAAAAATTTTCTAAAAAAATTTAGGTTTTCGGAAGTTTTTAGAACTTTGATCAAAAAACTGAGTACGCCATTGGATTCTGCGTTCATTTCTACCCCAGGTCCTATTTATTCGTAAAAATCCGGTATAAATGCGCCCCATGCCGATTTTTTTGCCAAACCCTACTTTGAAAAATTTTGGAGTTCGTTCATCAAAAAAAGTGGGGTTCAGAAGAAAATTTGCACTGGCGCGCGGAAAAAACATAAAATCTTGAAACAATCATTCCAGATGTAAAAGATACTGTAGAATGCGATGCTGATTTTAGTTTTTGGATTACGCTTCGAAAAAGTTCCGAAAACGTTCCGATTATCAGAATGTTGTCGGAAATTTCAATTTTACGGTAACTTTGAAGTAATAATGACAGAATTTCATATTTTTACCAGATAGAGAATTTAGTTGTGCTTTGAAATCACTTTGAACTGGGTATTTAGCTTTATTTTCGGGCGAGTAATGATTTTTCTAGTACACCTCCTTGAATTTTGTCAAAAATAAAAATTTTGTAAAACGCGAGTAGGACTATTTGAAAGACAATAATCGATTCTATTTTGTCAACATTGAAAACATAAAAATATATATTCAAAAACCAATGTTTTGGAATTTTCAAATTAATTTCGTCAAATTAATTTTACGACTTGCGCATTCTGCGACTTTTCGATTGTTGAGGAGTCTCAACGCGAATGTTACTTCGCTGCGCTCGGGTTGATAAGTCGAACTTTGTTTTTTTTCTATGTTCTTTTTTTTCTCGGGCGTGTTCTAATTGATGTTTTTTGGCGTTAATTTATTTGTTTTTTGTTTCAGATTCCTCCGGCGACGTCCTCCAAGCGATTGCAATTCATGGGCAACTTTCTCAATGCTAACATCGATGTTATGATGCTACCAATGTAAGTTTTTTAACTTTTCAAAGTTTTGGGGTATAAAGACGATTTTTTTGATAACCAACCAAGTTTCACTCGGTTTTTGACCTTTTTTGCGGTTGTGTGGTGAGTACTTGCGATTTGTTAGGTAGGATTGCGCAGCGACAGAGGGGGGCCAAGATCGGTTTCACAATCGCAGAAAAGGGAAAAAAATTGGTTGAAAGGCAGTTGGCATGAAATTGAGGGCATACTAATTTTTGGGCTTCGTTATTGTTTTCACCCAAAGTTTCAGATGACGTCAAAATCTGGTTCTCTCCGAATTTAATGCAAGTTTGAAGAAAAACTTGGAAACCCAACTAAATCTTCTGTTTTTAGGTAAACCGACTGCAATGAAGGGGACCTCGAAATCAACGTGCTTGGCAGTAAGTTTTTTAGCCGTGATTTATTTATTTTGCAAAAAAACGGGATTAGAATCATGTTTTCAGATTTCTGTGAGTTTGTTTTGGCAAAATGGGTGAATGTGGTTTCTTTGTTAATAAATTACTATCTTTTTGGAGGTGACGGGTTTACAAACCCTTGAATATCTATGAATTTGGCTTTTTTATTGTTATTTTGTAGTTGTCATTTGATGTTATTAAACTTTTGTGAGAAAAATGGTGAAATGGGTTGCCAAAACCCTTCTATACCTACTTTGTAGTTTTGTCCGAAGCGCGCTTGTCGTCTAATTTTTGTCGCTTTTAGGTATGTTGCGCGGGTTTAAGTGCACCTGCACCCCCGACGAGGGCTCCGCCCCCGCAGGATGCGCGCTCCCGTTCTCGCTCACTTGCAGGGCAGATTTGCCTGTTCCTTGTAAGCGAATAAAGTCGGATTGTATTACCCTAGTATTAAAGAAAGAACCGAAAGGGACAGTAAGGCAACAAGTGGAGGTCCTACCCGGCCTTCTGCCTCCGGGTTGTCCGGATAAGCAGAAGGCTAGGGTAAAAAGATCAGACATGGTTTCGCTATTGTTGGTATTCAAGAACCATTTGGCCTCTACTCAAGGACGTCCAAAGTTCTGATCCGTGTGCAATGGTCATCACCCGCCCGTGAAGCGAGTCGCTTGGAGATCACCGCCTAGGGTTCCGGAGACAATGGTCGTCGGCATCGGAAGAATATTAAAGCTAGCTGAAAAGACGCCCACTTCCGTCTCAATGAGACCAGAAATTAAGACAATAGTTTGGGAGACTGTTGTCATGCCGAAGAGAAGTTGCGATCAGTCGCCGGAGGCGACTAACCAAGGCCGAAGGAAGCACGGCTGGTCACAGCGACTCTGCCATTGATCCCACGTGTGTTGACTACGGTGCTAATTCCCATGACTAAGGTGCTAATCCCCACATGAACACACGCAGAACCCGAATCAAAAGAAGTGAGGCGCCCAGCGGTGAAGTGCTAAACTCCCCCATCGACACGCGCTCTGTGGGACTGATCATCCCAGCAGGTCACAAGGTTAAGCGGTCCTGATTATTAAAACGTTTATTCAATTGCAAAGGATTTACGGGCAACACGGAGAAGAATTCAAAAAGAAGCCAAAGATGCCGACACATGGCGACGCCGCGGATGATACTCAACCTCGTCATAAGTGTGAGTGAAGTTGGCAGCGGTGCGAGTGCATTTGTAGCCGCAGCACGATGCACAACGACACTCGTCGCCACAGCAAAGCCGCATCAGCTTGCGGAAAATGCTGGCCACAAGAACGTCCAGGTGAAACACTTTGATGACGAGCAGGAGAAGAATTGCCAGCCAGAAACCGTACACTGCAGTTGGCGAAGCTTCGCTAAGAGAATGCGGCAGCGACTGCGTGAAGTGCACACAGAAGTACGGCTGAGTCCAACTACAAAGGATGAGTTTGCTACCGGTCGTCAAGCAACAAGATCAACTCACGCAGCAGGACGCATGCACACGTTCAGAGGCGGACACCCACCACAGTCGGTCAAGTTCGCCCGAACCCACTGAATAACCGCGGCAGACATTGGAGCATCAGAAGAAGCCATCATGCGCAACCAGCTATTGCAAAACAAAGTGTCACAACTACCAAGGAATGTGGATTTGTGCAGATCGTCATCATCGCTTGCATTCCAGACAAAAAGACAAGCATGGGCGAGGCCAGCTCAAGTCTCTGTCTTCTCAAGTCAACGCTAGTTGTAAAAAGCGAAGCCGCAGGCTTTGTTTCCACGCAGACCTCGCGGCGACGCAAAAGCAAGATCACCAATGAGAAATTACGGTCATCGTAAAAGTGGCAATCAAGGCGAAAAACAAAGCCAGCAAAACCAGGACAGCTGTGCGCGCCCTACGACACCACTTGATCATCGGCGACCCAGAAAACCAGATCAAGCAGCTGGGTAAACAACTCGGGTGGCGAAAGGCCAAAGATAAACCCGAACGGCGATCTCGAGCACAGAGTCAGACACCTGCCGAGATGAACAGCACAGAGGTCAGACACCTGCCAGAACGCCGACTCAGCACAGAGCAAACAACAGATTAATGGCAATCAGACAGCACCTGGCGTACTAACGAAGCGGTCAAGGCCAACGAATCGGATATTAAAGAACGACAAAGTGGCCAGTATCGCCAGATCACGCGCGTGTCCGTTCCGTCTCTCTCTTTCTAACCAAAAAATTATTTAGCTATCAAAGCTGGACGAACTGAACGATACCTTACCTTTCGACATCGATAGCCGAATTGCGCCAACGCCAAGAGGAAGATCATTACCACGGCGAGTACCAATTGGCAATCCAAGATGCGAACATCACCATCGTCCATAGGAGCGGGAGAAGCAATCTGTGGTGCGACCACATAAGTCGATACCCAACGCTGGCAATGACAAACGCACTCCTGACACCCCCCGAAGTTGACCACGGCCGAATCAAGTCCGAGCAGCAAAACGACGAGGAAATACAGGCCATCATGAAATTTTTAAATGACCCAGAAGCCCCGTGTCCAGTTCCTCGACAAATGAAGAATCGCCTAGCCGAAGAAGACGGAGTGCTCAACGTACGCAGCAAAGGGAAAAAGAAAAACCGGCTGTGGATACCAAAAACACTCCGCAAGAACATCTTCGGCGACTTTCACAACTCACCCATCCAAGGCGGTCATCTGGGAACCGGACGAACGCTAGAAAGACTGAAACAACGAGTCTACTGGCCTGCGATGGACACGGACATTACAACGTGGGTGAAAGAATGTGCAACCTGCCAACAATCGAAGATACAACCAGGCGACAAACAACAAACGCCACTGCAACCGATAACGGCAGCAAGCAGTCCAATGGAACGAGTCCATATCGACATTCTGGGCCCCCTGCCGATCACCACAAGAAGTAACAGGTATGTCTTGGCCATCATAGACGCCTTTACCAAATATTTGTGGGTGACTCCGATCCAAGACATCACCGCGGAGACTGTGTCCCAAACATTTTTGGCAAGCGTCGTAACGGTCGCTGGAGTACCCGAGCTTGTCGTGAGCGACAACGGGAAACAGTTCGTTAGCGCGAACTTCGCCGACCTGGGGAGGGCGCTCGGGTTCAAACACAGAACAACGACGCCTTACCACCCCCAAGGAAATGGACAAGTTGAAAGATCCAACCGAACAATTGGGCACATTATTCGCAGTACCACGATGGAAACGGAGATCGAGTGGGACCTGGCACTTCCGCTCGCGCAGTTCGCCTATAACACCGCAGCACACGAAGCAACAGGACTAGATCCCTTTCAAGTCATGTTCCTACGGCCAGCTCGTCTTCCCTCGGACAACGTACTGAAGAATCCAGACAAACATCTCCAAACGGCCTACATGCACGCTACTGCTGGTGCAGCCGCTAAACTCTGGAAAGATGTCCACGGGCGACTGAAAGCTCAGAATACGCAAATGCAGCGCGCGGCCGACAAGCAGCGCAAGGCGCAGCCCAAAGAACTAGCGATCGGCGACCTCGTGCTGGTCAAAGTCGACTACCAGGCCAACCGGTCGAAGTTCTCGCCCAAATGGCACGGGCCCTACATGATCGAGCAGCTCCAGAACAAGAACGTCAAGCTACTGGATTACGCATGGACGCACATTGACAAGATCAAGAGATTCACGCCGCAGTAACACCGCGAGTTCGCCACATTTCATACCTCATGTTTCGGTCACCCCTAAGGCGACCTTGTTTGTAATGTCTGATCGATTTTTGAGCAATGACGAGGGCGTCATTCTGCGAGGTGGGGAGTCTGTTGCGCGGGTTTAAGTGCACCTGCACCCCCGACGAGGGCTCCGCCCCCGCAGGATGCGCGCTCCCGTTCTCGCTCACTTGCAGGGCAGATTTGCCTGTTCCTTGTAAGCGAATAAAGTCGGATTGTATTACCCTAGTATTAAAGAAAGAACCGAAAGGGACACTAAGGCAACAAGGGTGAACGGATAGCGGCAGTTGAAATCACAACCCCAACCACTCATGGTCACTGAAGATCCGCTGCAGACTCCTACGCGCCAAGCCAACAACATACGTCGTTTCCGAGCCTGTGTTCCCCTACCATCTTTTTGTTCCCCCTTTTAAATACTGTATCGTTGTTAGACATTGTAACGATCACCGGATGAGATGACGAGGACGTCATCAAGCGAGGTGGGGAGGATGTTACGCAGATCTTAAGACCGCGATATGCCGTAGCTCCGCCCCGCACTACTCGTGCGATGGCGCCCGCACTCTCTCATTAGGAGTCGAAGATCGGGCTAGTGTTGAGTCGTACATGTCTCTCCGGGAATAAACAGGACACAGAAATACCGCTACACTTTGGCAACATTGTGGAGGTCCTACCACGGCCGTCTGCCCCTTGGTCTTCGATCAAGGACAAGCAGCCGGATCAGAGATTTTGTTACGATTTCGACCTAGTCGACTCCCGGCTTTTCCAATGTATGTGTATTTTCGGTTATTTCATTACATGTTGTTTTGTTGAGCGGCAGCATGTATACCATCTATGCGATAGCAGAAAAAATTCCAGCGCCATACATTTTGGTAAAGTCTAGTGGTCACTGGCGCTAGACCATCGGCACAAAGGTTATTGGTATCCCTTACTGTGCACTAGCTGCAAGTGACTACACTCGTTCGGAACGGCGACGAAGAACATCGATTGGTATTTGGCTAGCAGTATGTGGATCGCAGCGCAGCTGTCCGAGTGGGACAGATCGCCGCAGCAAGGACTTGCGCGCGGACGACAGATCGCAACTAGGGCACTGACCCGATAACGCCGAGCAGCTCTCTCAAAGCGCGATGATCGACGACGGGAAGAGGCAGAGACCCCCCGCAAATTGAAAAACGACATCTGCAGCTCATTAATCAAGCTCAGGTAGAAATCAAAACCGCATCCGAGACTTCAGCAGAAGCAGACTGAAACGCGGAGACCGCGTTCAACCCTGGTGGGGAGGGTGAACGGATAGCGGCAGTTGAAATCACAACCCCAACCACTCATGGTCACTGAAGATCCGCTGCAGACTCCTACGCGCCAAGCCAACAACATACGTCGTTTCCGAGCCTGTGTTCCCCTACCATCTTTTTGTTCCCCCTTTTAAATACTGTATCGTTGTTAGACATTGTAACGATCACCGGATGAGATGACGAGGACGTCATCAAGCGAGGTGGGGAGGATGTTACGCAGATCTTAAGACCGCGATATGCCGTAGCTCCGCCCCGCACTACTCGTGCGATGGCGCCCGCACTCTCTCATTAGGAGTCGAAGATCGGGCTAGTGTTGAGTCGTACATGTCTCTCCGGGAATAAACAGGACACAGAAATACCGCTACACTTTGGCAACAGGTATTATTGCCGTAAGTTTTGTTTTGTTGTTACAAAAAAATAGAAAAAAAAATAAGCTGTAACTAAGTTTCAGGACAATTCGGTATGTTTCGGGGCAATTAAAATTTCAAAAAAAATATAAAAACGAAAATTTTAATAATGTGTTTCAGATGTTTTAGGATTTTGTGAGTTTTTTTTTGAAAAAAAATACGGGCTGGGTATTTATTTAGATTGCAATATAAAAAATAATAACGTATTTTTTCAATTACAGACTCCTACGACGCGATATCGTCTCAGACGAGCAACCCATCTGCCATCGACAACTCCCTTGACGGGCGATCAACTCGCGCATCAGTGAAATTCATCTATCAGGTCGGTTCAAAAATTGGGGTTGGATGGTTTTCATGGCATCCACAGTTTTTGCTGTATAATGGTAGCCAATGATTGCACCACTCAGCTCCAAACGGGAAAAATTTATTTCGAAAATTAAACCAGCAAAAGTTATTCACGGCATCCACAGTACTACGCTGTTGAAATGGTAGCCTCTTTTACTTTTGTTAACTTTAATTTCAAACGGGAAAAATAATCGGGAGCTTTTTGCACGTTGCGGCGCACTATTACAAGTGCAAAACGTCAAAAAAGTGTTTTTTTGTGGTATTTGTAGTTATTTTCAGAAATACTGTTTTGAGCGAAAAATTTGGTATACCTATAGGTAAATCACTTCTTAAATGTACATTTAAGCGTGATTTACAGATGAAATACGGACAAAATACAGAGTCTGTGCAGATCATTTCCAGAGTCTGCACAGATAAGACCCGTTAAATTAAATGGTCCGTATTTTTGTCTGTATTTTTAAATGTACAGACGCTGTAAACCCATTTACAGATTACCTTGGGCGGCCCCAGCTCGGGCACAGGCATCAGCGATGGCGACACCGGCAATTGGAAGGTCGGCCGCGTCGATTTCGATGACAAGAAAACACGGCTCTCTATTGGACGCTGCAACTCCCGTCAGGAGATCGCCTCGGATTGCTGCTATTCGACAGTTGTAAAAAAACACAACTGACTCAAGGGTGTTTTTGTAAGTTTGCCTATTTTTTTGTGCATACAGTGGCGTCAATAAAGAATAACTTGTGGGATTTAGGGAAAAGGATGCATTTTGTTTTTGTTTTTAAACGAATTGAAAAATTTTTTACTGTAAAATGTGGCTCCATGAATCATGATTTGGCAGAATTACAGTTGTCGCAAATCTCGTTTTTGTAATTTTTGGTACGTTGTTGCAAAAAAACTACGCAATTTTCAAAGCAGGGTACATTTTGATCGACGTGATTTTTGATGGAAAATTCGAAAAAAATTGAAAAATATTGTGTTATCACCTTGAAAAGTGCCGAAAATCGCATTAAAAAATGGTTACAATGGAGACTTTTATTTCGGCATTTTTCAAGGTGATAACTCCATATTTTTATATATTTTTCGGATTCTCCATCAAAAATCACGTCGATCAATTCGTACCTTAGCTTTGAAAATGCCGTAGTTAGCTACAACGCACCAAAAATTATGTACAAAAACGCGATTTTCGGTAATCGTAACTCTGCCAAATTTTTCCTCGGTTTCATTTTACAGTAAAAACTTTTCAAAGAAAATTTTCTAACTTTTGGCAAATTTTTATGCAGATTTTCCAATTGTTTATTTTTTTTAACTTATTACGATAATAAAAATACAATGATACAAAAAATAACTCGAGATTAATTAACTCGAGTCTCGAATCGCTTTTTTGACAAAAAATAACAAAAAAGCGACTCGAGATAACCACAAATTGTTATAAACACAATATTTTTTATACATGTTTTCTCACCGACAATTTACACACGTACGGCTTCGGCTTGACCGTCGTCGACGTCTCCACCCTAGTCAGGTCAATCGGATTATTCGGATTCTCGTTGATTTCAAAATGATTAAAAATATTAGCCGTAAACAGGAACAACTCGAGCCTAGCCATGGGTTCACCGGCGCAGGATCTTTTTCCGATCCCAAATGGAATGTTATACTGCGACGGTATAAATTCTCCTTTTTCATTGATATACCTGCCAGGATCGAATTTCGTATGCGCCGGAAAGTGTTGTTCGTCGTAGAGCACATCTCTGATCTGCGGGATTACAACTGTGTCTGCCGGGATCGTATATCCATGAACCTTTGTCGTGTTGACCGCTCGGTGGGGTACGTTGAAGGGAAAAAGATTGCACAAACGTTGGCCTTCGTGGATGACTGCCTGGAGGTACTGTAGCCTGGGTTTGTCGTCGATAGTTACCAGACGGGATTCTCCGACTTCTCTGTCCAACTCGGCATGGATCTTGGCCTGAATATCCAGATTCCTAGCGACGAGTACAATAATCCATCCGAGAGTCGATGCTGTTGTTTCCTGTCCGGCGACCCACAAATCAAAAAGAGACATGATTAACTGTCGTCTGAAAAAGTTGTGTCCCTTTTCCCCGATGGAATCCAGGTGGTGTTGTTGCTGCAAAAACGCTTCCACGTAGTCTCTGGGTTCTTCATCCAATTTCAAATCCTTTTCATGGATTTCTATTTCGTTTTCGAAATATTCCACGATTCGGTTGAACACTCCGAGTTGTCGATTGAATATTCCACGAATAATCGGGAGTGTCCTAGCCAGACGAGGGTGATGCTGAACTACCTGTATCAGCGGACTGACTGCCAATTCAAAAAACTCGTCGATCGTTTTCTTAATGTACTCAAATTTGCTTCGATCGGACAAACGATATCCCAATGTAATATTGTTAATAATACTTCCAACAGCGTAGTCCACAGATTTCTGGATATCGATCGAATTATCCGGATCCCCAGAAATTTCCTCTTTCCAAGTCAGAAATCATGAATGAAATCTCGTCGAGAACCCGATCGTCCATCTGGGTCCTTCCGAGTCCAAATTCGTGCAAAACCCGGAGCGCGAACCTTCGATGATCTCTCCAAAGCGTTCCATTGGCAATTACGATACCGTCTCCGCCCTGCAGAATTTCCCGTTGAAGAGGCGTCGATTTTGGACGTGCTCCGAAGTTTTCGCCGTCTTTGATGAGTACTTCTTCGATGGTTTTGTAGTCACTGATAAAAACCATTTTTAGGGGACCAAACCAGACAGTGATCAGGTTTCCGTGACTTTTTCTGAACCGTTGGAGTGCGTCTTGAAGGCCGTAGTACATGATGGGGAGCATGTTGCCGATCAAAGGCAGGGGCATGGGTCCTGGAAAAGGGGGTCACGAATAAAAAAAACATATTTTCACATTTTTGCTAAAATTTTATTTTTTGTATAAAATTGATTTTTTGTAAAAAAATCTTACAATTTTTGTAAGATTTTATTTTTTTAAAGAAATTTTAGCATTTTTGTAATATTTTTTTTTCTAAATTTAACATTTTCGTAAGATTTTTATTTTTTTTTAAAGAAATTATTACTTTTTTTTGAAAGAAATGCATTTTTTTATCAAAAATTCAAACATTTTTTGTAAAAATTTTATTTTTGTCAAATTTTAACATTTTTGAAAAAACCTTACCTGGAGGCAAAGATCTCCGCTTCCAGTACATTTCATAGCCCATAAATACCGTAATCAGCGATAAAAGAAGTAGAATAATCATTTTTGAGCCACAATTGAACAATGTAAAATTCTTTCGTTGTTCTTTTTCTTATAAGTCACGTCGAGGTGAAGATTTGGGGTCTTATGCCTTATATACACACTTTTTTTTACGCATTGTGTTTTACTCTCATCGATCATCGTGTACTTGTTATCGATTTTGAATCAGAGTTCCTTCCATCTTTCTTTCGTTTTCGTGAGCATTGGTTGTCCCCGGTATGATGTACAAAAGGTGCGGTTGCAATTATAGAAATGACAATTATAGAAATGAATATTATGCTGAGTTTTTGGTACCATGCGTGTATTTTTTGTGTTCAGTTTGAAACTTGCATCAAGGAATGAATGATTGAAGGAAGGTTTACCGCGCTCGTACTACATACATATGTACATAGCCCGATGATTTGCTCTGAACTATGAACGATTGTTTAAAAAAATTGAATACACTCGGGATTGTTTTTTTTCATGCGCTTGTTATAAATTTTTATACGTGGAATCAACACTCTCAAAAATTACTCACAAAAACAATTTTATTACCCAAAAAAATTATATCAAAATTTGATCTAGTCATATTTAGGAGTCAATTTCACGACAAAATGCTGGGGCTTGACAGTCAAAGTGGTTTCTATTCGGGTCATGTCAACCGGACGATCGGGCACTTCTTCAATGCGGAATCTGTTCAGAATATTCGCAGTAAACAGGAACAATTCCAATTTAGCCAGTGGCTCTCCGAGGCACGATCGTTTACCCAAACTGAAGGGAATGACTTGTTTCGACGGAACAAAATCTCCTTTCTCATCGATATACCGATCCGGATTGAACTTCATATGGTCGGGAAATGCCTTCTGATCGTACATGGAATCTCTAATCTGCGGAATCACAATTGTGTCAGCCGGAATAGTGTATCCCCGAATCTGTGTATCTTTGATAACTCTGTGAGCCAGGTTAAAAGGCAAAATATTGGCCATTCGTTGACCTTCGTGAATCACCGCCTGCGTGTACTGTAGCCGTGATTTGTCTTCCACCGTCACCAAACGTGAACTTCCGATTTCCAGATCCAGTTCTTTGTGAAGCTTGGCCTGGGCTTCTGGATTCTTGACCAGATAAGTGACAATCCAAGCAAGCGTGTTCGAAGACGTGTCCTGTCCGGCGACCCAGAGATCGTACAAACTGCTGTTTAGTTGATCGTTGAAGAACAGATGATTCTTTTCTCCAGCCTCTTCCAACCTCTGTTTTTGTTGTAAAAACGCTTCGACATAATCTCTGGGTTCTTCATCCATCCGCAGATCCTGTTCATGTTTTTCAATTTCTTTTGCAAAATAAGCAGCCATGGCGTCGTATGTTTCTGTCATTAGCTGAACGTATCCTCGGATGATGGGCAACTTCCGTGCAAGACCCGGTTTGAACTGTGCCACCTGAATTATTGGATGCACAAATACCGTTAAATTATCGTCGCTGATTTTCTTTAAATGATCAAATTGTGCTTGATCGGTCATTCGATGACCCAGAATCATGCTATTGATGACACTGCCGACGGCAAAATCGATGGCACGTTGGATATCGGCGACTCCGTTGTTCGCTGTTATTTGGTCTTTCAGACCGGAAATCATAAAAGTGATTTCATCAAGGACGCGTTCCTGCATTTGATTTTTTCCAAGTCCAAATTCGTGGAGAACGCGAAGGGCAAATCTTCTATGCTGACGCCAGAGTTCTCCATTGGCCGAAACAATACCGTCTCCGCCCTTCATCAGTTCGTTTTGGAGTTCTGAAGGAAGCGGACGGGCTCCGTAAATATCGTTATCCTTGACCAAAACTTCGTGGATAAGTTCGTAGTTGCAGACGAATATAAAAGGTATCGGACCCAGCCAAACAGTGATCAGATCCCCGTGTTGTTTTCTAAACTGCTGTAGAGAATCTTGCAGCCCATAGCGGATTATGGGAATCAAATTTCCGAGTAGAGGCAGCGGCGTTGGACCTAAAATTTTTTTTTTATCTTAAGTCCATTTTTTTTAGGATAACCTACCCGGTGGCAAAGATCGCCGTTTCCAATAAATTTCATAGCCGAGGACGAATGTAACAATAACTAAAAGAATTGCAGCTATCATTTTGAGGAAATCACTGACAAACTCAAAAAAAACACGAATCCGTTTTATATAAACGCGTTTTGCCCCTCCTATATAATTTTGTTTTTGGTCGTTGAAATGGTGCTGCGTTAAACTTGTTCTTATTCGACACTACACTCT
The DNA here is from genome assembly GCA_963969345.1 of Turbatrix aceti. NCBI lineage: Eukaryota > Metazoa > Nematoda > Chromadorea > Rhabditida > Panagrolaimidae > Turbatrix > Turbatrix aceti. The sequence continues at coordinate 6,057,295 of OZ017766.1, read as the reverse complement.
AGTATGTTCAGAAATATTTATAGTATAGTGCGATTGTCATGTATCAACGACGACAAAGTCAGTCTTGGTAATGAGTGTTCACAAAAATGCTCAAAATCAACACAGTTTGTTCCAAAATCGAAATTGATTTTTACACCCAATTTCAAATTTTTTTTTGAGATGAAGTTTACTATTAAAAAACCAATTTTTTTAAATTTGTTAAAATTTGTAAAGTGCGTTCGAAAAGGTTAGACCCACCCTTAAATTAGAGGTTTGCGTAAGTACGGTAATAGTTACGGGGTAACGGGAGTAGGACCATTCGAATCAGCGTGCAAAAATACATCGATATAAGTGTTCGCGAAGTTCATCCAGCGCAAAATACGGTCAGGAAAAAATAAAATGTGTTTTACGACCGTTCGAAAAGGTTAGACCCACCTTCGATTATAACGGATTTTTTTTATTTTAAAAACACCAAACCGCCGTAAGCAGCATTTTACCAAACAAGCCGTTGATTTTGATCTTAAAAAACTTGAAAACAATGGATGGATACATCAGCTTTTTCACGCATCTCATTAATTAATTCTTCCTCAATATTCATTTTTGTATCAAGGAGGATATGTTCATGAAAGATTACTTTATCATCTAAGAAATTTAGATCAAAATTTAGATCAAAGTTTTTGAAATTAGTAACATTATTAGCCATAGGATGTAGTGCTAGGCTACTAGAAATTATTCCCCCACTTGGATCGTCCTTGTAATACCAAATCTTGTCTCCAAATTGTTTAATTCTAATGGGTATTTGTCCTTGAGTAAGAGCTAAACTTCCTTCTATTCCAAAATGTGTTAGATCAATAAATTCAATTTCTTCATCAACTAAAGATTTACAAAATGTTACTTCTACAACATCTTCACTAACTAGTTGAACTCTTATTGCTGAATGATTTAGTTGTTTCTGAATGTATCTTCTAGGATTTTCTTTTATGAGAGTCTCAAGAAGACTGGAGTGTTCATTAAAGATATCACACATTACTTCAGTTGTATGTCTTAGTAGGTTATTTGATTTGTTCTCAAGGTATTGAAATTCTCCAGCTGCTTGAAAATCTGAGTAAACTTGTCTTCTTGTTCTTTTAGATTTTCTATTTTCAAATTCTTTTAATGCATATTCAGCAAATTTAGTAACATATTCATCATAACTTGGAAAAGTATCACAAGCATCCTTAGATCGAATGAAATCTTTTATTTCCAGATCTTTAGATTTTAGATAGTCTTCAAAACTTGGAAGCAATGAGCAATCGTTTTTAATCTTTGAATATTCTTCGTAAGTAGGTAATGAAAAAGGCCTAGAAGTGTCTTCTACACTTTGATTTGTTTCTAGGAAGCTTTGCTCTGATTTAGTAGATCTTTTAACCCTATTGGTAGTATTTTCATCTTTTTCAACGTTTGCAGATGCTTTAGCTAATCTTTCTATTTTTTCCTTCTTTCTCTTTTCGAACTCTAGATATTGCTTCATTTTTTCTTCTCTTCTCTTCTCAAATTCTTTACGATCAGCTTCGTATTTATCTCTTACTTCTTTGTCTTTTTCCGTTTGGATTCTATTTCGATCCATTTGGATTTCTCTTTGTCTTTTATAATATTCTTCTCTTTCTTTTTGAAATTTCTGAGGATTAATACTCATTTCTTGAAGACTAGGAGTTGATGTTAGTGCTTGTTGTGTCAATCCTGTGGATCTAGGAATCTTCGACTCTGAAGGAAGTTTTTGAATTTCCTTGACTGCAAAACCTTCTTCACTAATTAAGAGATCAAGATTACAATCTCTCACAATTTTGTTTTTATTCAAACTCAGAGCAATTTGATTTTTACTATTTATCCACAGTCCATTACTCATTATTCCATCTAGTTTTCCAATAGAAATGTATTGGCAATTCTGGGAAGTATTGACATCCCAAATCATAATTTCATTCTTCTTTATTGGACAAGAAGCATCCTGATATTTACACTCTGACATATCTGCTAACACATTAGATGGTCTACTTTGGTTAAAGTGAGAATATACCTTAGTCTCAATAATTACACAATTCTCTTTGTAATATCTTTTGCTTGTAAAGAAACTAGTAAATCGATTAGGATAATCTACTTCAACTTTATTATTAGTACTCCACAAAGCATGGCTTCTAGGATTCTTCGAATCTGATATTCCTTCTTTACCTTTCCCTAAACTTCCATATTCACATTTCTTATTTGCAATCCATTCTCTACATTCTGCAAGACTTATACTTCTATGATTCAATTCCTTTTCTACTAAGTGCTCATATCCTGAAAAATCTGTATACATTGAAACTTCACTAATTAATTTCTTACACAATTTAGCTTCACTTGAATATTCGATAATGTTCGGTTTGAAGACTTCATAACTTTCTACTTTTGATTTTTCATTCAATTGTCTATGGTAATTACATTTGTGTAATTTTGGTAATTTAAAGTATTGAACTGGAGCATCAGAAGAACATATAATAGCCGCTAAAATATCATAATGAGTAAATATGAAAAAGAAATAGAATTGCAATAGATTCATTTACTTCAGAAAATTTATTTTAAATAAATTGAAAAATTATCCTGACTTTCTTTGAAAGTTGTTAATTAAATTAATAAAGCGCTAATTCTGAAATTGGGCGCGGGTGGCCCAGTGGTGTGTGGCGCGTCTACAAGGAAATCAAGGTCGAGGTTCGATCCCGCTTGGGCGCAGCGGTCTTCTACAACTCATTCTCATTCGTCATCATCCAATCGAAAAAACACACCACACCAAAAACACGTCCCGTCCCCTGTAAGAGCTGCGAACTCAGGGTGCACGTATCGCAAAGACATCCGTTCCGGATGGGCCCCTCTACGTACGAGTCGCCATCATCATCTTCATCACCTTCTGACTGTTCATTGTAGTGTTGTATGTATGATATGGTGCGTACGAGTTAGAGAATAAATGAAATGAAATGAATTCTGAAATTCTCAAGATAAAAATGACTGTTGAAGCAGTAGACAGAATACTAATTGTTGATAGTCCAATTATTCAAGATCAAAGTATTCAAAAAGAAAATTTGATTACCATATTTCCTTCATCTGGTAGTAGTTTAAATCAACATGGAGAAATTAATTTTATCATAGAAACTTGTGATCAATACCTTCTGCTACATAAATCTTACATCTACTTAGAAGCTTCTTTGACTAAATTAGATTCTACAGCACTGAATGAAGCTGATGAAGTTACACTCTCCAACAATGCTCCAATGTTTTTATTTGATAGAGCAACTTATAGTATGGATGGTATGCAAGTTGAAAATGTCATTGATCCTGGAAGAGCTTCACTTATGAAAGGCCTCCTTACTTATTCTTCAACAATGAATAAACAAAATACTTTTGGTTGGATTCTCGAGACTAAGGATATCATGAATTATAAGATAAATAAATACACTAAAAATAGAAAAGGTAACCTTACTTTTTGTATTCCACTGACTCATATTTTTGGCTTTGCTGAATGTTACCCTCGAGTAATTTACGGAAGAAAACACACTCTTTCACTTTACAGATCACCAGAAAATAAAAATTCTATTACGTCCACAGATCCTACTAAATTTACTGCTAAGATGACTATTAATAAACTTCAATGGATAATTCCTAAAATTATGCCTAGTCTTGAGATGCAAAACAAACTTCTTAATTTATTTGAAAGTAATAAATTAGTTCAAATGCCTTTTATTTCTAGACAATTTGAGAGTTATAATATCCCAAATGGTAATAGAGAATTCACTTGGAAGTTAGGAACAAAATATGATAAGATAAAGTACATTGTCATAGCATTTCAAACTGCTAGAGATAACAATTATCTAAATGCTGCAAAATTTGATAATTGTGGGCTTGAAGAAATTTATGTTGAACTCAATAGTGAAAGATATCCGTATGAATGCTTGAAATTCGACTTTGACAAATTCAATGCAGTCCAACAATACAATTTTGCTAAAGAATTTAGGAATAGTTATTATGAAAGTATCAAGGATTACATTTTCATGGAAGAAGATGTCTACTATTATTACTATCCTCTTTTAGTATTCGATGTATCAAAACAGAATGATAGAATTATTGCATCTCGACCTGATGTTACAATAAAAGCTTCCTTTAATAAAAACATCGCTCAAAGTACTAAATGTTATTGCTTAATTTTGAGCGAAAATATTGTTGAAGTCAAGGATAATAGAGTTAAGGTTGTCAGTATTTGATAAATCAAACTTCATTATTTTAATAATTGAGTATAAAATGCTTAGGTCTTTAAAGGATCTCCTTCGGATTCACTTGTGAAATTTAAATTCGTTTCCTTTATCCAAGAGTTAAATTTCTCCGGATATCCATACCACTTAACAAACACTTCTTTTACTCCTTTAGATTTTCTATGTTTTATCACTTTTTCAACTTTATACTCTTCATTGATATTATTGTAAAGTGTGAGTTCTTCTTCATAAAACTTTCCTTTGATTTCTTCATCTGCAAGATCTTTTAGTTCGTACATCACAGGTTCACCAATATGAACTTTTGCAATTTTGAACATCTCAGTTGTCCAATTCGGAAGATAACCTTTGTCAAAAATAGCTTTATATTTTGTTATTCTGACTGTGTCACCTATTTTGAATTTCACTTTGTGCAAGACCTTCGGAAATTTAGAATTTTTTTGAATTTCCTCAAAATTATGTTTTATAGGAAATAGATTATTGTAGACAATACTTTCATTTTCTATTTTTGAAGCTTCTATTGGAGTCATTTTTATTGAAGTGTGATAATGATTATTATAACCCCAGAGTAAATCATCAAGAATATCAACCCATTTATGACTTCCTTGAAGAGTAAACATTTTCCACATCTTTTCTTTCAAGGTTCTATTAAACCTTTCGATAATAGAAGCTTTCTTATCTGAATAAGTTGAGAAGTGATTAATTTCTAATTTTTTGAAAAGTTTATTCATTTCTTTATTATAATACTCCTTACCATTATCAGTTTGCATCTTTTTGGGTTTTCTTTTACTCTTTGTAAAGATAGCTTCCAAAGCATCTGCAGTTTCTTTACCACTTTTACTTTTCAAAGGTACTACCCATGCAAACTTACTAAAACAATCTATCACAGTTAGAAGATACCTGAAGCCATCATTTTCATCTGAATACACTTGCATTTCTACAAGATCTGATTGCCATTGATCATCCATACCATCAAAGTAAACTCTTTGACTCTTGAAGTTCTTCCTAGCTGGTTTGTGTAGAGTGTAAACATCTTGTTCATTCAGGAACTCTTTAACCTTTTTCTGTGATAGCTTTGCTACTCTTGATAGCTCATTGATCCCACAAAATCCTGTTTTTGGAGAATAATAAGTTTTTTCTAGAATCTCATTCACTTTAGAATCCTTTGAATTCTTCGAATCTTTTTTGTCTATTTCACCTCCTATCTTTGAATTCAATCCAGAGGATTTAGATGTAGGAATTAATTTACATTTCTTTGAGTTGCATTCAATGCAAACACCTTTCAACATTTTCCTTTTACTTTTCGTTTCACATTCTGTAATTTCTGATGTATCAGTGTGTCTCTTGCATTTGAAACAATATACTTCACAAGACATTTATTAGACAATTTATTATGAAGATAACTTCTTGCTCTGCTCTTTGATTCTAAGTTTCTGAATATCTAACTTCTTCTTCTGAATAATAGCTAACTTCTTCTTTTTCTCTTCACGTTTTCTACGCCTATATTCAACTAGCTGTTTCTCCATAGTATATCTTGTTTTTTGCTTCATGAACTTTTCTATACTTTTCTTATAAATCTAAATCTTCCTTAGCTCTCTTATATTCTTCAATTAAATCCTCTAATTGCTTAGGTACAACAGAAGTATTCAAAGAATCATCATTAATAGCAGGAGGAGTTTCAATATTCAATTGAGCTAATCCATCCGACACCTGTGACAAACCAGCGGTTCTAGGATTTGAAAAATCTGATGACAAACCAGCGGTTCTAGGATTTGAAAAATCTGATGACAAACCAGCGGTTCTAGGATTTGAAAAATCTGATGACAAACCAGCGGTTCTAGGATTTGAAAAATCTGATGATAATTGTAAATTGTCAGTATCTTCCTCATATTCCTCCTCCATCTGAAATTCAGGATTTCCAGCAATTACAGAGCTTTCAATAGTATCCTTTCTGCTCCGATGCTCTTTGGACATCTGAAATCATAATTTTAATTAATTTTAACATAATGAAGTCAAACCTTTGATTTTAAATGAATATTGAGTATCTCAGCTGTATTTGAAGCTCCTGTAATGGGAAAAAATTTACAACATAGCGCCCTAGAGATATAAACATATACAAAGAATCAATTAAATTCATCCAATTTGAAAGGAGATATATGTAAAAAACAGATAATTTATGCATAAAATTCTTAAAAGCCTGTCTGTGACAGGATTTTGGACCGGCGACCCCGTGAAAAAACAACTTCAAATGTTTTTAACCAAAGTTGTAGGCACCCCTATAGGATTGTTAAAAAAAATTATGAAAAATTTTTCAGATGCCGGATTCTGGAGATTTGGCTTCTGAAATGTTTTTTCGTTTTGAATTTTCAACTCAATTCTTAATAGAAGCAAAAATCTGAATTTAATTTGACAAAGGTATTTTGGCACGAGGAATCGATTCCCGCACTCAGATTCCACAAAAAACATCTGTCCGCCCGGCAATTATTGTTTTTTTGTTTTTGTTTTCATATTTTCCGCCAAAACATGCCTATTTCGTCCGAGGGGGAGGGCAAGGCATACCCTATCTTGAAGCCCGTTTTTTTTGGCATCGGAAGAGCAAAAACACAAAAAATTCTATGTCGGTCCCGGTGACCAAAACAGGGAAAAACCCGTCAAAACGGTCAAAAAACTGACTACGCGCTGCGCGCATCGCGATGCGCACGCGGCGACTTTTGGTGTGCTTTGCGTCCTCGTTGTTTTTTAACGACCATTTTGACGGTTTTTCTGTGTTTTGGTCACCGGGACCGACATAGAATTTTTTGTGTTTTTGCTCATCCGATGCCAAAAAAAACGGGCTTTAAGATAGGGTATGCCTTGCCCTCCCCCTCGGACGAAATAGGCATGTTTTGGCGGAAAATATGAAAACAAAAACAAAAAAACAATAATTGCCGGGCGGACAGATGTTTTTTGTGGAATCTGAGTGCGGGAATCGATTCCTCGTGCCAAAATACCTTTGTCAAATTAAATTCAGATTTTTGCTTCTATTAAGAATTGAGTTGAAAATTCAAAACGAAAAAACATTTCAGAAGCCAAATCTCCAGAATCCGGCATCTGAAAAATTTTTCATAATTTTTTTTAACAATCCTTTAGGGGTGCCTACAACTTTGGTTAAAAACATTTAAAGTTGTTTTTTCACGGGGTCGCACCCTCCACCTTAATCCAAAATCCTGTCACAGACTCCCTCTTAAAAAGTCCGAGAAGTTGGCTCTCTTGACTCTTCGCTCTCCTTTTAACCTCAATTGATAAGGTTCGAGAAGGTTAGAGTGTGACCAAACTCGTTGAGTTCTCTCTTTCTCCTTCTGTTCTTTCCTTCACTAGGTGAATGTCTTACAGATCCTTTGGTGTGACGTATAAAGGTCAGCAGTGTTCCCTTTCTCTTTGTGTGACCTTCTTTTCTCTTCCTCACTCTGACCGAGCACAGTCACACATTTGCCCCAGTTGAACTACCCGCACTAGCATATTGAGCACTAAAGGAGCACAACAGGGGGGGAAGACTTTTTTCAGCTTGAATTTGAATAAAAATAAGGGGAGAAAAGTCTTCACCCCCTGTTGTGCTCCTTTAGTGCTCGTTATGCTAGTGCGGGTAGGCGCACGCAAACGCGTTGGGCTAGAGTGGAAGGGAGAGACGTGTCTGTGGGCAGAGACGCAGAGGAAAGCGAGAGACAGCCAACATCACATTCTTTCATTTAATTCTGTTTTTATAATGTAGATTTATTGAAGTTAGTTCGATTTTAGCTATTGTTCAATTGTTTATTTTCAGACCGCTCTCTCTCTCTCTTTCTTTCTCCGTCATTTTTTTCCGTTGTAGTCCAAGATGGGAAGCGAATTGAACAAGGTATTTATTTCTGTTTTCTTTTCATTTTAAAAAGGAAATTTTTTAGAGTTCCTCATCGTCTGACAGCAAGGAGCACTCGTTCGAAATTATGGAAGCACTGCCGGCGTTTCAACATGATATGATGTTGACGGATATCAACGGCGCTGGTTTCAAGCGTGTGAGTTATTATTAATTTTATTATATCATTTTTTGTTGTAATTTTTTCTTGTTATTTCTAATCCTTTATGGTTTTTAGCTCGGCGACTACACTGGAATTGAGAATCTCAGTGTTGGAGCATTCTCATCGCCAGCATTCCCTGTTGAAGGCGTTATTTTTGGACCAAATAACCGTCTGATGGTGTGCCTCAACTGTCGTCGTGCCAATAAGCCTAATGCGCCAATCGTCAAAGTGTGGTTCCTGGTCGACACGGGATCGAATTGCACGTTCCTCGACGAGAAAACGATTTGCAAACTCACCGCCTCTGACGCGATTCCTTCGTCTCTTCCTGTCGCCATTCAGGTTTAGTTTTTCTACTTTCAATTGTATGACTATTCTTTTAATGATTCAAATTTCTCATTTTAGGATGAAAGTTCTGTTATCGAATGCAACCTCTCACATAGCCATTTCAAGGAAGCGAATGTACTGGGTATGAAGGCAATGCTTCAATTGAAAATCTCCATTCAAGACATGAACTCGGAGCGGCTATCTTTTCTCTTTGTAAAACAATAATGGCTTATATTGTTGTTGTTTCGTATCATTCTTTCGGAGTTGTGTTGTTTCGTGTGATAAACTTGTTTTATCGAAGTACTTGTCTATCTGGCGCCAACACTGAACCGTTACTATACAGGACTGTACCTAGATAACCTGAGTACATCAGTTATTTCTTGTAAAGACTTGTTTGATTCCCAATGTTTCTGCTAATTCTAAGAGTTCGATGTTTGTAAGAGGTTCCAAAGTTTTATCTAGCTTCTTATTAAGCATTATTTTTTATCTCTGAAGATAATACCACTTTCTTTCTAAAATCGACATCCATCAATTTTGTAAAAAGTGAGGAAGTGATACATTTTCGAGCATTTAAGCACGAAAATGAGAAATAGAAAATGAAATCAACATCCAAGCAAAAAATTGATCGAAAATGTACAAAAATTACTGAAAATAAGCACTTTTTAGTGCTTTTAAAATTGACTCATTTTCTTATTTTCCGAGAAAAAGTGTTGTAAATGAGGTGATTCTCTGCTGTCAGAGAATGAAAATGTGTTGAAATGACTGAAAAGTCGAAAATGGTATTATAATCCCTCCTTCATATACTACTGAAAAACATGCTGATGTTGGGGCCTAACATGTTTAGATCCAATTTTCAATCGATATAAATTTTTTACAATGTGCCAACGTTAACATAATTATATTCCATGAGCACTACAAACTATTTGGCACAATCCCCCGTACATGCTACAGAGAATACACGCTATGCAGAGGGTTTGGTAAACCTCAAGGTCAACCTCACAATGCTCCGGACGTTGCGACAAATCCAGTAGTGGATTTCTTTGGACAAATTTGGCTAAAAACGTGTCAAACTATTAAAACAGTTCCAGTAAAACATTTTCTGAGCCTTAGACATAGAGCGCAATTTAAAATTAAGCCATGAATTGAAGTTTTGGAACTTGACATCCAACTCTTGTTTTTGACGAAATACAGACCGGTTGTCTATGCTTTTGTTTTCTGCCAGAAGTACACGGATTCTTGCGGGATGGCTTCAAATGACTATTTGCTACAAATCTGGTGACATGGGCGCTTTGTAAAAAATTTATATCGATTGAAAATTGGATCTAAACATGTTAGGCCCCAACATCAGCATGTTTTTCATAAGGAAAAATAATTTTCTGTCAAACAGCGCTGGGTGTACTGATGATTTATCGATTGAACACTTACGTATACATCACGTGTGTGCTGTTTTTGCCGATAAACGTCTAGTTTTGGCCCTCACCAACCTTCAGGAAGGCATTGTTGATGTTGGGGGTCAAACTTGCAGAAAATTGACTAAAATTTTTAGCAGGGACGCACCCCACCATTGTTTTCAAGTTTTTTAAGATCAAAATCAACGGCTTGTTTGGTAAAATGCTGCTTACGGCGGTTTGGTGTTTTTAAAATAAAAAAAATCCGTTATAATCGAATGTGGGTCTAACCTTTTCGAACGGTCGTAAAACACATTTTATTTTTTCCTGACCGTATTTTGCGCTGGATGAACTTCGCGAACACTTATATCGATGTATTTTTGCACGCTGATTCGAATGGTCCTACTCCCGTTACCGTAACTATTACCGTACTTACGCAAACCTCTAATTTAAGGGTGGGTCTAACCTTTTCGAACGCACTTTATTAACTAAATTTAATGGTACCTTTTTTGTTTCAAAATTGTAACGATTTTGGTATTTATCACGTACAAAAAAATTTGATTTTATTTATTTATTTCACCATTTGATGTTACTTTTTATTTGATGTTACTTTTTATCACACATGTTACTTTTTATCACTTTTGTGACTTTCCAGATAATTTTATGCTCATTTTTCATAAGATTGGACGTCAATCAATTATAGTGCCATAAAATCCGTTTATTATTTTAAAACTTTACAAAACACTTGTCAAGCGAAAAACTAATTAGTATGCTTAGTTAATCGTATCGAGGTGATAAATGTACGACAAAATGTTGAGGCCTAACAGTCATCGTCGTTTCTACTCGCGTCGTGTCAACCGGTCGATCAGGTACTTCCTCAATACGGAATCTGTTCAAAATATTCGCAGTGAACAAAAACAATTCCAATTTAGCCAGCGGCTCTCCAAGGCACGATCGTTTACCCAAACTGAAGGGAATGACTTGTTTCGACGGAACAAAATCTCCTTTCTCATCGATATACCGATCCGGATTGAACTTCATATGGTCAGGGAATGCCTTCTGATCGTACATGGAATCTCTGATCTGCGGAATCACGATCGTATCAGCCGGAATAGTGTATCCCCGAATCTGGGTATTTTTTGTTACCCTGTGAGGTAAATTGAAAGGCACAATGTTGCCCAGTCGTTGACCTTCATGAATCACCGCCTGCGTGTACTGTAACCGTGGTTTGTCTTCCACCGTCACCAAACGTGAACTTCCGATTTCCAGATTCAGTTCTTTGTGAAGCTTAGCTTGAACATCCGGATTCTTAACCAGATAAGTCATAATCCAAGCAAGTGTATTTGCGGACGTGTCCTGTCCGGCGAGCCAAAGATCGTACAAACTGTTGATCAGCTGATCTTTGAAAAACAAATGATCATTTTTGTTTTCATCGGTGCCTTCCAGTCGACGTTTCTGCTGTAAGAAAGCTTCGACGTAGTCCCGAGGCTCTTCATCCATTCTAACGTCTTTCTCATGCTTTTCGATTTCTTTCTTAAAATGTTCGAACATAACATTGTATGTTTCTACCTGTCGATGAACGAATCCACGGATATAGGGTAACTTACGGGCGATATCCGGTATGTACTGTGCCACCTGGGTAATTGGGTGTACGTAAATTGTTACATAATCATCGCTGATTTTTTTGACATGATCAAACTGCGCTTGATCGGTCATTCGGTAGCCTAAAGTCATGACGTTGATTACACTGCCAACTGCAAAATCAATAGCACGTTGGATGTCGACGATTCCATTGTTCTCTTTTTGTTCGTTTTCCAGACCGGAAATCATAAAAGTGATTTCGTCGAGGACGCGTTCCTGCATTTGATTTTTTCCAAGTCCGAATTCGTGGAGAACGCGAAGGGCAAATCTTTTATGCTGCTGCCAAAGTTCTCCATTGGCAATCGCGATTCCGTCTCCACCCTTCATCATTTCATTTTGGAGTTGAGATGCGAGGGGGCGTGCCCCGAAGGCATCGTTATCCTTGATCAAAGCTTCGTGCATAACTTCGTAGTTGAAGAGAAAAACGTACGGCAGAGGCCCGAACCAGAGTGTAACGACGTCGCCGTATTGCTTTTTAAAACGCTGCAGAGCATCTGGCAGGCCATAGTAAACGATAGGAATCAAATTTCCGACAAAAGGCAACGGCCAGGGTCCTAAGATTTTTTAATCAACAAGTTTTTTATTTTAAAAAACATACCTGGTGGATAATTACGCGTTTTCCAATAAACTTCGTGAAGTACGATGACGACGAGCAACAAAACAACAATTTCTGCTATCATTTTGACACGGAGTGATTCAATAAAACTTTGTCCTGTGACCTTCGCTTTTAAAAGGTTTTTATCAACGATTTTGCTTTACTTGTTTTTTTCTAAATGGTGCGTAAATGGTCTCGAAGACTAGATTGCATGTATTTTTGCACGCGCGCTCTTTGAACATTGTTTATCACCGTTTTTCATACATCAGGTGTGGTTGAACCGGTATGTTTATTTTCAGTCAATCGGCCGCATTATCGTTATCTAGGTGTCAAATTGACGACAAAAGGGTTAGGCCGAACAGTCAACGTGGTATCCACTCGCGTTAGATCGATTTTCTGATTTGGCACTTCTTTGATATGGAATCGGTTTAGGATATTCGCAGTAAACAGGAACAATTCCAATTTAGCTAACGGTTCTCCAAGACACGATCGCTTGCCCAAACTGAAGGGAATGACTTCTTTTGACGGAACAAATTCACCATTTTTGTCGATAAAACGATCCGGATTGAACTTTAGATGGTCAGGGAATGTTTTCTCGTCGTACAAAGCATCCGAAATCTGCGGAATTACAATTGTGTCCGCCGGAATGTTGTATCCTCTTAGTTTGGTATCCTTGGTCACTCTGTGCGAAGTGTTAAGAGGCACAATGTTTCCCAGTCTTTGACCTTCATGAATCACTGCCTGCGTGTACTGTAGCCGCGGTTTGTCTTCCACCGTCACCAAACGTGAACTTCCAATTTCCAGATCCAGTTCTTCATGGAGCCTGGTTTGAATATCCGGATGCTTGACCAGGTAAATAACAATCCAAGCTAGGGTATTCGTTGATGTGTCCTGCCCAGCGACCCACAAATCGTACAAACTGTTGATCAGCTGATCCTTGAAAAATAGATGATCCTTCTCTCCCGCGTCGTCTAATTTTTTTTGTCGTTGTAGGAAAGCTTCGACGTAATCTCGGGGTTCTTCGTCCGTTCGCAGATCTTTTTCATGCTTTTCAATTTCCCTTGAAAGGTATTCTGCCAGGGTGGCAAAAGCTTTCTCCTGATGTTGAATGAATCCTCGAATATACGGTAACTTCCGAGCGATATCCGGTATATATTGCACCGCTTGTGTGACCGGATGCAAAAATATATTCAGGTAATCGTCACTTATTTTTTTCGCATAATAAAACTGTTTTTTATCAGTGATTCGATAGCCTAGGGTGATGTTATTGATAACACTGCCCACAGCAAAATCGATGGCTTGTTGGATGTCGACGATTCCGTTGTTTGTTTTTTGTTGTTTTTCCAGATCAGAAATCATAAAAGTGATTTCGTTGAGGACGCGTTCCTGCATTTGATTTTTTCCAAGTCCGAATTCGTGGAGAACGCGCAGGGCAAATCTTCTGTGCTGCTGCCAAAGTTCTCCATTGGCAATCGCGATTCCGTCTCCGCCCTTCATCATTTCATTTTGGAGTTGAGATGCGAGGGGACGCGCTCCAAAGGTGTCGTTATCCTTGACCAAAGCTTCGTAAATGAGTTCGTAGTTGCAGAGGAAGACAAAAGGTATTGGACCGAACCAAACTGTGATAATGTCTCCGTGTTTCTTTCTAAAATGCTGTAGAGCTTCTTGCAGGCCGTAGTAGATGATTGGGAGCAGATTTCCTATTATGGGCAGTGGCCGGGGTCCTAAAATATTTGGTTTAAAAATTTTTTGTATTGGGAAAATTTTTACCTGGGGGATAATGGCGGGTTTTCCAGAAAGCTTCATGGATTACGATGACAACGAGAAAGAAAACAATGACTTCAGCAATCATTTTGGCGTAGTAAACTAACGATTTTTTGTCAAATGCTTATAAAATTTTATCAATTCGTAATAACTGTTTTAACGATCTTTATCATTTTTTGGGCTTGAACACTGTTTATCAGCAAATGTTTTTTTTTCTATATTTTCCAGTGCATCAGAAGCACTTATAAGTTTATTGAATACTATATAATATATACATAATCATACGTCAAAATGTACAAAAGAATTGTTAGTGCCAAAGGCCGGAGCTTACTTGCGGGAAGATGTGGCACGAGATTTCGAGGTCGCACCACCGCCGGGGGCGGCAAGCTTAATGGTATGCTTGGCGGCAAGTTTCGAGTACTCGAAAGGCTTCAGGAAAAGCAGAGAGAGAATGGCGATCTTGATGACGTAATAGCCGAAGATTACTTCCTGCAAACCATCGTCGAGAAGCGAAAACACGGCAAAGATGGGCCAGTAGACGAGGAGGAGCTCATCGGCGGGGCGCTCAGCCGGAAAGACGTATGTCACGGTGATGGGAACGGCTATGAGCACGAGGTTGGCGAGAAACTGCCCATTATTGCTCATGATTATGAGAAAGGCGATGACGCCAACGATGGCACCCGCGATCTGTTCCGGCTCAAGCTTGGTTTGTTCGCGGATGCGTTCAATGAGGCGCGCAGTGCAGTGGGCCTAAAATTGAACAGAAAAAAAATTACGGGATTCAGGTGAAATCCACAAAAAATACCTGGTTGTGGACATAATCCAAAACATCAGCCTTGACAACGTCAACGAGGTTGGGGGAGTCGCCACCGGCCGGCGCATTAGCCATCTTCAGATCTTCTGATTTTCACAGTTGCTGTCGCTGTTCGTGCGCCGAGCAATTGTTACTGCGAAAATTCTGCAGCTAACTTCCATAAAACTTTTTTTCTGGCCAGGCGAAAAATTTGCATTAGGCATTTTTTCTGGGATGACTGTTTTTTGTTCATGCAAGAAAGACCAAAACGAGACTAGAGCGCATAATTTGAACCTGAACTCATTTGATAAATAGGTAGTAAATGTAATGGATGCTGCTTGAGTGAACACAACTCTCCCGTCATGGATCCCGTGCATTGTCATTCCTTGTTTCTGATTACGATCTTCGACAATGTTTTCTCGCTGATCAGCGTCGTTTTCTTCGATTCAGTCTGGGAAGTCATTAACTCCTCAAAACAGTTGTTTTGTTCGTAATTAAATGGATAAATTGGTTTCGGAGATCCAACGCGTTTTTGAAGACGATGTTATTGACGTCGGAGCTGTCGAAGCTATTCTACAGGATTACAAAAGCGATCGACGAGATTGGCAGCCGTTATGCCATTTTTGATGCTTACAAGTTAGTTTTTAGGATGATTTTTTATGGCAAAATTCTGAAATCATAAAATTTTAAAATTTGAGATTCTGAAACTTTACGCGAAATTTTTCTTTTTAGGTACACCAGAAACCTGGTCGACAACGGTAACGGCAAGTACAACCTCCTGATCCTTTGCTGGGGTCCCGGCATGGGAAGCAGTATCCACGATCACACAGGTTCCCACTGCTTCGTCAAGGTGCTCTCAGGATCGCTTACCGAGACAAAATTTGCCTATCCGAGTCTCGACAAGCCGGAACCCCTGGCACTCATCGATTCACACACGCACACCGTCAACGAAGTCACGTACATCAGCGGTAATTTTTTTGCCAACCAGGAATGGACAAATCTTTCGTGTTCATTCGAGTTTGTTCGCGAACACATTTACCAACTTTTGTTTTCAAAAAAACAGCTGTTTGCCCATTTTTGCATTTCCAACCTACAAAAAAATGCCCAATTTACCATTTCCACGTCTTTTCAGATAAAATCGGACTCCATCGCATGGAGAATCCGAGCCAGATGGATGGGACTGTCACGCTGCATCTCTACATACCGCCGTACGACAAGTGTCGCATCTTCGACGAGGTGGGTGGTAATTCTTTATGACAGGACCTCTCATTTGAGTTGTCTCAAACTCGGAGTCGAGAATGGGTTACGGGGTTCTTTGCAGTTTACGTGTTCACTCACATGAGTTATGGAAAACCGGAAAAAAATTGTTTTTCAGAAAACAGGCAGAAATGCGTTGTCCGTTGTCACGTTTTTTACAAAACACGGCAAAAAAGTCAGCCTGCGTTCACGGAGCAAGGAACGCGAAAATCAACTTGTGGCCCGATCGGATCACTCTTTTGTGTAGAGAAACTCGGATGTACGTACAGACATTTACATAAGATACATATATTACACTTGTATGAATAAACTCTTTTATCAGTATATTACAATTTATTGAAACACAACGCAAATATCTCGGAGGTACGCATGCTAATCGCAGTGATAAATTAGTTTTACCTTTGTATTAGAACCCAGCGGGGGTAGAACTAAAACTGGAAGACCAAGAGCTGATTTCAATCAAACCCTGTGCAATGTCCTGAACTACTTCGGTAACTGCGGAACTGTCGGTTATGTCAGGAATGGTAAATGCCAATCCAGGAGACGCCAAACTAGCCAGTGCAGATTCTTCGTCGGTGGTTCCTAACAAAACAGTCGCAATGGATTTGCCTTCGCTTTTCCAACTGTTTGCAATATCCTGAGCTGCAGCGGCTTGAGCAGCGCTCTTGGTCACTACAATGATTGTCGTGTGGACACCTGGTCTGGTGCCATTCAAGGTTGATACAAATTGAATTCCGCTGAAAATAAAAATTCCTTTGATGAAAATAAAGTTAAAATCTTACTCAACAATGTTAGAACCACTAACAGTTGGATTGAAAATATTATGCGCTTGATTATTAATGGCAGTTGAGTAATATTCTGCTGTGCTATATAGCTTGAAAACTGCTTGGAAGACCATAAAATTGTGAAGTTTTTGGAAATGGCACCGGTGGTGTCGTAATTAGCTGGATATGAATTGACGCTGTATTCATAACGCGAATCATTAAACAACGAGTTTTCAATGAAATTCACAACGTAATCATTGCTGACATTTGACGGCACCGACAAATCATAAACGACAGCGATATCCATATAGACGTAGAAAACTGGGGTTTCCGTTGTTGCAACCTCTTCAGTTGTCGACAAAACAGTCGAAGATTCCAAAGTTACAGTTGACGTCGGTGGCTCAGTCACCGTTGAAGCAGAAATCGATGAAACAGCCGGAGTCGTTGACGCGGGCAACGATGTCTCCGTTGAACTCGTCGATGCTTCAGAAGACGGCTCGATCGTGCTGCTGGACACAGTTTGTGTAGTCGTTGTAGAGCTTCCAGATTCTTCGGTTGTCAAACTCGTTGGAGAAGACGAAGGCGACGCTGTTTCAGATGATGTCGTTGGCAAACTTGACAACGGTTCGCCGCTTGTCGTTGGTGCGCTAGATTCAGACGTTGATTCAGTTGACGTCGGTGTAGCCGCCGTTGTTCCTGTGACCGATGACGTTTCCGACGTGATCGTCGTTATTTCAGTGCTTTCCGTCGTAGCCGACGATGTTACTTCCGGTGTAGTACCGGAAACTAAAGTTGAAGTGCTTTCACTCGTTCCAGTTGAAGTTGCCTCCGTCGAACCTGTCGAAGACGACTCAAAGGTGCTGGACACAGTTTCAGTTGTCGTTGTCGAGCTCCCAGATTCTTCAGTAGTCAAGCTCGTTGGAGGCGACGCTGTTTCAGATGACGTGGTTGACAAACTAGACAACGGTTCGCCGCTTGTCGTTGGTGCGCTTGATTCAGACGTGGATTCTGATGATGGCAATTCTGACGTCGATGTAACCTCCGATGTGGAAGATGATTCATACGTTGTCGTTGAAGGAGCAGGAGTGGTAGGAGCTGACGTGAAATCAGAAGACCAAGAGCAGATTTGGATCAAACCTTGTGCAATGTTCTGCACAACTTCTGTAACTGCAGAAGTATCGTTGATATCAGGAATGGTAAATGCCAATCCAGGTGACGCCAAACTAGCCAATTCCGATTGTCCGTCATTAGTTCCAAATAACACTGTTACGATACTTTTTTCATTGTTCTTCAAACTCGTTGCAGTTGCCTGTGCTGCTGAAGCGTATGCGGCACTTTTTGTTACGATGATGATTGCAGTTGGGACATTGGGTCTTCCGGTCAGTGGTGACACATACTGCAAACCACTGAAAAATAATTGTATAAAGTGCACACAGTGAAACATTAAACAAACTCGTTGATAGTAGAGTTAGGAGATGTCACCAATGCTGACGCCTCCGCAACTTCATTTGTAATGTAGAAATTGTAGAGAGACGGCGTGTTTACACTCCATAAGTCAGGTGGAAGAGCGTCAATGAAAGAATTCGTTTGCGGAAATGGCACTGGAGACGTGTTTATCAACTGAAGAGAGCCGTCGGTTGATATATACTGATAATACGAATTGTTGAAAAGCGAATTCCGAATAAAGTTCACAACATCGCTATTTGAAGCACCAGACGTCGACTTTGACAAATCATAAAGAACGGCTATGTCAAGATACACGTAATCCCCTGTTTGTGTATACGGACATAACACCGGTGCGCTAGTTGTCGTTGATGCAGCAGTAGTACTCAACTCCGTCGTCGACTCTGCAGCCGTTGACGTCCCCGACGTGACCGTCGTTATTTCAGTGCTTTCTGTCGAAGTTCTTTCACTCGTTCCAGTTGGAGAAGAAATCGTTGACCCCGGCTCTGATGTTTCAGCCGAACTTGTCGATAACAACGGTGACGTTGTCGGTTCGCTAGAAGCGGCAGAAATGGTTGTTGTCGTCGTCAAAACAGTCGTAGGCGTTGTACTTGCCCCCGTAGTGGTAGAAGCTGGAGTGAAACCGGGAGACCAGGAACATAGTTGAACCAAACTCTGGGCAATGCTCTGAACCACTTCGGTAACTGCAGAAGTGTTGGTGATGTCAGGAATCGTAAATGCCAATCCATTCGATGACAATTCACTCAGCGTTGATTGCCCATCGGTAGTTCCTAGCAATATTGTGACAATATTTTTTCCTTCGTTTTTCAAATTCGTTGCAGTTGCCTGAGCTGCAGTTGCATAGGCTGCACTCTTGGTTACGATAATGATTGTCGTCGGAACATTTGACCTTCCTGGCAGCGTCGAAACATACTCCAGACCACTGAAAACAAATTTGTACCAAATTATCTAATTCGTATGAAAATGAAACGCACTCGTTTATGGTAGAGTTGCTCGATGACACCAAAACCGATGCCAGTGAAACTTCCAAATCGACGTCGTTGTTGTATGTAACAGCCGAATTAACAGTCCAGAAGTTAGTAGGAAGATTATCAGAAAACGCAGAAGTTTCAGGAAAAGGCACCGGTGGCGTGGTTATCAGCTGTACACCGGAATCTTGGTATTGATAGTTCGGATTGTTGAACAACGAATTTTGAATGAAATTTGAAACATCGGTATTTGAAACTCCTGATGCAGTCTTTGACAGATCGTAGACGACTGCTATATCCGAAAAGACCAAAGTTCCTCTCTGATTGTACGGACACTGCCCAGAAATTGGAAGCTGCGTCGTTGGTGCCGGTGTCGATGCCGTAGTAGTAGAAACCACTGTTGTCAACGGAGTGGTGGTGGTAGTAGTAGGGAGTGGCGTAGTTGTTGTGAATGAACTTGCCGATACCGAGCAGATTCCAACCAGGCCCTGAGCAATGCTCTGGACAACTTGGATAACTGCTGATGTGTTACTGACGTCAGGCAATACAAATGACAGATTTTGTGATGCCAAGTTAGCCAACGCCGATTCGCCATCTTCGGTTCCGAGGAGTACGGTGGCAATAAACTTGCCCTGAGCTTTTAATCCAGATGCGGTTGCTTGTGCTGCTTCAGCGTCGGATGCACTCTTTGTTACGATGATTATCGCAGTTTGCACTCCAGAGCGAGTCGGCAGATTTGTCAAATATTGCAGCCCGCTAAAAAATTGACAATCAAATCAAAAATAACAAAAAGTTGAGCTTACTCATTGATGGTGGAGTTGCTGGATGTTACAAGTGCTGGTGCAATCGAAACTTCGATCGCTAATGTAATTCATCGTAGCTCAAGCCTGCGAACTGACACTCCAGAAATTAGGACGGCAAGAGCGCCGGAGAATGAACTAGTTTGTGGAAAAGGCAGTGGAGGCGTAGTTATCAACTGAAAACCGTTGTTCTCCTGATACTGATAATGCGAGTTGTTGAAAAGCGAATTCTGAATGAAGTTCGCAACTTCGCTATTTGATGCACCCGACGTTGAATTTGACAAATCGTAGACAACAGCGATGTCGAGATAAACTAGGTCACCGTTCTGCGAATAAGCACATGTTACCGGTGCAGGTGTCGTCGTAGTCGGTGGTGCCGTTGTAGATGTGGAAGTGGACGGCAATGTTGATGTTGATGAAACCGTTGATGTAATTGTCGAGGACCCAGTAGACTCTGAACTTCCCGTAACTGGCGATGTTGCAATTGATGCTGTCGTTGATGAAAGTGTCGTCGCCGTCGTTGTAACCACCGTACTTCCACCAGGAGTGGTAGGAGCTGGAGTAAAACCCGGAGACCAAGAACAAAGTTGAACCAAACTCTGAGCAATGCTCTGTACTACTGAGGATGTATTGTTGATGTCAGGAATGGTAAATGCCAATCCGGATGAAGACAACTCTGCCAGCACTGATTGACCTTCGGTGGTTCCAAACAATACGGTGACAATGTTCTTTCCTTCGTTTTTCA
The DNA here is from genome assembly GCA_963969345.1 of Turbatrix aceti. Lineage (NCBI taxonomy): Eukaryota > Metazoa > Nematoda > Chromadorea > Rhabditida > Panagrolaimidae > Turbatrix > Turbatrix aceti. The sequence continues at coordinate 6,036,508 of OZ017766.1, read as the reverse complement.
AACTCGTAGCAGTTTCCTGCGCTGATGCTGCTTCGGCTGCACTCTTGGTTACGATAATGATTGTCGTCGGAACATTGGATCTTCCGGTTAACGGGGATACATACAGCAGACCACTGAAAAACAAAATTAAAAAAAAAACATTAGTTTATCTGAATGTTAAACAAACTCGTTAATAGTAGAGTTAGGAGATGTCACAACTTCCTGTGCAACCGCAACTTCAAGTGATATGTAGTCATTGTAGTCAGACTGCGAGGTAACACTCCATAAGTTTGGTGGAAGAACGCCATTGAAAGAATTCGTTTGCGGAAATGGCACTGGCGCCGTGGTTATCAGCTGTACACCGGAACTTTCGTATTGATAGCTCGGATTGTTGAACAACGAATTTTGAATGAAATTTGAAACATCGGTATTTGAAACTCCTGATGCAGTATTTGACAGATCGTAGACGACTGCTATATCCGAAAAGACCAGACTTCCTCTCTGATTATACGGACACTGCCCAGAAATTGGAAGCGGCGTCGTTGGTGCCGGTGTCGATGTCGTAGTAGTAGAAGCCACTGTTGTCAACGGAGTGGTGGTGGTGGTAGTAGTAGGGAGTGGCGTAGTTGTTGTGAATGAACTTGCCGATACCGAGCAGATTCCAACCAGGCCCTGAGCAATGCTCTGGACAACTTGGGTAATTGCTGGTGCGTCAGTGACGTCGGGCAGAATAAATGAAAGGTTTGGAGACGCCAAACTAGCCAGCGCCGATGCACCGTCAACGCTTCCGAGCAGTACAGTGGCAATAAACTTTCCCTGAGCTTTTAGTCCGGATGCAGTCGCCTGTGCCGCTGCAGCGTCTGCTGCACTCTTGGTTACAATGATGATCGCCGTTTGCACTCCAGGTCGAGTCGCCAGATTTGGCAGATATTGTAAGCCGCTGAAAAAAAACAACATGAAAGTTAGAAAATAAATATAAAAAATTTTTCTTACTCGTTGATGGAAGAGTTGCTGGATGACACGACATATGGCGCAAACGAAACCTCGTTGTTAATGTTGTCCACGTATGAAGCCTGTGAATTAACACTCCAGAAGTTAGACGGAAGAGCGCCAGAAAATGAACTAGTTTGTGGAAAAGGCAGTGGAGGCGTAGTTATCAACTGAACACCGTTGTTCTCCTGATACTGATAATGCGAGTTGTTGAAAAGCGAATTCTGAATGAAGTTCACAACATCGCTATTTGAAGCACCAAACGTCGAAGCTGACAAATCATAAACAACGGCTATGTCGAGATAAACCAGATCACCGCTCTGCGAATAAGCACACGTTACCGGTGCTGACGTCGTCGTAATTGGAGGGGTCAATGTGGACGTTGAAGCAGAAGTTGCACTAGACGACGTTCCAGATGCCGTAGTTGACTCACTTGATCCCGAAGTACCACTGGTTGTAGACGTGCTCGCAGAAGAAGTTGACTCTGATGGCAGCAGCGTTGTCGTCGATGAAGCGGTCTCCGTGGACGTGACTGATTGAGTCGTCGTTATCACGGTGCTTTCCGGAGAAGTCGTTGATGTAACTCCTGGTGTTGTGATTGTCGAAATGGTTGCACTGGTGGTAGTGTTGCCGGTCGTGGAGCACCTTTGAAGCAGCAGCTGAACAACACTATCGGCTAATTCCTGCCCCGTTGAAGGATCGTAGGTCAAAAAGTAATTTGACTGACTGACCAGTTGCTGGAGTTGGGAGACTGAATTTCCGTATCCAATTGCCATAATTTCTTTTCCCTGTGCTTTGAGCTGATTTGCCGCGTCGATTGAATTCACCACGTCTGAATCATCAAAAGCTAAAATAATGATCGTGTTTGCAACCCCGCCGCCCCGAGGATCCAAATTGTTGCTAAGAATGTAATTCAATGATTCCGAGATAGTCGAAGCGTTAGAATTGAACGAAATTTGCGCAAATTGCAAAGCACGACTCATGTAATACGACAAGCTGGTTGTGCTAAGCGTCGGATCGCCAAGCGAAGTCATGACATTGTAAGGCTGAATAATGTTTGTGCTGGCGTAATTCGTAGTTCTGGGAAACGGCACCAAAGACAAGCCTAACGGGCCGATCTCGTATGCAGTGTTGGTAAAAAGCGTTGATTTGATAAAATTTGATGTGATGTTCGTCGCAGCCGTTATACCACTTGAATATGAAGGAGCATTGACCTGGAAAGCCAGTGCAACATCCTGGTAGACCAAGTTACCTCCTGGGCATGCAGCAGACGGTGTTGTTGCTGAGCTCGAAACCGTGGAACCTGATGTTGTAGTGACTGTCGTCGTAGGTGTTCCGGTAACTGTTGACGTGGCAATCGATGATGTTTCTGCTGAACTTGTAGATGATACAGATGCTGTAGTAGATGATGCTGCACTTGTAGATGCTGTAGTAGTAGGAATAGACGTCGGCTCAGATGTTGTGGTTGCTGCACTTGAAGCTGTAGAACTTGTTCCAGAAGTAGAAGACGTTACTATTGTACTGGTAACAACGGTAGTCCCTGTTGAAGTCGCTTCTGTCGTTGTAGCCCCAGAAGTCGAGGTAATCGTCGTTTCAATAGCCGTCGAAGATGCTGTTGTAGTCGTTGCAACAGGTGTGGTAACCACCGTAGTTGCAGCTGTTGTTGTAGGAGGCAGGGTAAAATCAGGTGACCATGAGCATATTTTAACCAAACTCTGGGCAATGCTCTCTACTACTAAGGAAGAATTGTTGATCTCAGGAATGATAAATGCCAATCCAGGTGATGACAAATTAGCCAGCGCTGACTGTCCTTCAGTAGTTCCAAACAACACTGTTACGATACTCTTTCCATCGTTTTTCAAACTTGTTGCAACTGCCTGCGCTGATGCTGCTTCGGCGGCACTTTTGGTTACGATGATGATCGTCGTCGGAACATTGGGTCTTCCAGGCAGCGTCGATACATACTCCAGACCACTGAAAAGCAATTTGTTAACAAAAGATGTAATTGTACTTCAAACAAACTCGTTGATAGACGAACTACTCGAAGTCACAAAATGAGACGCAAATAAAACCTGTGATGTGACCATGTCATCGTATTCAGACTGCGAATTAATACTCCAAAAATTGTTCGGTAGAACAGTGGAAATCGAGGTAGTTTGCGGAAATGGCACAGGCGGTGTGGTTATCAACTGAACATCGTTTTCTTGGTATTGATAGCTAGAACTGTTGAACAACGAATTTTGAATGAAATTTGAAACATCGGTATTTGAAACTCCTGATGCAGTATTTGACAGATCGTAGACAACTGCTATGTCAAGATACACATAATCTCCTGTTTGTGTATACGGGCATGACATCGGTGCACTCGTAGTCGTTGACGTGCTGGAAGGAGACGTGGATTCCGATGGTGTGGTCGATGTAGCCGTTTGTGTCGTTGACGTGCCCAACGTGGACGTTCCCGTAACTGTCGACGTAGCCGACGAGGTCGACGAAGGCGTCGTATTTTCCGTCGTAGTCGATGTCGTTACATTCGGTGTCGTACCGGTAACCACAGTCGATGTGCTTTCACTCGTGCCAGTTGTTACTGTTGTCGTTGTTGTAGAAGTAGGCACTGATGTTCCAGTTGAACTCGTTGATGTCAATGTTGATGTAGTCGTTCCATTGGAAGAAGAAGGAGTAGTAGCGGATGCCGTAGACGTTGTAGATGGTTCACTCGTACTGGAAACAACAGTTGTTGCGCCCGTAGTCGTTGACGTGTTCGATGGAAGCGTTGTCTCCGTTGCTGGTGACGTAGTCGACGTTGAAGAAACCGTCGACGTATTAGACGCGGGTAACGTAGTCGTCTCCGTAACCGTTGTCACAGTCGATGTACCTTGACTCGTGCCTGTTGAAGCAGAAATCGATGATCCAGGTGTTGATGTTCCAGTTGAACTTGTCGGTGTCTCAGACGGCGGATTGACGGTGCTAGGATTTTCTGTTGTTGTTGTCACGCTCGTTGGCGAAGACAAAAGAGGCGTCGTAGAAGTCCCCGCCGCCGAGGTCGTTGTTGTCGACAAAGGCGATATCGTTGTAACCGTCGCACAAGTCGTATTACAAAAATTCAAAACATCGTCTGAAAACATCCCATTTGACCCATCAAACCAATTTCTTGCAAAAGTCTTACTCGTTCCGCTAGCGCTTGTCGAAAAATTAGTCCCGCTATCCAGCTTCCCAGTAACATCTTCTACGGTCGGAATGAGTGTTGCGTTGTTCGCGAGGTAAATGATGGACAGATAAACACTCACTTTGTCAGGTGGAACTTCTCTGAAACAAAGAATAAATCATGGGAAAATTTAGTAGGTAAGCTCACCGCAATCTTAGAACATTCACAGCACCAATCTGAGCCTGGGAACTTGCGTCACGCTGCATGAGTCTTCTTTGTTGTGAGTTCTGATCATTTTCAGAAAGTAGATAATTAATTTCTCCACTAACGTAAGACGAACAATTTTTGTACGCTTCAGAACTGGAATTCGAAAGATCGGAATTCCAAGTGTAATTCGCCAAAATAAATTCAAAATTCCTAGGCTCAACAGCGCTGGGATAGCTCGGTACTTCGCGTATAACAATTTTTTCTGCAAAACCCCAACGCCTTATATTTAAGATAAAAACCTCTCCGTACCTTGTTTTAGGGAAAATACCAGCGTCAGCACCAATCCAACGGCAAACATGACGGATCCGATGACAAAAAGGATCGTCGCCGTGATGCCAAAACGATTCCATCGTATCCGACTCATTGCACGCTCAGCATTAAACCAATTACCGAACGAAAATTATACAGTGAGAAAATTTAATTATTGTCTTTTTATCACGCTACTACCTCCGACTTAGTTGGGCGACAAGAATTGATAAGCTCTCTGGCTGCATCTGACCGCCGCGCCCAGGTATGCGCTTTGATTTGCTTTGGCTACGCTTTCACGCTTTCAAGCGCGCCATAAACACATAAACTTGTACTGCGTACCAGTGGAACTAAAAAAGGCGTGTATAGTATTTGTTCGGATTGCATTTTGCACGTGAAAACATAATTTGTAGACAATGTAGCATTTTTTTTTAAACGGGAGGGGTTTTTTTACAGATGTTTAGTACAACAAATTTATTATAAAAGCTTTCATATTTTTGTTTACTTATGATAGTATGTATCAGTTTTTTATGGAACAAACAAATCAGAAATGATTATTCATTTCAGGCGTATTTTTTTAATACAATATGTTCGTTTATAACTTTATTTGCTTTAACTCATTACAACAGGCAGTTGCACGCACTTTAGTGATTAACTTTGGTAACTCGGTGACGTTGTAATGTCTAATGCATCAATGTAAGACATCCGATATGTTGGTTAAAAATCAGCCAACAAGTGAACTTTCGATTCCAGAATGCAAAAAAAAACTTCCTGTGACCAAAAAAATTCACACTACATTGTCAAAAATTCAGCTTCATCGAAGCCAGGAGACCAAGAGCAAATTTTAACCAAACTCTGTGCAATACACTGCACAACTTCGGTAACTGCAGAAGTGTTGGTGATGTCAGGAAGAACAAATGCCAATCCAGGCGACGCCAAGCTATCCAACTCTGATTGTCCATCATTGGTTCCAATCAACAGAGTTACGATATGTTTTCCGTCATTCTTCAAACTCGCAGCCGTTGCTTGTGCTTCAGCAACGTCAGCTGCACTTTTGGTTACAATAATAATCGCTGTCGGAACATTCGATCTTCCTGGAAGCGTCGATACATACTCCAGACCACTGAAAAAAAAACATTCTTAAAACGATTAATAAAAATTTTAAACAAACTCGTTAATATTAGAGTTACTAGATGTCACATTTTGTGCCATTGTCAACTGTTCACCGACAAAGACATCATATGTCATTTTCGTACTAACAAACTGGAAGCTAATCGGAAGTGCGTATGAAAACGAAGAAGTTTGAGGAAATGGAACCGGAGGCGTTGTGATCAGCTGATTGTAAGTTACGTTGGCCTGATACTGATAATGCGAATCGCTGAATAACAAATTCTGAACAAAATTTGAAATTTCGGTATTCGAAACACTCGATGTGGAATTTGACAGGTCATAGACGACTGCTATATCCAGGTATACTAAATTCCCCGGATGCGTAAAAGCACAAGACACCGGTTCAGGTGAGGTAGTCGGTACACTCGAAGAAACCAAAGTTGTTCCAGAAGTTTCTATCGTACCATTAATCGTAGTTGATGCCGGCGTAGTAGTTGTAGTCGTCGTCGTAAACCCAGAAGTCCAAGAACAGATTTCAACAAAATTAGTAGCAATGTTTCCAACGACTTCATTAATTGCAGAAACATTTTTTTCGTCTGGTAAAACAAAAGACAGTCCCGGAGTCGCCAAATTTGTCAGCGCATCTTCTCCTTCTGTGGTTCCCAGAAGCACGGTTACAATAATCTTCCCTTCATTCAGAAACCTCGTTGCCAGAGCCTGAGCTCCTGCTGCTTCCGTAGCACTTTTGGTAACGATAACGATAGCGGTTTGAACGCCGTCGCGTCCCTGGAGTCCCGATAAGTATTGAAGGCCGCTGGAATGCACAAATGCGGATTAACAAACAACCAAAAAAGAAAGCGAACTCATTGATCGTTGAATTTGGCGATGTTGTGTATGTCAGGGAAGACTGAACCTCCCAGTCTACATAACTTTTGTATATTACATAATCTGTGTAATAAAATAGGTTCATTGGAAGAACGGTTGAATTTCTGGTTTGTGGAAAAAAAATTGGAGTGGTCGTAATTAGCTGAATGGCGTCGTCGTCGGCTTTGTAACGATACTGTGAATTATTGAACAAGTGATTCAGTATGAAGTTTGTAACTTCGTTGTTTGAAACTGTTCCCGTGGAATTTGAAAGGTCATAGACGACGGCGATGTCTAGGAAGACGTATTCGCCCTTGGATGGATAGGCACATGTTGTGTTTTGCTGAGGTTTTATACTTGTTGTTGTCGGTGAAGCCAATGTCGTAGTCGACGAAGGAGACGTCGTTGTAGTTATCGAACTCGTTATGTTACAAAAATTAAGGACATCGTCTGAAATTTGATTCCTGAAACCAATTTCCCGCAAAAAGCCTTACCTGTCCCTCCAACATCCGTCGAAAAATCAGTCGCACTCTCCAACTTCCCAGCAACTTCTGCTACCGTCGGAATAAGCGTTGCGTTGTCCGAAAGGTAAATTATAGACAAATAAACACTCACCTTTTCAGGTGGATTCTGTCTGAAACTGGCAATTCATAATCCGACAACTTCGGTAAACTTACAGTAACCTAAGAACATTGACTGTCCCAATTTGAGCATCTGAAGTCGCGTCAAACTGCAGGAATCTTTTCTGCTGTGTATTCTGACCATTTTTAGAAAGCAAATACTTAATTTCACCAGTTATGTAAGACGTACAATTTTTGTAAGATTCAGAACTGGGATTCTCAAGATCGTGATTCCACGGATAATTCGTCAAAACAAAATTAAAATTCCGTGACTCAACAATGCTGGGATAACGTATTTTTTCTGCAAAACATAATTCTAGTAAAAAATGTTTTCGATTGATACTACCTTGTTTGAGAGAAAAAACAAGCGTCAGCACAAGTCCGGCAGCGAACATGACAGTGCCGATGACGAAGAGCAGCGTCGCAGTGATGCCAAAACAATTCAATCGTTTTGAACTCATCAGAGTCACAAACAAAGATCATACATACAATTGAAAACTTTAATTATAACTTTTTTTTATCAAGCTACTCCCGACAGGGTTAATCAACGTGGATTGATTGATAAGCTTCCTGGCTGCATTTGATCGTTGCGACCTAAGCCTATTGCTTTCATTTATACTTAGGCTAACATAAGATTCCATCAGAGAAACTTATGTTAGTTCTGTTGTTTGCATTTTGCGCGGGAAACTTTCACTTGCATGTAAAATTAAAAAAAAACAATTAAAAAAAGCGATTAATTTTTTTTTAAATTTATTTCAACGTAATTTGACAAAAATAAAGAAAATTGTGCAAAAAAATACCTGAGTAATACAATATCAATTAATTTTAGCACACGCAGTTCCCGCAGCATAAAAAAGATCCTCCATCTCCGACCTTACTTTGAGCATTTCTTCTGTATTATTTTGTATCCTCGACACCCGCCAAACTTTTGACACCAAAGAGTCTAGACCCTCAAAAGTACCAAAGTTATCGAACGTCACGGCATAGACAGTTCCATTAGCATTACGGAATTTTTCAATAACGGGCCCCAAAGGCTCAATCGTATTTTCGTTGGTAAAAAGTAAAACTGCAGTTTTGTGATGCAAAGCACCTGAGACGCCCATGACAAATTCCAGTCCCAGTGCCATGGAATTGTTTACCATGGTGTCGTTTAGGCATCCTACCCCGCAACTTATAGAATCATGGTAGTAAATGTCATAAGCTTCATGTCCCAGAGTAGCGGTAGAATTGATGCTAGAATACGTCGCGTTAACCATGTACAGCAACGGTGCCGGAATAATCAGGAGTTGTGTGACACCTGATTCATAGTTGTATAAAGAATTATTGGAATTAAACAGGTCTCCAACTCTGTTTGTAAGCGGCTAAAATGGAGTATAACCAGAATAAAAAAAGTTTTGAACTTGGAAAAACGCACAAGTCGAGGAGGTACAGGTGCCATATCGTAAACGACGGAAATGGATTGTTGAACGTAAAGCCGTTCATTTTCTGGACATGGAAGATTTGTGCTGCAGAAGTTTACTAAAAAAACCTTGATTAACTGAAATCAAGGAAAAGTCTTACAAAAGTTTGTTGTAAAATCACTGGCGACCATAGTTTGAATAAATCCGTTCCAAACACGAATAACGGCAAAAAAGTCAACCGGAAGTTCGCGCAAAACATTCGTGTCCCAGTCATTCCCGACGGCAATCACGGATATGACCATTTCTGTGGCCTTCAGGTAACTCAGACAATAATTCAAATCCTCAAGATCGACTGGCTGACCTTTGATCACGAGAACGAGTGTGGAAACGACACCTCGACGCTGGTTATTCAGATAACTCGCGTACCAGCAAACGCCGCTGAAATCAACCAGATTTTATGAATCACAAAAAATCAGGTTCCCGTGAGTAAGCCCTATCCTGTGTATCCAGCGTAACTATTTGCAATGACGAACATCGCGGCCTGCAGTTGAGTGCCGTCACTCGGCGGACGCTTCATGGGTCATCCGGCACGCAGCGCATCCACGACTGTGCACGGCTCACGCGCAGACTCTTTCAGCCAAAGGTCCAGGGACTTTCCCCAGGGTAAATCAGAGACACGCGATCTCGTAAGGGACCCGGAAAGCTGATCGCACACGGTAACCATCGTTTTTGACTTCGTGGACACTCTTTTATACGACAGGCGTATGCGTGCGCTCGGAAAAACACGGAGCAAGAGAGCGGCAGAGAAAGCAGAGAAAAGCAACCAGTGTGTTCAAAATTGGAATTTTGCTTATTTGAAAATTTTTTTAAAAGTATTTTCAAATTTTGAGTAACGTTAATTTAAAATAATTGGTGTGACAGTAAAAATGTGTAAAAACAAACTCAGCAGGTCGAGATTCAGAAGTCAAATTAATGGTTTTGGAATAATCCAACTGCTCTTCAATTGTCTTATTCAGTAGTGCGAATGAGTCGATATCCGAAAAATTGCCGATGTAACCGGCGAAGCTATCATCGGTATGCGGATATGGTACAATCGCAATCTGGAGGGCCTTCAGGTTGTCGATAGTCTCGCCGAACGAAAAATGGCTGTTTGTAATGAGGTAGTCTGTAATGAAACCCGCGATCAGGTCGGACGATTCGTCGGACATCGAGTCGGGGGAATCAGAGCCCAGGTCGTAGACCACGGCTATATCCTGGTAGACATATTTCCCCAGAGGCGAATTGGAGCAGTGGTAGACGATGGATGGGGGCACGAAGGGGGCGATCGTGGTTTGTGGAGTGTAGGGAGGAAGCGTGTAATATTTCATGGAAGAGAGCGGGTTGCAGAGGTTTGAAAAGTTTGCTACAAGTGAATAATTTTTTAAAAAATGTGAAAATAATTTAAGAAAAAATGTTACCGTTAGTATTTGCGTTCTCAAGGGTTAAATTTAACTGATCGATTGTTTGAATACTCTCGGCTGAGAATGTCAAGTTTAGGAGTATCCTAATTCCGCCGGATGAAATGGGACTAAAACTGGCAGTTTTTTATCTAAAAAAATCAGAAACCGAAGAAGAAATCGAGTTGCTCCGGACATCACTCACAGAATTTCCAGAACACCAACGTCGACCAATTTCGTTTTTTCCAAGCAATCACCACTTCGATCGACGTTATTTCCACATAGGATCCCGTATAAAACCCGAACAACATCTCCTGAACAATTTTTATACGCTTCGGAACTCGAATTGTAAAAATCATCAATCCATCCAGAATTTGGTAAATCCATATTTTTAACGATCGCAGAACTTTGAATACTTTGAATTTCATCTGCGTCTGAAAAGTGTGGCAAACATCTAAAAAAACACTGGGGCAACAAAATTACCACTTCGGGTCAAAAAAAACAGTGCCAGAACAATGCCCAATACCAGGAAAAAATTTCCTGCAACTAACAGGACGGTAGATGAAATAGAAAATTTTTTGCGTCGTAAAACAATCATTTTTGTATTTAGTTTATTTATTTGGGTGTCATTCTATGAAAGCTCTTTCAACCACCGCCCTGTCTTTCCTTCTTTCGCAGCATCGGTGACTTGTAATCCGCAAGGGTACAACTGATAACAACACCCGACAACATGCTTCAATAAACATAATATGCATTGATTGGAGTGAACACGGTAAATTCAAAAATTGAAGAAGCCAAGTCAAGAAGAAGCCAAAACCCTTATTTGTCTTTTTTAGGGTTCTCAACGCGAAAATTTTTCACTGTTTGTTGAATATTTTTTGTTCGTTTTTCATACTCTTTCTACTTTCCTGGCTTCAAAATGAGTGACCCAGCGACTCTTTTGCCCGAGGATAAATCCACCCAATCCGTTGACGCCATCAAGAACGGTGAGACTGGGATTTCGGAGGTAAGGAATGGTTTTTCATTGGTAGAAGGTTATTTTTTATGCTTTTAGACATCCGATGCGTCAGCTGCGTCTACGAGTGCAGTATTGATTCCCGAAGGCACAAAAACCCTGGCAGAACGTATCCAGGCCCAAAAGGAGCTTCTGGAGAAAGAATTTCCCACGCTGTCGAAAACCCAGCAGAAAAAGCAGCTTCGCCGTCTGAAAAGACTCGAATTGCGTCCTGAACGCAGAAAAGCTGAGCGGGAACGAGTCAAAGCCAACCGAAAGCTTCGGAAACTTGCAGGTGAACCTACCAAGGGAGCGGTCGAGAATTTCGACATCTGCGAGGATTTCGCCGATCAGAGGATTGGCATCGAACTCGCTTTTTATGACGTGGGTTTTATTTTTTTTTGTGGAAAACGGTTTTTCATTTTAGAAATTTTTCATAAAATTGCCAAAAAATTTTTATTGTAAAATGTAGCTGCATGAGGCACGATTTGGCAGAGTTACGATCGCGGAAAATCACGTTTTTGCCATTTTGACTATTTTTGGCACGTTGTAGCTACAATAGTACGAAATTTCCAAATCCGGGGTAAAAATTGATGGACGTGATTTCTGATGCAGAATCCGAGAAAAATATAAAAATTTAAGGGTCTCACGTTGAAAAATGCCGAAAAACAAATTTTGCCATTGTGGCATTTTTTTAAATGCAATTTTCGGCATTTTTCAAGGTGATAACCTATATTTTTATAATTTTCTGCATCAAAAATCACGTTGATCCCGGTTTTTGAAATACCGTATTTTTTAGCTACAACGTTCCAAAAATGGCGAAAACGTGCATTTTTTTTAAAAAATAAAAACTTTTATATAATATAATTTTACAATTTTTTTCAGAAAATGACTCCAGACGAAAGAAACAGCCTGTACAACCAGGTTGGGCTCTGCTACGCGACGAACCGCCGCCTGACCCATCCCTGCACGCTGACCGTCTTCAACATCGATCAGGCCCATTGGGAGGTTCGTTTTTTTGTTTTCCGCATCAATTTTACGCCTACCTTTTTTTGAACGTTTCCAGGAGTCCCAAGCCGTGAACAAATTCAACCCTCGTTGGCCAGTCCAGTTTTTGTCCGACTTCCCGGCCGATGTCGATACTTCGAACGTCATTTACCTCTGCGCTGAATCCGAAAACGTCGTTGATCGCCTGGATCGTTCCAAGTTTTACGTCATCGGTGGGATCGTCGATCGTAACCGGTACCCCAGTTTCTGCTACAACCGAGCCGTCGAGGCGGGCTACCAGCACGCTAGGCTGCCGATTGGGGAGTTTTTGACGCTTCAGACGCGACACGTTCTTACCGTGAATCACGTATTTGACATTTTGGTCATGCACGAGACGAACCGGCGACTGGAAGCTGGCTTTTGACGCTGTTATCCCGCAACGAAAGTTTCATGATGCGAATGGGCCGAAGGTTGATGGAGAGGACGTCGGTGAACACGTCGAACCTGAACCAAGCTCCGCCCCACCTGCCGAATCGTCGACGTCGACGTGAGCAATAATTTTTTGATATCCAAGTTTTGATGTTTTTTTGAACGTTGATTTGTGTTTATCATTGAAAAAAATGAATTTTTGACGACATTCTTGAAACGAGATTTTTTCCGAAGAATATTTGCGCTGTTTTCGAAGCGAAAATATTTTTTTGATAAATTTTTAGCCCAAAAACTGATTTTATAGGACGAAAAACATAAACGAAAAAACATTTCGCTTCGAGAACCGCGCAATCATTCTCAGCGATACCGTAAACCCCAACTTGGCTTTCGCAACGAAAATATTTGTCACATTGAAAAGAAACGACACCGAATAATTTTTCGAACGTTGATTTATTTGTATTTGTCATTCCAAAAACCTATTTTTTACGACCCAGACAATTTCTGCCCAATCGAGCAATTTGGCTGAAAAGTGAATCGCTCGAACTTGTATTCAGTCGTTGCTCCGACGGCTACGACGAGCGCGATCGACAAAGCGACCGGCAGGACGATGAGCACGGCGACGATACAACACTCTCCCTTTCTGCCCTTTTTCTTCTTCCGACGATTCTTCGGCTTCGGCGTGTCATCGGAGGCCGTCTGCGGCCTTTCGGAAGACGTCACCTCGCTTTTTTGTATCAGAGCCGACGATTCAAGATCTTGCTCGGGGGGAGGAGGAGGGACGGTTTTTATGACGAACGGAGGTTGTTGGTCGTTTTTTCTCTGCGAGTTCCTAAAAATCACAGTTTTTTTTGGGCATTATTGGGGTTGTCTCGAATCGAGACTCTCGATGCTTGCATACTCGTTTTCCATCACCACAAGAACCGGCGTGCCGCCGCTGTGGGCGGCTGTCGGAGAAACACCGATGCGGGGCACGCCGCACATTGGTTGTTCGTACTGGTGTTCGTTTTCCTCGGTTTTGCCGGCACCGGCATCTTCTGAGGTTTCTTTGAAGGTCGTTATGGATCGTGGTGCCACGCCTCCGAAATCTGAAAGAAAAAAGGTCATTGTTGTCAAAGAGGCCAACAATTCCAAAAAACAGATTTTACTATGAAAAGTTTTTACTGTAAAAAAAATGTAACTGCATTATGCCGGATTTGGCAGAGTTACGATCGCCGAAAATCACGCTTTTTCCATTTTTTGACGATTTTTGAAACATTGTAGCTACAAAACTACGGTATTTTCAAAGCCGGGATACAAATTGATGGACGTGGTTTTTGATGGAGAATCCGAAAAAAATATAAAATAGAGGGGTATCACTTTGAAAAATGCCGAAAATTGCATTTAAAAAATGTTGACAATGCAACATTTGTTTCGGCATTTTTCAAGGTGATACCCCTATATTTTATATTTTTCTCGGATTTGCCATCAAAAATCATGTCGGTCAATTCGTACTTTAGCATTGAAAATGCCGCAGTTTTTTTAGCTACAATGTGCAAAAAATCATCAAAAATGGCAAAAAGGCGATTTCAGGCGACCATAATTTTGTCGAATCGTGCCTCAGGCGCTGCCTTTTGCGATAATAACTTTTAATCGTAAAAGTTTTTTTTGGAAAATATTCAATTGAATAAAGAATTTGCAAAAAGTTGAAAAAATGGCACGTTCCAATAAAAAACTCAATAAAAAGATTTTCGTTTCGAGAACGTTCCAATGAAATAAATTTTCCATAAAATTTCATTGGAAGCATTTTTTTTTATCATTTCTTCCCAAACTTCAAAAACCAATCAACACTGCCGTAAACCCCCAACATGGTTTTCGCAACAAAAACAACTCACCAAATTTTTCGTACTGTTTAGAGTCCGCCATCTCTCAAAATACTCGCGCAACTGATCGTTGAATAATTTTTATCTCTCGCAGTTTGCTTCTTTCATCGTTTCCCAAACTGCCCCCACCTTCTTGCAAATTTCCTCTTCATACGAATTTTTACCGACAGTTTCCGATAGCATTCGAATAAGAACGAACAAATCAAAAAAATTCAATTAAAAAAAATGGGAGGGGGTCCAAAAAAAATGATTTCAAAATCAAATGGGGGCCAGGAGGAGGCAGACAGAGACACAATCTTCACCACAGCCCACGACATCCGGGATACGGGGCTCGTGGGGATGCGTTGCGTGTGGCGGCAGGGGTACAAATGGGGGGAAGACGAAGAGTGTGTGATAATCAGTGTCATTGTGCGTGTCCGATACAAAAGTTGGGTGGTGTGACTGACTATCGGATAAAATCATCAGAAAAAAAACGAGGCATTTCCTGGAGCAAAAAAAAACTTGTGGAAAAGAAACAAAGAAAGGAAAAAAACACAACAATTGATGCAAGTTTTGTTGTCTTTGCACCTGCGCGCTTGGGTAAAAATGGATGGGCAGTCAGACAAAAACATTTTCTGTGAGAATGACAAAATCCTGAATCTTGGAAAAACATGAGCGGCGACGGCGGTGGTGGCAAAGAGGAACAACAAAAAAATTTGTGGGGGAGACATGGACCTATTTTGCTGTTTTTTTTGAAAACAAAAAATTAACGTTACTTTACCGAACGAAACACGGTGGTTTCTTCTGTTTTTAGCAAAAGCTACCCGTGCATCAAGAGGTGAAACAAACGCGGCTGAACTTCTTCGCAGGACGACGACCGATGTTGCATGAAGAAAAAAAAAACAGTGGAGCGCAAAAAAAACGATGAAAAGAGAGACAGAATAAAAAACAATTCAAAATCAACGTCGAAAATAATTTGTGGAAAAGATAGGAGAGGGGCTTACTTAATTTTTGTAGAGAAAAAGAGTATTAAAAAAAAGTTGCTTGGAGGCCAATCGGATAAGGCTGTCGGTGAAGCGGTGAAAAAACAACGCGATGGATGGATCATCATAGAAATGAAAATCAATCAGCGCAAGGAAGGATGGAAGGAAGGCGGCGCGTCGATGGATGGATCGATCGGGCATCAACATCCTCTTTCTCGATTGATTAGTGCTGATTGCCAACGTGTTGTCCCTCAAAGGCAGCGTACTGGCGTGGACGAGGTGACTTGTCTGAAAAATACAAAATAACATGAAAAAAATCCAAAAAAACATGAAAAAAGCGTAAAAAATCCCAAAAAAAACATGAAACAAGCCTAAAAACCACTAAAACACACTAAAATCACAAAAAGGTCCTAAAAAACCCAAAACATAAAATGAAAGCACCGAAAAATCAAGAAACAGGCCTAAAACCCCAAAAAATGTTTCAAAACCCCATGAAAACTAATATAGTAGTAACAGTTTTCACGTTGGTTACCGTAAACCCCAGAAGTCCCCCAAAAGTTGGAATCCCCAGAAGTTTTTAGTTTTCCCCCATAAAAAAGTATAAAAAAACCCAAAAAACATGAAAAAATGCTCAAAACCACAAAAATACCTAAAAAAAACAAAAAAACCCCAAAACTCACAATTTCCATGCTGGTTACCGTATCCAGAACCACCGGTAGGTCCACCAGCACCACTCTGTGGGCCTGACTGGCCGCCGGGAGCGCTACCGTAAAAGTTCATGCCGGTATTACCGTAGCCCCATTCGTTCCAGCCGCCGGGGCCACCGTAGGGTGGCATGTGGGGAATAGGACCCCACTGACCGGGGTTGTACCAGTGCTGTTGCTGCATGCCTCCAAGTTGGCCGGGAAAATTGCCGAGGTTTGGCAGGTTGTGATTGATGCGACGATTGCGGGGTACGGCACGCTTGACATCGCATTCCCGGAAGTGGAGGACCTGCTTTTGCATTGCGGCAGCACGATCGGCGGAAGCTTCGTCTTCGAAGACGATGAATGCAAAGTTTCGGTGCGTCTTGGTGATCTTATCCGTCGGCCATTCGACTTCCTCGATGCGACCGAACTCTTCAAAGTGTTCGCGGAGTTCTTCTTCTGAAAATTACACAAAAATTGATATTTTGTATATTTTTTAGGTCAAAAATCTGTTTTTTTGCAAAAAAATCTATTTTTAGGGTAAAAACCAATTTTTAGGGTAAAAACCAATTTTTTAGGGCAAAAACCAACTTTTTAGGACAACAATCATTTTTTTGAGCTAAATATAAACTTTTTCCATTTTATAGCCCAAAATAATTCCCCAACCATCAAAAAATCCCCCACTCACCCGTAAGATCGGTGGGAATGCCACCGACAAAGACCTTCTTGTTTTCGTGAGATTTAGCCGGCTTGACCTCGACGTTCTTGTTCTTGATGGTCTGCTCGCGTTGTCCAAGCGCGTGTTGGCAGGCTTCGACGGATTCAAACTCAACAAAGGCAAATCCACGGCTACGATTGGTCATGCGATCAAACTTTACGTTAGCCGTTGCAACGGGACCAAACTTGCCAAAGTGCTGTCTCAGGTCATCGTCCGTAACGTCGTACGAAATTCCACCGACGAAAATCTTGCTAAAAAATACGAAAAACCCAGTTTAAAAAAAATATCGTAAATCGTAAAAAAATAGTTGTCCCGAAGCGAAATTGAACCCCCCCCCCCCGAGAAATTCATAAAAACGCCATAACAAAAAACGAACGAA
The DNA here is from genome assembly GCA_963969345.1 of Turbatrix aceti. Lineage (NCBI taxonomy): Eukaryota > Metazoa > Nematoda > Chromadorea > Rhabditida > Panagrolaimidae > Turbatrix > Turbatrix aceti. The sequence goes on along the minus strand of OZ017766.1, from coordinate 6,019,440 downwards.
CCGATCTTCATTCTTTCCACGTTCGGAGCGGGAGTTGTTATCTCCGCCGTTGGCATGAGAGCCGCCGTTGATGAGTGGAAGGCCGTCCGAGACAATCGTGTCTTGTTGATTCATGTTTTGTTTGGTTTTTGTATTACTTCTTAGCAAATTCTTATAGATGATTATAAGAAAAATTAGAAACTATTCTGAAAAGCACCAAAAAACGATCGATAAACCATCAATTTTAGGATTAAAAAACTCACCTTAAAAACCCGGGTTAAAATATAGCAAAAAAAGAGTAGATAATAGAGAAATTTACTAACAAAAAGTTAGACAAAAAAATACCCTGAAAACAGATCAATTCATTTTTTAACTTAAAAAAAGGCATAAAAACGCGTAAATCGACGAGAAAAACAGCGCAGTGCATTTATGGGAAAGGGGAAAGGATTCCTGGCACGAAAATCACGTCAAAGCGAATAACATGTTGCACGTATGCCTAATTTTTTTGTTTTTCACCGTTTTTTGGAGGCTAAACGGGTTTGGCTTTTTTCACATCGATGGAAAAGGCCTCCAAGGAGTTGGCTAAGGTGAGGAAAATGTCGGTGATGACAGGAGTGATGGGACACACGAAAAAAAGTTTTGTCAAAAATCAATGCAGTGATCGATCCATCTCTCTCTCAGTCAGTCAAGCCTAGCCACCACCACTACCACCACCGAGCAGCGTCGTCGGTGTCGGTCGTCCGCTCTCCTTTCCATCTTTTACGCCCTCCAAACTCTGCTGCAGTGTTTCGTTTCTCGTCGTTCGTTCATTGGAGAGGGGGCGAGGAGGGGGGAAGATAGCTGTCGTAGGGGCTGGCTGGGGTTGGTTGGTTGTTGCACTGACTACTACTCTGCACCCAACCAACCAACCATCTCAGAACACAGCCCAGCATTGTTTTGTCCGTCGGAGAAGGAGGAGAGGGGGGTAGTAAACACAGGCAATATGACGGAGACCGAAGCGAGAATTCATTCGACTTGGTGAAAAAAATGGGGTAAGACTGTGGAAAAAAAACAGGGGAGAACAGTACAGAGATCGACGTGGCCTTGACGGGCTCTGAAGGCTTGATTTTAGGTCAGGAATCAGCGAAAAACAAAAAATAGGCCTGTTTAGCATGAAACAAAACAGTTTTATTGGTTTAAAAACAGTTTTAACCGGGTTCAGAAAAATTTGTTGCCACACGAAAACAGCAAAAACGATTGTTTGTTCGTTCGCTCGTTTGCCATCATAAACATACGCGTGTGCGCGGGCGGACCGGCGCAACAAAGAAGCAAGCAATAGCGAGACTGTTTGCTGGATGAGAGTTTGGCGTGTGGAAGCCGCAGCTTCATTCAATTCAACGAGGACAACACAAAAAAACGAAGGAGGGAAAAAAAAGATGACTCTGGTACACTGACAGATGCACAAGACAACAACGTGGTGCATTCATTTTTTTGTCGTCGTCGTACGCTTCTAACGGGAGCCGGGAGCGACGAGGAGGAGGAGGAGGACACGGGGAAAAAAAACCCAACTTTTGACACTGCATCGCAACAAGGGCGCTCTGCGCTGCGCCGCAACCGCCGCTGCTGCCGCTGCAGCAGCAGCACACGCGCGCTAGCGTGTCCGAAACGAAGAACGAAAGCGCGTAGCAGTGCACAAGCCCAGCCCAGCCCCGGTCGGCAAGCAATTCATTCTTTCACTCGGATGGACGCGCGGGTGCAATGAAAAAAGTGCGTCTCGCATCCTTCCGGCCTGCCCCTCATTCGGGAGGGGTCACCGCGATGAAAATAGACCAGCGCGGATCACGAAAAGCTCACTTTGCCTTGGATTACACCAAAAAAGTAAAAATAAAACCAATCCCTGATCAGTTGTCTCGCGACGAAAAAAAGTAACATCTGAAAATTCAAAAAAAACATTTACTCATATTCACGTTGTCTCGGAACGAAGAAAAATAACATCCGAAAATTCAAAAAAATCTTACTTTTCCGACAATTTTTAGGCTAAAAGGATTGCGTCAGGTAATAGTTCCGATATTGTTTTTCCCAAGAGACATTCATTAGCGGGGCGGCGTCGATTACCTTGAACGAACGTGTCCACTGATAACAGAAACGTCTTCAGACAGTCGGTCACAAAACGACGGATGCAGGCATCGTAATCATTTTTTTTATCTTTTTCTCTTGCAACGCTCACAAAATTTTATGAATCAAAATTATGAGAATGTTGTTCAAGGCCTGTTCCTCGACCTCTTCGTCCGAACCGATTTCACAACAGTAGCCGGCTGCTCGTTGGTCTTCTCGGTATGAACGCTCATCGATTGCGTCGTATCGAGTTCTCTTTTAGGGTATTTTTCTATATCCTGAATTTCATTTTTGTGCGTGAGAGAGTTCTTTGGACTAAAATGCGGGAATGGATAACTCGTTTACAAAAAAATACAAAAAATCGTTACCCTTTGACTTTCCGACTTTGATTTAAGGTCGGCTTTTTCTCCTCATCAGTCGGCATAGTCATGGTATTCGAGACCAGAGTGTTGCGGCGAAGAGCTATGCAGTTGAAGCAATCCCGAGACTTGAGATCAGCGAGCGGTAGAAGGGGGTCCCATTTGACAGGTTCTTGAAGCTGAAAAACGGGACAAATTCAAAAATTGAGTCCCACCACGAAAATACAAAAAAATCGCGTATCACCACGAAAATGTAAAAAACAGGGTCGCACCACGAAATTTAAAAAATCTAGTCCTACCGCGAAATTAAAAAAAAAAGATTCCCACCACGAAAGTTCAAAAAATGGAGTCCCACCACGAAAACCATCAAAAACTCACATCCATCATGTCTCCGGCAATATCCTTGATATCAGCGGCATCCATGTTACGAATCATATCGTGTCCAACCATGACAATTTCCTGTTCATTGAACATGTAAGTCTGCGAAGTCGGAGCCTCCTCGTTATCTTCAGCGGGGTCTTCCTCCGTCGTTCCCTTCGCAGCAGTCTGGACGTCATCTTCGGTATTGTACGGCCCAAGTGTGTCATCCTTGGTGCGATTCTTGGATTTGAGGATTTGAGACCACGAAATATCTCCCCTCACGACGCTCTTTGTCGCACCGCTTTTGGCGTCGTCAACCGTCATCTCAGCCATCTTGATGCGTTCTGCGATGCGTTCAACGATGGCCGTGTTTGGCGTGTGACCGAGTGCCTTCTGCGCGGCTGCGATGTTTTCCCGTCGCTGCTGGGGCGTCATGGCAGACATCGTTTTTCGCGTCTTCTTACGCCTCAGATGGATGCCACCGATGGTACTTCTCTGAAAGACATTTCATTTTATGGCCATGTTTTTTGTTTTGTTTGGTAAAACGTACCTTGCTACCGTAATCATCCTTGGAAGCCAAATCGTTTGTTCCAGTTTGGCCAAGAGTGTTGTTGCTTGGTTTCTGTTGAAACTTTTTTCGCCTGATACACATGATTTCGATTCTGTCGTCGACTTGTGTGTGGAGTGATGTTTGCCAAAATGGGTATCAAATAATATCATATCCTTGACATGAGTGTTTCACTACCAACAGTCCATATCACGGTCGTGAACGAATGAGCATGATTCCAATGCGATTACCTGTGATTACCGGGAGCTATTCTAATTTTGCATTTTTTATAGGAATCAGAGCCAGAGTAGCGAAATCTCAGATTCCAAATTCTCCACGGAGAATACATGCAAAATTGTCAAAAACAAAGTTAAAATCAACGAAAATATGCCAGAAATACAAAAAAAAACTTGGCAACAGGGTCTCAAAGGGAATTTCTTTTTTTCCAGTTGAGACCATATACAGTAAAATTTTCGCCAAAAGCATTGAAATTTATACGTGAAAATATGATTCTTTTTAGTATTTTAACGATCCGCTAATGTGTCAGGAACTGTAAATATGGCGTTTCATTGGTTGACTGGTGGAAAGTGTTTTTCGCGCTTTCAACGCTTGCCCGATGTCTTGGGTTCGATTCCTCCGTGATGTACAACATTTACAAAACCGTGAATAACGATGTGCGCATCCAGAATTGCTCTGATGGAATCTTTTGCACTTTTTTGTATTCATCAAATATTAATAAACCCAGAATTCAAATTTACCTGTCTTCCAAGCAAGTCTCGATTTTCCGGGCAAGTTTTGATTTCCACGGGAAGCACTATCCCGGGTTTTTTTTTCTCTCGTCGTCTTCTCTGTCGATTAACATACTCCGCCGGCATAAAACCGCGCTGGCCGATTGTCAACGAACGGCACAATCACTCGAAGGCGAAACGACGATGACAGGTTTAGCAATAACCCCGGAGGGAAAACTCGATTGCGATATTGACTTGTCGGAATTGAGTGCTTCGACGGCGACGGATCTCTTGGATTCAGATTTGTTCCAGGACTTTGACACTGCGATTGAGGGAAACAATGCCGAAATCGAACTAAATTCTGCTTCTGTCAACGAGTCGGCTGTCGAGTTTCAGAAATCACCGGCGGCTCCTCCCAGCAAGTTGTTTTTCTCCGTGTGCACCGACGAAGACGGACAGGTCGTCGGCGAAGTCGTCGAAGACGAACCCGGCCTTTTGCGTTTTCCACTCAAGTTGCTCAACTTTTTTATCCGGCTTGTCACTTTAGATGTGAGTGGTGCCGGGATTACATTTTTCTATAAAAAAAAAATGGAAATGTTTGCAAACGAACGTAAACAAACACAAATGTTTACCTGTTCATTCAAACCTGGGATTCTCAAAAAAAAGTTCGTTGATGCGTTTAAAATTTTCAAATTTGCAGAATGGAGACCAGGAATACCATGTCTACGGCATGGCCCGTGAACCCAACGTGGAATGGAAATTCGAAGCCCAAGTCCGAATCCTGACAGCCATCGATGAAGACAAACGACCGCTGCGTGTGGTCGACTACGATGTCTTTCAATTCGGCAACCGTATTCCTCCGATCATCTTCATCAACCGCGACGACAAACTCACCCACGTGAGACTCCAGCTACGCTACGTTCATAGGTTCTACGAAGTGCTGCCAAAACTCGACGAGGGAAATGGAAATACCGTTATCTATTTCAACGACGATGAATCTCCTCTCTGGGCTCATGGATCGCTTTTGGCATTGCATTCGCCGATTTTGGGTAAGTGCCTTCGATTTTCAGATTTTTTTTGACACGTCCAATTTTTCAGCTGAGCTCCTGAAAAACTCCTACGATCCGTTGAACGACGAATACTCGCTCACGATCACGGAATGCTCGAGAGAATCTTTCACCGAGTTTCTGTACTACATCTACAGCAGCAACCGACCTCTCTGGGCTCATTTCAAAGGATTGGCGAACGCGGCTGTCGCTTACAAGGCGTTGTTTGTGCTTGAACGGCTTCAGCGGCATCTCATTTACTTTGACGTGAGTTTCGCAGCGAATTGTGAAATTCGAAAAAAAATCGTTGTTGAAATTTTTGAAACTGAAAAATTTGAAAACAAATTTTTTTTAAATTTGAAAACAAATTTTTTTTAAATTTGAAAACAAATTTTTTTAAATTTGAAAACAAATTTTTTTAAATTTGAATTCTAAAAAATACTATTTTTTCAGAAAGGATTCGTAGAAAAGCTGCAAGAAGCCTTCAAACTCCGCTTCGACGACGCAGCTGGCGAGTTGGCGTACAATGCGGAGAAGAATGGGGTCTGGCAGTACCTAATTTCGACCGGATTCGATCCAAAAGCTCAGTACGGCGAAGCTAATTACCACCGGGTGCTCTGTCCTGCTATTTTGAAGGTTTGCCCACAACTGCATCTGTCCAACCAACTAAAAAAATATTTTTTTAGGCCAAATTGACCGACAAATCCCACGTCCCATATCGCCAGCTTTACGCGCCGACTTTCAAATTCGATTCCCCGGAGGAGCCGTTTACGGTGCGGCTCATGGTCAGCGGTCGCACGTTCCACGTGAACAAAGGCATCCTCCAGCTCTACAACATGTCCGAGTTGGGACGCGGCAACGATGGAGAGTACTTTCTCCGGATTTCTGTGGCTCTTCGACGCCACCTGGAGAGCCACGATCTCAAGCTCGGCGACGTTGTTCATCAGATGCTGCTTCACATGTATCCGGCACCTGTATCCCAGCATTCGACTCCGATCCAGCGGACGTGTCGCGTGCTCATCCGTTTTGTCCGTCCCATCATCATTCTCGCCTTCGATAACAAAATGCCTCGTCTGAAAGACGAACTCGAGGACGGCCTCGCAATGCAGCCTCCGTGCACGTCCGAAATCCTGCTCGATCACCTGGAATTTGCTGAAAAGTATAACCTGCGTAACCTCATGGCATGCACTTTGCTGAGGATTGAGGCCAAGTTTGTTCCTTGTATGCTTCTTTTTTTACACCTTAGGCCATTTCAGCTACGCTTCGGTCGCTTCGCAGCTCATCACGACCCCCGCATTCAAGGAGCGGCTCTCGGAGCAGACCCGGGCAACGGTGAGCGATCGGATGGTCTCCGGCTGGGCACAGACGTCGTACAAACTCGCCAATCGCATACCGACTCGTGGCACAAAGAGGTTTTTCGAAGCGGACAACGGCGGAGCGGAGAAGAACGTCAACGACGACGATCTCGTCACGTTCAAGGACATTCACTCTGCCTATGCCTTCGGTGAGAACGAGGACTTGGAGTGCAATGAGGTTTCGTGAATGAGTTTTTGAATATTGATTATGGTGATAAATTTTTCACGTTGTTGGAAAAAATGGTATGCACACAAAAGTTTATTGAAACTTGGAAAAAAACATACATCAAAATAAAAAAATTCTTGCAAAAAATCAGAAACAAAATCATGCGTCGCGCTCTTCTTCCGCCAACTGCCGCAGTTGGCGAAGAAGAGCGTTCGACTCTTCTATTATAACCCGGCGCTTTTCTTCAGGCGTCGGCGCCTGGACCATCCGGATCATCCACTGAGGGATGAGTGCGGGCGGCGAAGGCGATGAAGCCTCTGACGACGACGGCGATGATGACGAAGACGATGATGATGGCGACGGGGCGGGACGTGGACGTCCCCGATTCCGTTGACGACGATGAAGTCGGTCTGGGGGCTACGGAGAACCCGTTTGGGATCGTGAGTGGGGAGGGCACAAGCGGCACATACGACTTGCGAGGAAACATTGTATTTGCTAAAAAAAGTAGTGTTCAGTAAGAAGCAAAAACCGCCAAATGACTGACTACCTGATTTATTTTTGCTTGTTGGCACGATCGCTGCCAACGACAGTTTTTCCCAACGATGACAACTCCATCTTTGGGGTGCCTGCTTTCCCAGGTGCACAGGGCATAACAGGTCGCAAGTAGACATCCGCAAGGGATGGGCTGCTGCTGCTGCTGCCGAATTGCGCGCGCTTGCTTTTAAAAATATGGATGTATGGGGGAGGGGTGTCTGGACAAGTAGTAAGGTCAAAGGCGACCAGAGTGAGGACAGTTCCCCTGATCGGTGCTTCAGATCGCCGTCTGTGCTGCCATTCAAAAATCCGCTGTTCGTGAGTGATGCACGACTGACTGCTTGAATGTTGTGCATTGTGTGTGACATCGGCAGGTTCAGAATTTCATTCGATGCATGCTTTGGCACGTTCAGCCATTCCTTGGCACATCGGCGGATGTCAGCATCCAGGTCCTTGAGTGGACCCTTCTGCATCTAGCGAAACCACAGTCAAGGTAATATCGCGTTTGACAAAGTGAAGCTGTTGTGGCGTCTAAAAAAAGCAACAAATAAAATTTTTTATTGTCCGCGATTTATATAATAACAATCGTATTAAAACAATGTCCGAATGACCCCGCATGTGCCTCGGAACAAGACTGACTGAAAGCCATATTCGGTTGAAAATGCAACCAAGATTCATTTATGAGTGTACCGCATGTTGCACGCAAAACCGCGCTTTTCTGCTTTTATATTTTTTTCAATCAATCAAGAGCAATATTTTGTGCAATTTGCCATGAATTCTTCGACTTCTGACCTTCCAATTGATCGTAGGTTTTTTGTCTGTTTAGTTTTTGACCGAAGCAACAACTGATCTTTTTCCAGAAGCCATTGCCAACATCTGCAGCTACCTGGTGAACCGCGCAGCGTCGGAGATCGCATTTGCAGCTGCGGAATTCGATGAGCAGCTTTCGAGTGGGTCAGCTGGGGACCGGACTCCGCAGCCCTGCATCAAGTCGGCCGTTTCCGCCGCAGGCGACGGCATAAGCCACGTGAAAGCCTTCAAGCTGCCCACAGTCGGCTGCTCGTTCTGTGGGCGGATGATGGCGTCAGGTGCAGTCATCGGCAAGCACATTCTCAGGTGCGCGGCCCAGCACGAGGCGCAGCGGAGTCAGAACGACGAAAACACGAAACCGAACGACGAATAATTTTTTGAAGATGAAAAATGATTGCTTGATCGAAGTTTACGGATTTTATAAAATTTGAATTGAACTTGAATTGTAAAGTCGGTCGAACCGTGTTCATTTTGTGTTCACAGTCTTCTGCCAGCCGTAGGCATGCTACGATCGGCCATTCAACTGTCCCAATCCAACGCGAAGCCGACGTGGACGCTCTACCGCCTGACCAACTTGCTCCTCGTCGCGATCGTCGTCCAGGCGCTCGTCGCGTGCTGCTGCCTCGTCCCGATCATCGAATTCGGCTGGTTCTGGCTTGATCTTGAGTTCATCGCCGACGGATTTCTGCTCAAATACGGACCGTTTTTCTCGACCCTGGTCACTTTTCTCTTTGCCATTCTGGCTTCTCTTTGGCAGTTTTCGAGCATCCTCAGCACGCGTTCCCAGGACCCGACCGCCCTCTCCCCGGGGACCCCGGTCCTGACTTTCACCGCCTCGGCGATCGTTGGTGGCATTGTCGTCCTTCAGCTCGGAATCACGGGCGCCACTCTGCTGGGCGCGAGTTCTTCGTGGCGAGAGCCGATCGCCGTCAACTTCAGAATCCTGCTGGAGACGGCCAAGTACAATCCGGTGGCGGCGGCCGAGTTCAACCTCCTCCAGACCAGGTACCAGTGCTGTGGCTACGAGGATCCGGAAGTCGTGGACTACGATAAAAGATTTGTGCCTCTGGTTTCTGTGTCGGATACGTCGACTTACACTTCCATGCTGTGAGTTACCCGCGCGTAAAAATATTTACTTTTGAGAATCCAAGCTTGTTTCCAGGGATTCCATGACAATACCGTACTCCTGCTGTCGTCGGGACACCCTCCACCCCTGCATCCACATCGGTCTGAACCGGGTCGTCAAGCCGAGCCACCTCAGCCGCTTCGTGCCCTTCCCGCCCATCAACGCGACGGTCGACAACGTTCTCGACTCCCTCCTCGTGGCTTCGACCTGTCCTGATCTCATTTTTGCGTCGTTTATGGATCATCTTTTTTTGCCCTGCGGTCTTTTGTCTCTCGTTTGCGCTTTCATCGCTTTGGTCAATTCTGGGATCTTGATGTTGTTCAATCGGTTTTTAAAAGTTCAGAAATGAAAAAAATACATATTTGGATTGTTTCGGGGCGATGTTTGCAACTCCGGGTTTACTAATAAACCTAAGTGATGTAACCACATCCTTAATTGTAAAGTAACGGATATACCCTTCTCCCCCTCTAAGAGCTTATCAGTTGTTGTTTACATGGTCTTTCCCAAAGGCCATGTCAACAGTGGCTTGGTGCCACCCGACTCCTTACCACGACTGTTATCAGTGATCGTAAAACTGTATATAGTTTTACGACTACAAGCAAACAGTAGCCCTTCTGGGCCTGATCTGTCTAGCTCCGCCTAGGGAGTGCTCCGATGGCTGCTGATAAAGAAGCCATACTTAAGGAGCTCCGAAGATCGGTAAGGGCCCCTTACCGATCTTCGGGGTAAGGGGCCCTTACAACTGAGGTGAAGAGCACAGTTGTGGAGTCGTGGATGTAGACGATCTTTACTAAGGGGGTCGTCTACATCCATAACTCCACAACTGTGCTCTTCACCTCCACTGCCACTACCAACCCGCAGATCCGACTCGATACTAACATCGGATTGTTGTAACCCCCAATTATTTGTACTCTCCCTTATTGCTTGGAGTTCACATTTATTTAGAAAAAAGTAGTCTTCACAGTGCTTTCAAAGATGGCAATTTATGAAAAATTTTTCAAGGTGTCTTAACCATAAAAACGGTAGCGCTTTTGAAACAAAAATGATCTCAAAAGAATTAGTAAATAATCGATAAAATATCTCAGAATCAAAAAAATGTTAGTTTTTACGGCGAAATTCATCGAAAATTTGATTTCAAAATATAAAAAAACTATGTATATTTTTCGTGAAGCATTTTATCTTTGAAACTAAAACCTTCATTTTAAAGGCGAAACCTTTCATTTATTTTATTTTCTGTAAATGTTTCATTAAAAACTGGGTCAAAACTTTCGGCTCGAAATATACATAATTTTTTGACCCATTAATGCCAATTTACGGTATTATCTTGGCACCCAAAAAAATAAAGGTCTAATTTTGTCACGTTAGATATTTGGAGGATGTTACCAAAATTTTGTAAGGACTGCTGGTCATGTCAATTCGGAAGGCTTTTGAATTGCAGCTCATTAAAAATCAAAAAAAATCAATCGACATCCAGGATAAAAATCAATTACGCTATATTTTTTTTGTGGATTTGAGAAAACAAAATAGGATGAAAAGGCTCAATTTGCTGATGTTGAATCAAGTCGCATCCGCGGAGACAAATGGGAAAGAAAATAGGGTATGTGGTTGTTAACCGGCTATGAACCTGTTGATTGAATGGAAAAAAAGGAGGTCACAGAACGAAACCGAAAGGATCTCTGGAAGCAGGCAGAGTGATGATGAACTCGCGCGGAGCTTCGGATGATTTCTGGAGATCCGAATAGAGCACACAGATGCATCCAGCTTCAGGAAAAAAATTGGGATTGAGAGAAAAAAAAGAGAGAGAGAGAGAAAGAGAGAGACCGGTGTGATCCAGCCAAAAATCTGACCGACCGGCTTTGACCACCACCGCCGGACTCGTCGCTCGCTCGCTCGCGCACCAACCAACCACCGCTTCTGATCCACACACGCAGGAGGCGTCCGACAACCGCTTGCTCGATAAATGACAACTGAATGAGTCAATTTTTTTTGTTGGCAGCAACAAAACTTTCGCTCCCCCTTCACAACTTTTGTTCGCTGTCGATTCATTGTTTTTGATTCAATCACCGTGCTGAAGAGACACCACCAAACTCTGGGTACCCCCAACGGCTCTGCATGATCTGAATCAACTTTTTTGGCACCAAATTGCATGGTATTAGTATGTTTGGGCAGAAATGCATGAAAACATGCGTCTTCTTTTTTGCATTCATTGCCAACGGCCTTGGACAACCGATTTTGCCAAGTAAGTGATTTTTTGAACTTTCAATTTTTTTGCAAAAAGTTTTCTATAAAAAAAAAAAATAAAATATCGCCATTTCTTGATTTTAACATTTTTCAAAATAACTATTTTTTTTAATCGTAATCCCCAAAAACTCGTTTTCCCTCCGTATTATCCTTTTACATACATTTTTGTGTTTTTGTTGTCGCGCTAGGTTTTTCAAAAAATGTTTCATTCACATCAGTTGTCAATTAGGTTAAATGAAGAAGCACAGTAATCAAATAATTAATAAATTTAGTGCAAATCAAGTGCTAATCTGTGTCCCCCTCAATTTCTGCTTGAGTGCGTAAAAAAATTTACGACATGCGTATATTGTTTCACGTAGCGGACATTTTTATTACAGGTCACTGTGCCTTTTTAATGAATCAAAAAACTATACAAAAATGATTATAATATAATTTTTTTTGGAATGAAGAATTTTGTTTAATTGAAATTTTCCAGCCGGGACCGATAACTCGCAAGCTACGTCCGCCCGTTTCCTGCAGGATATAATGTCCATGTTTACGACTTCTGACACCGATACATCTCCTCGCAATGAAAATGCGCTGAATGCCATCTTTGGCATCGATAATCCCCCTCCGATTCGTGAAAATTCCATGATTCCGCCATTTGGCATCAATCGGGAGCAAAATTCCATGCTCACTCCCTTCGGCATCAATCAGGGACAAAATTCCATGATTCCACCGTTTGGCATTAATCGAGACCCAAAATTGACAGCCCAGGGCCTTGCCGAACTCCCGGCGACCTCCATGGATATCGTGTCGAGAGTGTCAAATATGATGCTTCAAAACAGGGGTGGAGGATCGACTTCAAAAGACGCCTCGGATGTTTCCGATGCCGATCCCCGACACGTTTTGGTTTCTGCCGGGGGCGTTTTTGGACAAAAAGACAACCGGGAATCGCTGCCATGGACCAGTCTTGCCAAAGACGTTCTGAGTCTCTTCCAGGGTGCTCCCACAACGACAACGACTACAACCACGCCTTCGCCTCTTCAGGCTGGGGTGCGCATGTTGAATCCGAGAAACTTTCAGCAATTTATGCCGGATTGGATCAAGCCTTTTAGTTCCTTCTTTGATGGAGCCTATCGGCATGTTGCCAAAAATGCCGAAAATGTCGGACAGCCAGCTCCGCCCCCACCCCCACCCCGACCCCAGAGTGCCCCGAGCGGAGGCGGATTGCTGGGGCAATTTGCTTCTCTGCTGGATACCAAAACCCCGTCTTCTAGACTCGATACGGGGGGGTCAATGTTCGATAGAGTCGTCGTCCGTGAAAATGCCAACACCGAGAATCCCCTTGCCGCGCTCATGGGAGGGAGATGGAACGAGCGCGGACTCCAGTGGACCGACGGGAATCTCAAGGTCGTCAACAAAAATGGCAACGATCTTCTGGGCTCAGAACTCGCTGTTCACGATCGATCCATCGATATCCCGGTCCAAAGGTGGATGGACATGGCCAACAACCTCGCCGAAGTCGCCGGCAACAGTCCTTTGCTATCTTCTGGATCCAGGAGTTTGTTCAACAAATAATGTATGTATTTACATATTTATGACGTGATGCATGTACAAGATATATAAATATTATTATTAATAAATCTATCGTAATATTTATTTACACGGTTGTCTGTTTATCTGTTTTGACGGGGACAGGTGGAATTGTACTTGTTAAACAGACGTCAAATGTACCCCTTGAAAGTTCAGTAGACGTCAAAATGTATGCGGCAGTCTGCGTGCATCCAAAAATGGTTTTTGGAATGAATGGCAAATTTTTTTTGTTCAAAAAAATTGGCTTTTTAAAAAGACCAGATTTTTTTAAGTTTCGTCATTGTGCTATATCCAGAAACAAAGATCATTTCATATGCATTTGTTATGCAGTTTGGCACTTTGCACAAGTGAAGTGACGTCTTTAGTCATTGCACTGAATTTATTTATGAATTTAAAAAGAAAGCGTCCGATATGAAACAGCAAATTCAACACACAAAATACAAACATTTTGTATGTATTTATGTTTGTATTTTATTTACAAAAATTATTTTACCTAAAATACAAAAAGACTAGTGCGATAAAAATATTCTGCCTACAAAAATTCATTTACACTTTTTTGTATTTTAGTTTTACATGAAAAAAACGACTCACAAAACAAAAAAAAATTACAGTATAAAAAATTGATCCTGACGTAGTATATTTTCAATTGCATACTAATTTGTGAGAAAAATCTTATTTATCATTTTTCAACAAAAAAATGTACAATAAATATAAAAAATAAAAACGATTAATTTTTTTCAATGTCAATCTCAGGGAATACAAACCGAGTCTGGGCCTTTCTAATATGTGACAGTTCTAACAAAAAATAATAATAAAGCAAGCATTCTGTTACACGTGAAAGTGTTAGTTCATTATTTCTTTCGTGATAAAGAATCACAGAGCATAAACATGAGATCGTCGGTTTCGCTGTTTTTTTGCCTGACCGAGTTTGTTGGTTCTTGCATTCGTCGTGACCTCAGTTTTTGGCACATTTCTTCTACTCTCTGAAGTGCGTATTCTTCTTCAATGTCTTCGGGGGACCGCGTCGTTGTCTTTACTTCGTCAAAGTGGATGCCGGCTGAATTTGGTGAAGAATCCGAATTCGAAGACGGAAAGCTGTATTCGTATCTTTTGACGTTGTCCAAGGGCCTCAGAGTTGTGGCGACGGTGGGGGGCTGAGCAGATCGTCTTCGGAGCATGATTCCGTCTTCTCGAACTGGTCGGTGAAGATAGCGTCCGGCACAGCAACTCACTGCGCTAAGGATGATACTGATACTTAATACTCGCATTTTCTGAAGAAAAAAATTATGTAAGCATGGAAAAAAAATCGTCTCGGCACACGTCATTCACGTAAAAACAATTTTCAGACTCAAAAAACAAGAAGGAACTTTTCTGGGCTTTTTTTGTAGGCCTGGCAAATGAAAAGCCCCGAAAAGTAATTCACTACCAGCGTTACCAAATCGTATACTACATTTGTACATACATACATTAACAAGACAGAAATAAAATAAATATAACCTTGGTACAAAACGGAAAAAGAAAGGGAAACACTTTTTGTGAGCGAACTGTAATATATGTATACAAGTTTTAGTTTTTTGATTTTTTGAATCAGTGGTTCTTTACGTTTATTCAAAAAACCTGGAGAAGGGTGGAGAAAGAAAAAGGAGGGAGGCGAGGCGTTCATTCGTGTAAAATTTGGTCATTTCCGGCATTTTTGGCCGCGGGTGTTGGGCATTTTTTAAACATTTGACATTTTCAAAAGTCATGTCAACGAGTTTCGGATATCCAGTTTTGAGATTACTGTAGGCAAAAATTTCAATGTCACGGAAAGAAAATATTTGTGTATTTAAGAACGAGATTGGCATTACCGCTCCTGAATGAATGTCAACCATCTCCGAGAAGATTATTTTATGTTAAAAAGCAGCAGTAATTTTTGTAATTGTACTTTTTGAGAAAGACTGGTATTTCACAAATCCGGTTAATCAGCTTTTGGAATTAGTAATTTATTATTCATTTACTGAAGAGCGCTTCAAGAAACGGCATGATTTTTAAAAAACATAAATATATATTAAACAACAAATACATTTTTTTCAACGCAGAGTTTTAAAAACATTGATCAACTTTGTGCACGCAGGTGAGTGAGGCTTTGAAATACCAAAGAATACGAAAGCTTTTAGTAAATGGACGGATACCGCCGGGGTATATGTCTTATATAAGAGCATCAAAAGGTGCTAAAACATGCTTATCGCCGGTTTATAAATCACTAAAGCCGTTGCTTACGATAGCAATATACGGTATTTTTACCCAACTTGCTCTTAACTCAACTGACTTATGTTGAGTAATAAATAGTAACTCGACATTCTTACGCACCCATGAGTTTAGCCAACTAAACACAAATTTAATTATCAAAATAACTAGACCTTAATAATTTGTTTTTTTTGCGTCATAAAAATTATATTTATAGATACCGTCTTACATACTTAGTACAAAAAACTTGTAACTGCGCCTGAGTGAGCGTGTGAACCTAAAGAGAACTGTAATTTGAGAACGAGATACTTAAATAAATACACATGTAAAATACACCGATGAACATTGTCTTTAAATTTGAAAAAAAACTTTTAAAACTAAATACGTACCAAAAAAATTTCCTATAAGTTTTAAAAAAGTTGAATTTTTTATTTCAGAAGTCATTTCAAACAGGAACTAAAAATCTGTTTTTTAGTCACTGAAGAACAAAAAAATCGAATTTAGAATAATACTTGCAAATTATTCTAAATTTAATAAATTGTCTACATAACCTTTGGTACAAAACACAGGCGTGCTACATTTTTAATTTTTGCTGCTGAAGTTTACCACGTGACCAAAAGCAGCAAAAACGGCAAAGACGCCCAGGTTATCTAACAGGTTGACTGTATGGGCCAGAAGTCAAAGGGACCTGCTCCTATTTAATATTTATTAAAAGCGTAGCTGCGCATTTGTAGTGTAAAATCATCCTTTTCGCTAATCATTGTATAATACTTTAATGCGGCCAAGAATTTCATACAAGAAATTGTTTCTATGCCGACATCCGTTCGAGAGAGACGAATGGCTTCCTTTTCTCGAAAGGTCATTACGAACGTTTGTAACGTTTGTAACAGAGTAGGGGGAGTTATAACATTTAAAAAAAACATGTTTTAAGATTTTACAAAGTTGAAATATCACACAAACGCGTCACGAGATATTTTAAGGGATTTGCATAATTTTATGTAAAAAAATAAAAAGAAGCATATTTTTATCATTTGACAATGGTTAATTTCAGCATGTTTACAAGTGCAAAGAATAAAATCAGAGTCGACTTATACGACCAAAAACAAATATTTGCAGATTTGGCACAAAAATATACGTCTTACGTCATGTCATGCACTCGGACATAAATTGCACACATGGTGAAACAATATCTTTTTATTTCTTAAACTTAACTTTCATCCAGGGTGTTTGTTGATACATATTTATGTTCGCTTGAATTTCTCCAGTTTAACGTCTACGTCAAAAAGCAAGACTACATAGTTCGTCCAAGTTCAAAACATGGCCTATGACGATGCAAAAATTCGAAAAATGTTTTATTATGCCAAGTTTTGTATCAAGTATCAACTAACCGTATAATTGTGTAAAATTTTTTTATACATAATTTGTAACATACATATAATTTGAATCTCGAAATTGTAAAATGAGTTTTGAAAGAAAAAGGTTGCAGACAGAATAGAATTATGCAATTTCGAAAACCATTTTATTTACTAAACAAATTTTTTAAACAAAAGTTTTGAACGAAAAATTCTCATATCGCGTTTCTAAATATGTAAATTAACACAAATTCTTTGTTTTCTGAAATGCCAAATGTCCTTTTTTAAAAAGCTCGTGTTTCTGATTTTAAATAAATACATCACCTACTATATGTGTATGTACAAAAGTTCAAGAAGCGGCCCTCCGCCTACCAATTGTTCACTCAACTATAAAAAGTACTCAATTTCACCTCAATGCTTCTGATACATTTCGTCTTTGTAGCCTGCTCGTCAGTTTGGGTATGTACATCTTCCCCCGACATTAGAACTTTGTTCCATCATTCAGCAATAAAAAAAAACATTGTACTGCACGTATAAGTCTAAATAAAACACAAGGTATCAAAAAGTGGCAAGCAACAAATGCAACAACCAACAAATGTATTTAAGCATATTTTAATCTTGGGTCTTATCCGACGGATCAAATACACCATTGCTTCACCTTTAAACTTTTATATGCCGTGCAAATGATAGAATAAAGATTAAAAAGGACGCAAAATTTTATACAATGTTTTTTCGCTAAACAATATTATTGTTTTGTTACATAGCCTATGTGACTAAATATTACGTTATTGGAAACCCGCAAAAGCCTAACTGAATCTTTACAAGTCAAAAGCCATGAAATGAATCGGAGTTAGTCAATCCAATTTTCAGCACATTTAGGGGCCGGGCGAAGAGCTTTCTCGAAAGCTCTTGCCTCTTCGCTGCATGCAGAAAACAGTACAAAATATACATCTGCCAAAAAAAGGAAACAGCGAAGGCTACAGTATAGTTCGGCAATCATTAAAAAAATTTTTAGTCATTAGTATGTCAAAAATCAGCATCTAATGCCAAATGAACGTAAATCGCGTCACGGGTTACTTGTTTTGTCAGGAGATGTGTTTTCAACTGACGACATCGTTGGTCAAAAAACCTCTTTGGGGACACCGTTAAAAGTCGTTGGAACATGTAAATGCTATCTTTTAAGAATACATAATATAACATTTTCAGACAACAGTTTGTTATTGGATTGAAAAACATAATAAACTTTGTAAGTTTAAAATATAAAAATTGATTCATATCAGATTTTTCACTTCGACTCTGAATCATAGTCTAAAAGTATAGACTATTATGAGTCAGCCGAACGTATTTACTTTTTTGCAGGGATAAGCAAATCTAGAACCTAGCGGAACGTTTTGCCTCCAGGTGAATATAAATATTTGTATCAATTTGAGAGACATGCATTTAACATTTGATTAACACCAACTTCCAAATTTGGTAAACATTATATTTTAAGCATTTTTAAAAGTAGTAAAATAATTTTTGAAAACTTTTAAATTAAAGAACGCCCTTTTTTAAAGATTTTTTTCTGATTTAATTTAATCAAAAATCAGAAAAAAAAAGAATAATCATAGTTTTTAGCAGTTATGCAATATTTGCTGACATGATATCATTTTACACAATGCATATGAAACAATCACATCAATTAATGATCGCAAAACAAGTTTTGAAAAGTAGATCACGCATCTATTTTTGGTATGAATAAGAAACCCAAAAATAGAAAAACATGTCAACCCAGGTGTAAAACATTTGTTCGTTATGTTTATTTCAATAGCCAATGTGCGTAGTTAGGTTGGACTCAATACTTCCTCCCTAAAATGTCAAATATGTCATCGGTAAATCATAAAATATTAGAAAACATGGGTACTGTATGGTACTTTGGAATGAACATTTACGCAAACACCTGTACCCAATGCTTGACAATGGTAGACAAAAGTTTAAATTTATGCAAAAATAATTTTTAATAAATAGGGTTTTTCTAAATTTCATTATCAGTTGCAAGCTTGACGAAACAATAAAAAAAGATAAGCAGTATTATAACAATTAATACGAAATAGTACTGAGTAATGGTGAAATAAATAAATAAATAAATCTATTTACACAGTCATTTAGAACATGTTCCATAGAATTTCCTACCAATGTTTCTATAGAACATTGAAACGTGCGTAACCACAATGACAATAATTTCTCCGCTGTCAATTATTTCATCATAAACATACCACGAAAATGTCTTTTTGAAAAAATTCTTCCTAGTGGTTTCATAAGAAATAATAAGGAAGAACACCCTTTTCACCGAAATTAAAAAGTCGGTACGGTATAAATAAGGGTGTCGCATGTTGGTGTGATCATGAACAATGAACCCTACATGAGATCCCTTTCCAACAAGGTAGAAGCTTCTTCAACGCAACATTGAATGCTTGATTGTTTCAATTTATATCACCTATTGGGAAATGCTCGATGGTATTTAGATAGACAAGAACATTCCAAGATCACACAAAAGTAATTGATCTGAACCGTTAGTTAAACACACGTAAACACATTTAGGGTTATGATCCAGTGAACAACACCCTTAACGTAGCGTGTTATTAATTAGATAATAACAAGTCAAACAGGGTGTAAAAAATGCATCTTATAAAAAAATAATATGTAGTTTGTAATTATCTGTAGTCGCTAAAGAACATCAATCAAATATGCATAGACACTCTGTAGGCGTGAACGTACAAAATGATGTCTTCTGGGTACTATAGAAAAAATTACATCAAAAAATTTTGTAAACAACACGTGCAAACGATAGTTGCAAATTTTTCATTAAAAACATTTATTTTAGACCTTACAAATATCAGATCATTTTGGGATGGGCTTATACCTAAAATTATTCCATCTCATTCACCGATCATGTTTGTATAATCGTTTGTTCTGACACCCATTTTCAGGTATTCAGGTATAAACTTTTGATCGAAAACTCAATTAAGTTTTTTTTCACAAAACAAATATTACCTGATGCATGCAACATTCAGGTGTTTTCGTGTCAAAACAAATACGATTCATGTTATAAAATCAGAAACGAATACAAAAGTAACAAACATGTATATACGATTGCAAAGTCACAACAGGTGCCCAACGATTTTTTAAACAAATTTATTATTACTTAACATCCAAAGTATAACGGTACAAAATTACAAAAGCGTAAACGTGCATAAAAACAATGGCAGCAAAAATAATGATTTCGGCGATTGTAATTCCGAGCAGTGCGCCCTGGTTTCCGGTACCGACGAGTCCGAGATCATTCGATGGGTTTTCAGTATTCATGGCAAGGTTTATGGCAATGCCGATGAGCACCAACATTATTAGAATTCCAGCAATCTGCACACCGACGACATACGCATTATGGAACCCGCGGTGGTTGGCGGCATGTTTGATAAGAAATATGCCAATCGCAGAATAGACCAGAGCCGGGTAGATGAGGCCGTAGAAGCCGAGTACGAGGCATGCTGCAATGCTGCCAAGGAAGCAGACGCCGCATTCGACGTAAACAATGAGTTTTGCCTGTTTAACAAATTTGTTGCCACTGGCTGGGAGATCGGGTGGTCGAGCGACAGTCATTTTGTACTAGAAGTAGCAAAGTTGGAGGAGGAAACCTACTGCATGTTTATAAGGTATGTCGAGAGTATAACAATCTGTGCAAACAGACCGGAAAATCGATCTGTCTGTTTTTTTTTCTTATCGCATTTGATAACATTGATTACAGATTGCTAAAAAAATACATACATGTAATAAATACAATAAAAGTTCAGCAGCACTGATTCTTTTTGTGATAAAGTTGTAAGCACGGTATTCTTTATGTAAAAAAATGACCTAAACTTAAATGGATCAATAACACACATAAAACCAGAAAAACACAAAAACAGTGTCATAATTTTGTTTTTTTGTTGCTCTTTAGGATTTAACTCTATTTATTTTATTGCTTTTTTTTACCAGCGTAACCAACCACATAAAATACATATGTCTCACGACCTAACATGGGTGGCACACGGCTCCATTTTCCAGTTAAAAAAAATATTATAGCATTTGAAATGTCGTCAATGCATTTAGGGCAAGTTGTAAAGAGATTGCATCCATGTACCTTTCAACGCATAAAAAAATCAAATTGCATTATCTTGCTTGTCCCCAGGGCTTCGTACCTGCTATGCACTGTTGGGCCACGTGCAAGTGCCACAAGTCAGATGTATATGTATACCCGTACACTTTTCAGTTAAAACTATTTTTTGTAGTTTGATAGTTAGCCCACTGATTTTTTTGCGCGTACTATACATAAAAAGGGTTGCAAACATGTTGTCATTACTATTTATTAGGTAAAAACAATTACCTAATAAATAGTAACTGTTTTTATTTTTTTCTTGTTTTAAAATAATGTGCGTGTTTTTTTTGTATTTTAAAACATTAAAGTATGTATTGTTTCAACTTTTATATTTATTACGGAACCAAATTTTTTTGCACCTAAATGTATAATTATTAAGCTAACAACCAGAGCTAATAAGTTTTTAGTACATGAATGTATAATATTTATGTTTGCCCATTTTTAGTACATTTTTTTAGAACAAAAATAGTTGTAGCCGATGTAAATACATATGAAAATGGCAAGACGTTTGTTGAAATAAAAAATAATCTGCGCTTTTGTTTGTCTTTCAAATAAATATCAATTCTACTGTATTCAGTATTTCAAAGCGTATAGTATTTTGATACTACATATTTATAAGACGTAAACAACAGAGTATTGTCAAACACATTTTTCCCAATGAACAAGAGTGCAAAGGTGTCTATCGTGCCGGAATGGTCCGCCAAGCCTGTAGACAGGCTTGCAATATTTGCCAGCAATATTTGAAACAATTCTGGCTGAAAAGTTTTGCATAGCGGGCCCCTTGGGGATTCAAAAGTCACGCGGCATCGTTGCAAAATGTTTTTTATCTCGAGAGTATGTACATATAGTGTTCGATCAAAATATTTAATTGCTCATTATACCTTTCTCTGGAGATTGCTTACTTATGTCAGATTTTTCGCATTTGAGTTAAATTATTATGTACATTTTTAGAATGCTCGGTAAAATAGAACTCGCCATTCTCATCTGCGTCGTGGTTGTATCTGTAGTAAATTTTGTGCTACTTGTGATTTACATGAAAATGAGAGCCAAGACGAAAATTATTTTTTCATAAAAATTATGGGCAAGTTTATTTTTAATTTTATATTGAAATTCAATTTTTTATTTACGTACATTTTTTTATAATTTTTTAATATAATATAATAATTTTGTTTAGAAGAACAGTAGCCGTAACATTTCTGGCTCTTTTTGCACACTGCATTTCCACAATTGTCAGCGCGGTGGTTTGTCTGATTCAGCAGTCGACTGCGTTTTACCGATACGGCCTGGTGGCTTTGACTTTTAGCTACGATCTTTTGAGGTTGAAGTTTCGCGCTTTGCATACAAACTTCGATTCTAATAATTTTTAAAATTTATTCAGACACACAATAACCGGAGTTCTTATCGAACGTCTGGTTGCCACATTTTGGCGATCAAGCTACGAGCGTTCCAGTTGGTTCAACTGGTTTCCCTTCTTCTTTGCCTCCCTGGCTGCCACGTTGGCCGTTGGCGAGACGATTCTCGAGTGCAACGGTGGGTTTTTGGTCGACCAATGCATTGGTCTTTGTTGTTCCCACGCTCGCTCACTGATGTGAGTTATTTTTTTCAGCACACGTCGGGATTATGTGCATCTACGCTGTTTACCTCATAGCCGACGTTGTCAATGGCATTGTAAGATTTTATTGGGGTACAATGTTTGTAATACAATTCTGAAATTATCAATGGTTGTTTACACTTCAATGGCTTTTTTTGCTTTTCCTAGAAGTAATTGAGAAAAACATTTTCGTCATCGAGCTTGAATTTTGTCACCGGGGTTGTTCATTCAAAAAAAATAATGCAAAGAACAAGTTTTTAAAATTTAAAAAATATAAAAATAAAACACATTTTTCATTCTAAATCTCTATTTTTTTCAGGTTGCATTCAGGTTATACAAAACCAACATTTCTCTTTACAAATCCGTCGGTCAAGCCAAAGGTATTTTGACCCAACGATATCAGGTAAAAATTAAATGAAATACTTGCACGCAATATTTTTTTACAGATAACAGAGAACATCCGCGTATTACTCTTCACAGTGCCACTAGCACTACTTTTTATGGTATACAGTGTTGTGAGTAACATTCTAAGTTTTGTTGAATGGAACTTGCATATTTTAAATTTGTCAGTATCACAGACATATCACTTTGTAAGGCTACCGTATTCCCGACTTCTTCAGACTGAACAATTTTCAGTTCATGATTTTCTACGTGCCTTGCGCTTTTGTTTTCGTCATCAAAGTACTCGACAAACAACTTGAACGAAACCGAAGAATGACCAACGTTCTCGGAAAAAGCATAATACAAATCCAGAAATCCGATGATTATTTTCAAACTCTTCAACAATCGTGGCAAACTGCCGGAAATCTGCGACCGCCTTTAATTTCTGCCTGAAAAAATGTTATCCAGACGAAAAAATAAATTTGAAATTATTTGTTGGCCAAAAAATAATCACGTGCACTGCGTATTATTTTTGACAAAGTGTTGATTACATGGTAACATCATCGAAGTGCACGACCAAAGTTCAAATCCTCCCTGGAGACAGAAAAAAATAAAGTCAGAGAGAGGGAGTTGAGTTGAAAAACGAATACACGAATAGTTTGATTATCTCGAAAGTAACATAATAAAAGTATGTACCTGTGTACTTTTCACGTTAACATTCTCAGAAATGTTACACTTGGAATAATTGTGGGTGTACTCAGCCATATAGGATAAATTCAAAGAGATGGCTCATACCATGTGAATTCGATATTATTTGTATGAGGAAATCAAAACACATGAATATTATTTTTGTCATGTGTAAAATATTTTATGTTTTTTTATAATGAAATCATTAGTTTATTAAATTAGATGCAAAATTTTGTTTTAGCAGATTTTCTTATTTTTAGAATTTTGGACGAAACCAAAAACATTTATGTTATTATTTTTTTTATTTTAGATTAAATTTAGTGCTTAGGTTAAATTTATTAATAATGTTCAATATGTCTGATGTCTGACGCATTTAATGATTCTGATAAACTGTTGTACCAGACCCTTAATTTTGTGCGATTTAATCTAATAATATTTTTTTTTGAACATTCAATTTTAATCCAACGCTACGACTTTTAACACCAAAGAAAAATCAATCCGAGAAATTTGCGTCAATTTTTTTTCAATGTTACAAACAAGTTCCTATTTTTTCAGAATGCTCAGTCAAATAGAACTCGCAATTCTTATATTTATCGTAGCCATATCTGTCACAAATTTTGTACTACTCGCCGCTTACATGAAAATGAGGTCAAAAAGAAAATTATTTTTTCACAAAAATTACGCGTAAGTTTTTTTATATTTATGTATGTATTTTAAATAACATTTTTTTGTTTAGAAGAACAGTGGCTGTGGCGTTTTCTTCATTGTTTGTCCATAGCATTGCGACGACTGTCAGCACGGTAGTTTGCCTGATTCAGCAGTCGACGGAATTTTATCACTACGGATTGATGGCGTTTTCTTTTAGCTTCAATTTATTGAGGTTTATCTGCTTGCATGTTTTTTCCGGTCTGTTTTAACCGCATTCAATTTAGACACGCAATAACCGGGATCCTCATCGAACGTCTGGTTGCCACGCATTGGCGATTGAGCTATGAACGATCCACCTGGTTTAACTGGTTTCCTTTTTTCTACGTTTTCCTGGAGATTTTCCTGTCTATTGCCGAGACAATTCTTGAGTCCAATGGTGAGTAACAATTTTTTTTAAAGAACCAAACGCAAAACTAAAAAACAAACAAACTTTCAGCTCAGATTAAAGTAACATACGTTTACGCAGTTTACCTCGTAGTCGACGTTGTTAATGGCATTGTATGATTTTTTTACCGGCATTATCCAAAACCCCATTTTTTTAGGTTGCATTTCTTCTGTACAAGACCAACATTTCTCTGTACAAAGCTGTAGACCAATCACAGGGGATTCTGACCCAAAGATATCAGGTAAAATTTTCAAAAAATATGTATTAACAAAAATACATATAATTTTTTTCCAGATAACAGAGAACATCCGAGTATTGCTCTTCACAGTGCCATTGTCTTCACTGTTTATGGTATACAGTGTTGTGAGTAATATTCTGAGCTTTGTTGAATGGAACTTTCATATTTTAAAACTTTCAATACCACAGACTTATCACTTGGCGAGTTTTCCTTTCATCGGTTTCAATTATTTATCCAAGAGAATATTTTTAGTTCATGATTTTCTACGTGCCTACAGGATTTTTGTTTGTCATCAAAGTACTCAACAAACAACTCGAACAACAACGAAATATGGCCAATGTGCTCGGAAAA
Organism: Turbatrix aceti; assembly: GCA_963969345.1. Taxonomy (NCBI): domain Eukaryota; kingdom Metazoa; phylum Nematoda; class Chromadorea; order Rhabditida; family Panagrolaimidae; genus Turbatrix; species Turbatrix aceti. Next base: position 5,994,427 of record OZ017766.1, on the reverse strand, counting down.
AACATCATGCAGATCCAAAAATCAGATGACTATTTTCAAACGCTTCAAGAATCCTGGAAAACTGTCAGCAGTCTGTCTCCTCCTTTGATTTCTGCATAAATTTAAATAAACTGTACAAATTTTTCAAAAAAATGAATTAATGCTGCTGATTAACCGGAAGTTGAAAATTTAACCGTGATAAAATATATTTATTTTGACGTAGCCTGCAAACTGGGAAACAACGACGTTAACCTACATGCGTCAGGTGGAACGCATATAAATGCAATGAAATTATCAAGACCAACACGAATGACATTTTGAAACAGCCGGCAGTTAAAATTATCAAGATACATACAGTAAACAGTACATAAAAAAATACCAATGTAAGTAAAAAGTAAATGTAAATTCTCAAAAATTTGAAAATTAAAAAAAATGCGCCTGATAGACAAAAATTGCGCAGGCGTTCGATTAATTATCTTGGAAAAACATTTTTTTTTCGCTTCCGAGTCCAGGTAGACTTTTTTTCGATTGAAAATACAAGCTGCGATTCTTTAATTTGAAAATTTATAAAATTGACTTTGTTTATTTTTTTGAATTATCGACCGGATTTCAAAAACCGGATTTCAAATGCCGAAAAACGAGCGGTATATCCGCCCGAAAAACGCGTTGTTTTATAACGAAATGTTTTTCGCTGCGAGACGCTCGAAAAGTTGAATCTCATCAACTTGTGAAGTTTTTTTGTGTTTATGTTTTTTTGTGAATGTTCTCCATTTTTTTTGTTTTTTTTGGAATAAATATCACCAAGCTTTAGCTATCATTTTATTCGCATGATCAAACATCAACGTACAATCACAATTCAAAAGCACAGGGGGGCTAGGGAGAGGAGGGAAATTATGTATAGTATTATATGTATTTACACGTGAAAACCAAAATTTGTCTCGCATACCATAGAATTGAGATATATTTTACCAAACTATACCTTGCTACAAAGAAAACAAAAACCAGATAACCAGATAGAGCCATGTGAGACAACAAAGAAAAAAATTATAAAAACAAAAAAAAACTCGTAATGAATCAATCGTATTATTAAATACATAAAATTTTTCAAAAAATCAAAGGTAGGAAAAGATGAGACTAGAAATTAATTGTATACATGTATATTTAACACAGTTACACAATATTGATGAACAAGGATGGATATGTGTTTGATTTTGTTTGTAGTCATGTTTTGAAAAATAAAAAAAGAAATGTTAAAAAAATAACCGAACTATGTTGTTGTATGTATTTTATTTATTACTCTTAATTCAGTGAGGATTTATGATGCTGTGATGATGATGATGATGAGGCTGCTAGTAACAGTGATAGTGATAATGATGATGATGCTGATGCTGATGCTGATGATGTACATAAAATGTGATGATGTTGATGGTGGAAAAGGTGACAGGTAAAAAATAACCTAACGTAAGAAATGAAAAAAAGAAGAAAAAAACAAAGGAAAAAAAAACCGTATAAAATCACCGAGCAGGGTCGATTCCACGTGCGGATATTGACTATTTAAAAAAAATTGGATAATTGATTTTGACTGATAAAACGTGTTTAAAAAAATTACGATTGAATTGGAGGTATTCAAAAAAAAGTTACCATGTAGAATAAAAATTTGTGTTCACAGAATTAGGCTAAAAAAGAGGAAAAAGCATTGCAAAAGACGTCTAACAGGTGTACTGTATGTAAATATTTTGAGCCATCGAAGGAGGGATTCTAAGATCTAAGATCTTACAAGCTGTCGAAAAAAAATGAAATGCAGGAGCCACGCAACAAAACAACCCATAGTAAGTATTGTAAAAAAAAAACAAACAGAATCTCTCAAAAAAACTAGAATTTGTAAAAATACACGAAGGGTTGCTCACTGCATCCCAATTGAGGTATCCATACTCATATGACCGTTATTATTGATCGAACTTGCAAGACTCTGCAGGTGATTCATGAGTTGTAGCGTATTTTTTTCAAGCGAACAACCGGCGCTTTTGTGTCGTGTTAGTTCGTTTTGCAGAATGCTGATTGTCTTTTCGAGCGATGCTATACTCACCTGAAGTGTCGCAAAGCGATGCTTTTCGTGCTGGACTTCGCCTTCGAGTTGTTGGATGCGTTCGATCTTGCGTTGTCGGCATTTGGAAGCTGCCATGCGATTTCTCGCTCGTTTACGCTCCAGTTTTCGGCGTTCTTGCTCCGTCAGATCACCCAGACTGAAACTAAATTTTGTGTTATGCGTTGTAAAAATATTCATATTCGAAATTTATTGGAAAACACTTTTTGAGACCCAAAAATGTTTAAAAATAAAAAACCGCGGGCAAAAATTTTTTTTTTTTTTCAAATGAAACCCAAAAAAACTCACTCAACATTGCTGAGACTGGAACTAGAATGATGCTGCGGAGGATAGGGTGTAATGGACGTCGACGGCACTCCGAGGGGCTGCGGTGGCGGCTGGCACATGCCAACGGAGCCCGGCATCATGTTGTACTGATCGACGGATGCTTTTACCTGCATCTGACTTTGCTGTTGCTGCTGTTGTTGTTGCTGCTGTTGCTGCAATCCAGAAAGTCCAGCTGGATGAAACGCGCTGATGCCATTGTGCGCGTTTCCAGGCATCTGATGGTGGCCCGCACCATTCGGATTCTGTGGGTTGAAATGATTCAGGAGACCCGAATAATTCATATCATTTGAGTGCCCGAATACGTGATCCATAAATCTGCAAAACCGTTCGGTTTTTTTTCCGATAACAAAAAAAACAGGAAAAATAAAAAGTTTAGTTTTCTGGTGATATTTATTTCCAAATGGCAATCAGGCACAAAAAAACACAATGCGAATGCAAATGTCAAGATCATGTGCGTGCACGGTCGCTTCGCTCTTTTCCTTAGTTTTTTTTGTGCTAACGATGAGAAAGAACAACACAGAACAAAAAAAACATCTTTTGTAAAGCCACAAAAGGTGCTTGTATCGTTCGTTCGTTCGTTCGATCATTTGGCGTTGGTCGGCCGGGTCGAAGCCAGCTTTGAGAACCCCGTTCATCTCATATTTAGAGCACCGCCACCAACAACGCCGCCGCCCCGACGAATGCTCGCTCGGAGATGAGTCATCGCGTCTGTCGGCTGCCTGCTGCGTCTACGCTAACCCTCCACCAATTGGACCGTTGTCGGGATTGCAGAACAACCCTGCTAGGCGGGGGCGAGAAAGCATGCTGGGGACTTGATAGCTGTTTTTTTTTCTACGGGCACTATCGGAGGTCAACGTATGTAATGTAAACAAAAAATTTACGTCAAAATCGAAATTGTGTGATTTCAAAACCGTCGATTGAACTGAACGCAAATTGAACTGTTGAAGAAAACACGCACCAACAATGCCGTGTAATCACAAGTGTAAACTATAATACAAAAAACCCCGCCTTTTTGTAAATATATGCATGTTACGATACAAACGATACGATCAGTATGTTGCACGCGTGTCCGACAGCTACCGAAGATGGGAAAGAGTAAAGAGACAGAAAAACCCGGACAAAGGAATCCCAACCATGCAATTTTTTCTTTCTCTTACTTTTTATACCCAAAAACGCTGCTACCGTATCACTGGGTTTTTGAAAAAAAACGTAGAAACAAACGCACAATTTTGTAAAAAAATTTTTTTTTGACAAATAAATATTTGTAAAATTACCAACCAAGAAATTTTTAGTAACAAAAAACTTACGTTGGCTTGACTTCCGAAAGTGGCGAAGAATTACTAGACGCAGCCGATGATACAGAAATCGGTGCCGTAATTTGAGTTTGACTTGTCGCAATTCCGTCCGGTGTCGTAGCAGTAACCGTTGGGGGTACTGTATTGACTGTGAGTGCCGAAGTCGTAGCCGATGGTACGAGGGATGGAAGAACGCCAAGCGAAGTAGTCGTCGGTAAGGTCGGAGCGTTATTTGTAGCAGGAGATGCGAGGCACCCGGTTGTCGGAAAAGATGGTGCGGTAGAGGCGGTTGGCGTCAGAGCGTTGGCAATTGCCGCTGCAAAGAGTTGTTCGCTCGTCGTCGACTGGGTAGGCGTGAGCTGTGCGAGTACGGCACTCAGCGGAGACTGAAGTGTATTATTCTGGGGTTGAAATGAGGGCGTCAGAAGTTTGAAGAATTTCAGGGCATTCGAGCTGACAGATGCCGGCGAGGCAAATCTGGAGACCTGCTGGTTTGTGTATTCTTCGAGGACTTCTAAAGGCAAAAAAAAACTCATTGACATCCTTTAAAAAATTTTTTTAAATTGACAAACTCTGAAATTCACTGGCTGCCTTTTCTTGATCCTTTGTGATACTGGTGTTAAAGAGGATCTGATTGACAGTTGGGGTGTCGACGATCGAGTTGCTTCTGTTGAGCGGGCCGACTGAAAATAGCCATGTTGAGAAAGGTGATGGGAAGGAACACAGCAACAAAAAACACTGCACAAAGCAAAGAAAATCAACGTTTGTGGGAGAAAAATTAATCAATGCTTGCTTCGAAGGAGGAAAAAGTGTACTGTAGTCACAAGTCGCCAGCCAGCAAAAAAAAGAGACCGGTGAAAAACGAGAAAACAGGTAAAATCAAACAGTTGATCGATTTTATAAACAAATTTTAGAATTTCTATGCATTCAAATAAAATTTGGAACTTTCCCTGCAAAAATTAGCCGACAGTGAAACCTCTAAAAAAATCAAAAGACACACTTTGCAGCAACCAATAAAACTCGGGGTGAACCTAGGATAAAGAATCTGATCGGAGACATACATTCATGCTGGGTATAAAAAGAGGCAGAATACGTCACAACACCCGATGACTCATCCATCACCACTGCGCGTTTTTGCGTTTTACATAGTACAAGACCTATGGTCTGTTCTGTTCAAAAAATGAAGCATCTGCACACACACAAAGTTTGGCGAAGAAGAGCTTCGATCAAGAAGGATAAACTGGCACTTGTCGGTGTTATCTGCATCTGGCTACCACCGTTACCACTGTGGATGTGCTTCAAAATAATCACAAAACCCAACAAAACAATTCAAGTACCATCAAATAGCTGCTACCAAAAATTTTAAGTGGATGGGATTAAGCCGATGGCAATTTCGTGATTTTGCTTATTTAAAATCGAAACAACGGATCAAATCTTTTTTGTAAGCAAAACCTATGGATGCTTAACTAACTATCCACTTGAAAAAAATGTATCTATGCACAAAATACAAGTCCTCGAAATACATAAATTGTACACGTTGTACTTTTGAAATTATTTACGATTTTTTATACATAGTTTACGATGGAAAAGAAAAAAACTCCGCCCATCAGAAGTTATTTATTTTTTTTAAATGTATTATACTTTTAAAAGTGTTGCGGAACTATCCATTTTTCTATTTTTTCTAATTTCGAATGCGCAGATAAAATATGTATTTATTTCAAAGAACTACGTTTAAAGACGCGTGTTACACAACTATTCATAACACGCGCAACTCTGGTGATCACTTATCCGGTTCTTCTCCCAGGTATACATACGCAACGTTGTGAAACCCAACGATGACGTCATCAATGGAGTTCCTACTTATATTTAATTCTGAATCGGTGGGTTGCAAAAAGGAACATTGGCCTGAATTTTTTTACAAGCGCTGTAAAAGTATTGTAAAAAGTTGTTTTTGCAAAAAATTTTATTGAATTGTTTTTAATTTATAAAATATATACATAAAATTGAAATCTTCGGTAAGTCCAATTTGGTTCACGTGCGGAAAAATATTTCATGGAAAAATAAAAAAGTGTTCTAACAGTTACATTGCGCTGCCTAAATAAGTATATTAACGATCATAAACTTAAAATAAACTTGTTAAAAAATTACATGTATCATTTTCTCGTCTAACAAGTCACCTGTTAGTCAGTCGTAAAAATTTTGTAGGGTGTCAGTGACTTTTGGAAAATCCCATATTATCCGATATAAATCCGTTAAGTTGCGTCAGTCAGCATGCATTGAAAATTGGATAACCTCATTTTTTTGTGCGGGAGCGAAACCTTCTTTTTTTTGTGTCCTGACACTATAGTACAAACGGAAAACGGACAGGGAGGAGGAAATAATTCTTCCAATTTCACACCGACAATAAGAGATTGTTTACAAGCCTGCATGAGTCATCATCCCTTCGCCAGAGACCTTTCTCCCGGTGCAAAGGGATGGTGTGGTTGTGGTCATGTTCGACGAGTAGACAGGTAGTATGTAGGGTGGATTTTGACAGTCAGAGAGACCTAGTACATACTAAATGTCGAAATCAATGTGGGATCAGGTGAGATTAAAAAAAACATCCGAATACTGCCTTTTATGGTACATACGTTCGGTACAACAAACAAACACCCACTACATGACAAAAAAAATTAGTTTGTAACAGCTTGTTGTACATCATTCATTTATAATGATCGTCAAATGAGAGAACGACTTTTCAGACAGACAGTCCAGTCGAACGATCAAAATGGCAGAATAGTATTTATAATACTTTTTGGTCATGAAAACAATAAAAAAGTACACCAGCATTTGGCTTGTATCACACTTTTTTTTGTATAATACGAACGAAGCAAAAAGTTGTGATATTAGACGATAAATAGAAAGAACAAAAACAGAAAAAAGGTTAGCGCAGACGCAAAAAAATGTACAATGTATGTATTTTTTTGTGCTATAAAACAAAAAAATATGTATCAAAACGAATTTATTTGAAATCAATTATAATAATTTTGTCCTAAGAATACAATTTTATTGAATTACAACACAATTACGAGAAAAAATTATGTAATAATTTATACAAATTTGCCAAACAGGTGTTTTCTAAATGCAAAAAAATTCTAACTCGAAAAATTTTTATATCCCCCAAAATCTAATTATTTAAATAAATACAGTCAAACCAATTCCCTTCACATAAATCTGGAAAGAACAAAAATAAAATTCTTTATACCTTTCACGTGCCCATAAAAGGAATTCAATCCCCTAACACGCATCCTTTTTTGTACTTCGTCAAACGATGACTCATCGACTAATATATATATTTTTTTCTTTTCATAAAGTCAGTCAGTTATGTTATCACTTCAGAAAGCTGAATACCTGCGAGTCGTGTTTTTTATCCTGTTTGCCAAGAAAAAAAGCCACGTAGTAGTACATGTCCGACAGGTCTTATGATAAACTCAAATACGCACCCCATCGTAAATAGAGACAACAAATTGGCTTTGGTCACTGATAACTAATTTTTTTTATACCTTGGGGGGCAGCATTTATCTACTCTCCATAATGCGTGATGAGTCATCGTCATCGCGTTTGGAGTTAATTACGGCGCTTTTTTTGTGGGAGCTGTTGACGCTCAACGTGCAAGGTTGGAAAACAAACCAAAAATCAGGTCTTTGGATTCGAGTGCAAAAAAAGTTATAAAATAAAAACAGTGTAATAAAAAAATATTTTTTGGCACGGATTTTTAACCCGTACAGTATACCAAAAATCAAAAGCATCTCCACTAAAAAAAATTGAAAAATTAGGTTTTTGGAGCGAAAAAGTCGATGATAAATTTTGTGAGTCAAAAAAAAATTTTCAATGAACAAAAGTAAATATACATAAATATGTACGTAACTTCAGTATTTTTTAGAAGTGATTAAAAAATGTTAAGAAATGACTCAGAAATGGGTGTAACCGATTCCTACTTAGCAATAGCTTCTGCATAATAAGGGATTAAAAAAATGGCAATTACCTTATCTAGACACAAAAAAAACAATGAGTAATAAATTTTTGACGACAGAGACTAGTGCAGAAACTTGGCCTTGTCTGAACGCCAAAAAACAGATGCAAAAATGAAAAATGCATTTTTTTTGCAAAAGTAAAAAATATTTTTGAAAAACCTGTTCAAATTTGAAAAGAAAACACGTTTACGCAGAATTCATAAAAATTGGACCCTAATTTCGTAGAAAATCCCCCATTAACAAAGAAAGCAAAGAAAACAACAAAAACAACAGAAATCACAAAATTGAAACAATACATAAACATCGAAAAAAAACATACCAGGTGAATTCATGTCCGTCAGCAGACTAATCCAAGCCGGATAATCGCCGGGCGTCGTCCGCTGCTGATTAGCAGCCGCGGTCGCCGAAGATACGGCAGCGGCAATTTTTTCATCGCAATCGCTGAAGAGAAACGTCGGCCGCTTGGGTTTCGTTGCTGCCGGTCGACGACTCTGGAGGTCGAGAAAAAGGTGTGATCTATCACGGATGGATTCCACCGAGCTGACCATCGTGTCTCCACCCGACTCGGGCGATGGCTCGGATCCCATCGACGCGCCACCGAGTGAGGCCTGGCTGTAGCACGGAGGCGATGTTGACGTGATTGCACTCATTTGAGTCATGAACCGATGTCGGGGGAGAAAGATTGACGTCAGTTTCACGGGTTTTTATGGATCCACCGGGTTTTTGAAAAAAATGATGGATACTGTTTTTGTTTGGAATCCTTTTTTTTGGGTGTCTGTGATTTTTTTTCTCTTCAGAAATTGTAAATTGCGTTGTTGATTGAACCACAAGTTTTAGAAACAAACACCCCCCTTTTTCGTCGACTGCGAATTTGTTGAAGGAACAGGTATAAGAGAGAAAGAGAGAGAGATCCTTGGGTGTTTTGTTGCGGGCTGAAATCAGAAAAGTTTAACAGGCGTTGGAAATGAATGATTCATCACGCATCGAAAAATGATAACTGCGACAAAAATCATATATTATCACGAAAAGTCACGGGATCAATTTGGGCAGGTATTTATGTAAACAATCCTGGACCAGGTAAAAGGCCTCTACCTGACTTCACCTGAGCCAGGAGGCAACCCGATACAACACAACACACGCCAGCTAAAAATAAAAAAAAAACAAAAAAAATAAAATATCATAGACAAATCTTCAGAAAAAAAAAGAAGTTCCAAGGTGTGTGTCATTCATTCATTCATTCATTCATTCACTCATTCATCTCTGTGATAGCACAGAGCGAGCAGAAGGGCTAATATACATACCTGCCGGGGCTGACTGACTACTCTGACACGGACAAAAATCAGTCAATCAGATGAGTAACAAAAAAAATACCCAACTGATAGATAGCAAACATGAAGCTGTTCTGTCTGTCGTCTGCGTGTATATGAGTGATAACAAGCATTGCCGTCCGCGGTTGCTTGTGTCCGTGGGAGGGAAGAGGTAAGAAATCAATCCTTCCCAAGGCCCCCGATTACTCAACTTGAACTGCCATTTGCCAATCAGAAGTTGTTTGTATGCTGGGTACGTTTAATTTTTTTTTTCACTGACAGATAATGAGTAAACCTACACGGAAGTAGAGAGGTGTAGAAGGACGAGAAATGGTTGTAAAAGTGCAGGTAACGGGCACAGACCGTATACATAAACAACGGCAATAATGAGAAATATTTATAAGAATTTTTTACGCATGTCGCATAAAAAAAACAAGAAAATAAACAAGCTTTCTTTCGTTCTCATTAGCAAACTTTTTTCCGTGATTTTTGATCTTTAGTGAGCACTGAAAAAATTACACTCATAAAGTTGACAACAATTAAAAAAAGTTTTTTTTCCATCTGCAAATTATGAAAAGGAAAAAAGCAATTTTTATAGTCGCGGGTATGTAACATGATGACTTCGAGTCTATTGAATTTGCACCACCGTGACAAAATAATTAGAACAAACAATTCTGAAAAATTGCGAGAAACAAATATAAAAAAATATAAAAAAAGAGGTAAAGGATACAAAAATAAACGAATGTTTTTCTTCTTCATCGAAGGTGTAACAAAATAATCAGCAGAAAAAAAAACAGTAAATTGGTCGGTCGGTATAAATAAATATGTTGTGTTTGTTATCTCTTTGCTTCGCCTCCGTCCAACGGCAAAGCAAAGAATTTATATTCGTCGTCGTCGATTCATTCACCCCGATTGTTGATGTGTTGTCAGGTACATAGGTAGGTAGGTAGGTAGGTTGATCGCCGATCGCGGGCAGTCATCGCCGGAGGAGTGTGATGATTATGCATCATTGTCACCCTACACACACGCGTATATTATTCATTTCACGTGAACAGGAAAAAAAAGTAAGGTAAGTTTTTTTTTAGTTCTCATAAAATTCATTCCCGTCGTTCCCCTTCTTATTATCGCTATCAGTTAGTTGACAAGTTTTTGGGAATGGATGATACATCAGAGCTCTGATATAAGTTGTGACGTAACAATTAAATAACCGCCACCGCACCCAACATTCTTTTTTTTGTCCTAAAGAATTTTTTTAAGACCAAAAAATTTTAATTTTAAAAATATTTTACCTGCAAATCATGAAAATGAGAAAATGCAGAAAGATCAACAAAAAAAAAGCAGATCTGGCGATCAATAAATATTTATCCCTCCTTCAAAACATGTTACTCAGAAGCAGAAAAAAAATAAAAGAAAGAGTCGTTTATCTCCCATTCGCTCAAAACAACAGAGATACATATCTGTTACCCCCCCCCCCCCCTCCCATCCTTCCCCTCCCCTAAGGTAAGACAAAGCAGTCTACAGCAGCGGTAAGCAGTCAATCAAGGATAGCAAAACCAACCCAATGTAAGTTGTGGCAAATGTGGCAAATAAATTACCGCAACCGAGTTCGTTCGTTCGTTCGCGAGCGTGAACCCGTCTTTTATCCTAAAAAGAAAAAAACCGCAATATAGTAGTATTCCGTGATGGTTGGTTATGATGATGTTTGTTGCCGTGGCATGGGATAAAAAAAATTATGTATGTGAAAAAGAGCAAAAAAATACGATACGCCTTGCGCGAAGGAGAGGGAGAGGGCAGGCGCCAACTTCCTTTTTTTTTCTTTTTTCTCCCGGCGATGATTAATGCTAGGGGGCAGAATGCGCACAGACGTGGCGGCTGGTTAATTAGTGATGGTGTAGAAAGAAAAAAATATATAGAGAAGAGTGTGGGATGCTCGGTTAACGGGATTTTATGATAGATAAATTTTCAATCCTTAATCCCGTTAAATGTTCACGTAATCGTGTTTTTTTAAATAGAAAAAAAATTGAAGAAGAAACCGAACTTTAAACAATGATCAGAAAACTGTTTTTTTTTGGGAAAAAATAGAAAACACCGGCATGTTGCACGCAACGTGCGAAATTAGGAATGGATTTCAGCGTACTATATATAACGAACAAACAAAATAGTAACAAATAATAAAAAGTTTGGAAGCAGTACAAAAAATATTTTTAGCACACAAACGTCAGATTATGGCACAAAAAATCAAAAACTACCGTAAACAAACTGTTGGGCATGGCATGCCGTGATTTTCTTTTCTGAAAAAAAAAACTAGTTTCAGGTAAGCAAATACAAAAGTTCACGCAAATCGCGAAAAAAAATTACTATGAAAAATACAACTTTTGTTTATCACGAACGCGGTAGACTTCACTCCAAGAGAAAAAGGGTATAATAACTTATTTACGCCCGACACTAATATACATGCATCCACGCCACGTCATTGCATGAAGAAAAAAAACACAGTAATTCTATCACAGATTCTATCGAACACGCCTAAGGAGTCCAATTATTAGGAAGTGTTTGTGGTTTTTCTAGGCATTTGAAGTCAAAAAAAAAATATTATACATCCATGCATACGAAGTCTGCCTCGTAATTTAACCTTTTGTTCACTTTTTTTTCCTCGTTCTTACTATGTCCTTCATTTTTTTTTCTCCCTATCCATGTTGGCGTCGTAGCGGTGGTGGTGGATGATGCATGAATCAAAACAAAATGACATGCACTGACTCACGCGGCATATATGTATGTATGTATTTATCATGCTGTTCTACTATGCTGCACCGTAAAACCTCCATGCTTTTGTCTTTTCTTTTAATGAAAAAAATGTACATTTGTATTTTTGTTTTTTTTTTGGACGGCGATGTGATTCTTTTTAAGGAGCACAAAAATCGAATCCAACTAAATATCTGTTCCGATAAGAAAGACTTTTGACACAAACAATCGTCCCAAAAACTGCTGACTCGCATGGGACAATGCAAGTTGAGGCATTCAAACAGAAACAGTGATAACGCAAAAATAAAGATAATCCGTTCGTTCAGGGATTTTCGCTGCAAGACTCAATTGTTCAAAAAAATTTTTCAGACCAAAATAAAACACAATTTGATTTGGAAAACAAATATTTAGCATAAAAGTGAATTTTTGCAGCTTAAAAAAAATTTTTTTTTAATCCTAAAAAATTCGAACTTTGATTTACGGTTCAAAAAACGGCCAAATACCTCCAAGTGGCCTTGAGAGCTGTTCTGCAAGCCGCCTCCTCGTTATCTAATCCCAAGCAGCCCCTGATAAAGCCCCTGTACTCT